>CM076572.1:695932572-696330906 GCA_034641835.2 Pinus albicaulis
TTTTAGGCTCCTAAACAGGTCATCGTGGAATTTGCGCTATAACTGTTTTTCTATGAAGGTTCAAAATCTGAACTTCATATGATGCGAAGTTGAAACCCTGAGGAAAGTCATCAAAAAATTTCAGATCTTGGTTCGCAATATTTTTGGAGATATGATCTGTGGAAGGTAGTACTTTTTCAGGCTCCTGAATTTCATCTCAAAAATGTGATCGTGGGAATAGTTCAATAACTCTCTCTCTGGGCATCGGATTGGAGTTCTGTAAAAATTGGTCGCAATTACACGGACTTTAGTTTCTTGGCTATCAATTTTAGAGAGAAAGGATGAAACAGTGACATGTGGCAAGTCGTACAAGTTCGCTCTACTGAACTAGTCGATAATTAGGTCATTGTGGGAGATTGGACATAAATTTGAATTAGAGAATCCAAATTAGGTCAGACCTGTGGCATTCGAAAGATAATTTAGGGGTCTACGTTGGTACTGAAATTTCAATATCGAGCTCCTCAAAAGCAAGAAAAAGGTGTGTATTTTTTTTTCCAAATTGCATAAGTCTTGTTAGAAGAATCAATTTGAATTGATTCCAAGGGCATATTGTATAATAGATATCAGTATTAGGTTCTAAAATATGCCCCATAAAATAAATTCAACACCCATTAAGCCTTCAGAAGGCTCTACTATGACTCATGAAGATGAAGAATTGCAACATGATCTATCAAAATTGCAAGAGAAAGTGCAACAAATTTCACTCTCGCAAAGAGAAACAAAAAATGAAATGGAAGTTTTGAAGAAAGGCGTGGAAGCTAAGATGGATGACGTGCAAGCTAAGATGGATGGCATGGAAGCTAAGATGGAAAACATGAAGAATGATCTAAAAACAGACATCGAAGGTTTGACAAAGTTGATACAAGAAATGTTTCATAATGGTGAAAATATAGTAGAAGAACCTCATGATGAGAACAAAATCAATGTTAATCGTGATTTGATAAACTCTAATGTTGGCAGGAAGAACCACCATATTCCAAAAATGGATATGAGGAAGTTTGATGGAAAGGATCCTGTAACATGGATACTACAGATGGAGCAATATTTTGATCTCCATAATGTGCAAAACACACAAAAGGTACGCATTGCAACTTTACATTTAGAAGAAAATACATTTGTATGGTATCGATGGCTTTGCTCCCGTAAAAAAATTGTCACTTGGTCAATTTTTACGGAGGAAATGATAGCACATTATGAGGATACAAAGAGCAAAACCTTCTTTAGCCAATTGATAAATCTCAAACAAAAGGGTTTAGTGGGGCAGCACATTGAGGACTTCCAAAAATTGAATATAAGGGTAACTGATATTCCAGGGGAACACAGGATTGATCTCTTCATAGGCACTTTAAAGGATAACATCCAACATGAAGTTCGCGTTTTGGAACCGGATTCATTGGAGAAGGCATTCAGGTTGGCAAGAAAAGTTGAACGTAAAATAATGGCGACAAGGAAGCCTACCACTCAATTCTATAAAGAAGGAAGTGTTGCTACGCCTAGATTTCCACAACCTACAAGGTTGACACCACAACAATTGAAAGAAAAAAGAGCAAAAGGGCTTTGCTACAGTTGTGATAGCAAATACACTAAAGGTCATAAGTGTGCTGAGAAGAAATTATTTTACATAGATTGTGAAGAGGAAGAAGAAATGAACAAGAAGAGGATATACACCAGGAACCAGCCCTAGAAGAGGAAGAAATGAATCCGACCATATCGTGTAATGCACTGGCAGGAATTACCACTCCTCAAACTCTCAAGATAGAAGGACAAATCAAGAAGAAAAAGGTAATAGTGTTGATTGATTCAGGTAGCACCCATAATTCTATTCATTGTAAGGTAGCCAAGGAATTAAATTGTTTCCTATACCCAGCACCAGAATGTCAAGTGATGGTTGCAAATGGAGGAACTATAAATTGCTCTGGAAAATGCCATAATATCAAGCTAACCATGGGGGAATATATATTGACTAGTCCAATGCTTTCCATTCCTCTGGGAGGTGCTGATGTTGTACTAGGAGTACAATGGTTACAATCTTTGGGGACGGTAGCTTTTAATTTTCAAGAACTTTTCTTGAAATTTTTTTCAGAAGGAAAGGAAGTCAAATTACGGGGTATTGAAGGGAGTCTGGGAAGGATAATAATCTCTAACGTCATGACAAAGCTTCTAAACAAAGAACAATGAGGTGTAATTTCACAATTATGCTCACTAGAAGTCCCGACATCAAAATCATCTATTTCTGTAGATCTCCAACAAGTCTTGGAAAATCATTCCAAGGTGTTTGAAACTCCCAAAGGACTTCCACCTATTCGTGATCATGATCATGCTATTCATTTGATTCCAGGAAGTGTTCCTCCAAACATCAAGCCTTATAGATATCCTGACTTCCAAAAGAGCGAAATTGAACGTATGATTGCAGAAATGTTAGAGGCGGGTATAATTCAACCTACTCAAAGTTCTTTCTTTGCTCCCGTAGTATTGGTACACAAGAAGGATGGATCATGGAAAATGTGTCCAGATTATAGGGAGCTCAATAAGCTCACCATTAAAGATAAATTTCCCATTCCTGTGATTGATGAATTATTGGATGAATTACATGGAGCAATTTATTTTACCAAGTTGGATCTTCATTCAGGATATCATCAAATTAGAATGAAGACTCAAGATATTCCAAAAAACGCATTTCGAACTCATGAGGGTCATTATGAATTTTTGGTCATGCCTTTTGGCCTTACCAATGCACCTTCTACATTTCAAGGGTTGATGAATTCCATTTTCAAACCCTTCCTTAGAAAATTTGTGCTAGTATTTTTTGATGATATACTAATCTACAGCAGGTCTCGGAAGGATCATGTTGAACATGTTGACAGGGTACTCAAACTATTGCAAGAGAAACAATTATATGCAAAAACATCCAAATGTTTCTTTGGAGTACAAGAATTATGGAATAACAGGGTATTATCGCAAGTTTGTTAAGAATTATGGAATAATAACAGCACCTCTAACAACAATATTGAAGAAAGATGCATTTTCATGGACTCCTGAAGCAACTAAGGCCTTCGAACATCTTAAAGAAGCAATGTGCCTAGAACCGGTCTTAGCTACGCCAGACTTCACAAAAACCTTTATTGTGGAATGTGATGCCTCAGGAAATGGAATTGGTGCAGTTTTAATGCAGGAAGGAAGACCCAATGCTTTTGAAAGTCGTCCAATCAAAGGAAAGTATTTACAGAAACCTATTTATGAGAAGGAAATGTTAGCAATACTACATGCACTAAAGAAATGGCGAACTTACCTAATGGGAAGACACTTCAAGGTAAAAACTGATCATGATAGTCTTAAACACCTTTTGGAACAAATACTATCTTCAGAAGAGCAGCAAAAATGGGTCACAAAGATGTTGGGTTATGACTTTGAAATAATCTACAAAAAAGGAAAGCTTAATGTTGTTGCAGATGCACTCTTAAGAAAGAATGAAGAGGTGGAAGCATTTCTTTGTGCCATTTTTATTATCCAACCATATTGGATAACTGAAGCAAGAGATGAATGGAAGAAGGACAAAGATGTATGGAAACTCATTCAAAAGTTGCAACAAGATCCTAGTACATCTGATACATTTAGTTGGAAAAATGATTCCTTATGGTACAAAGATCGCTTATATCTTTGTAATAATTCCCAACTAAAACAAAATATTCTTCTAGAATTGCACACTTCTCCTTTAGGAGGACACTCAGGATTTTTCAAAACTTACCACAGGGTGAAGAAAGAATTTTTTTGGGATGGCCTTAAATCTGATATTCAAAATTTTGTGGCAGAATGTTTGGCTTGCCAGCAGAATAAAGTGGAGACAATTAAGACCCCGGGACTTCTACAACCTTTATCCATTCCAAGTCAACGTTGGAAGGATATTTCAATGGATTTTATCACAGGTTTACCTAAGTTCGAAGGAAAGAATGTCATCATGGTGGTAGTTGATAGAGTTACCAGGTATGCACACTTTTGTGCATTGTCTCATCCATTTAAAGCAAGTACATTTGCTACTACATTTATGGACAAAATTCAAAATCTACATGGAAGCCCAAGGGTTATTGTGAGCGACAGAGATCCCATTTTTACTGGAAATTTTTGGACGGAGTTATTTTCTTGTTTGGGTACTCAAATAGCTCATAGCTCATCTTATCATCCACAATCTGATGGTCAAACTGAGATAGTAAATAAATGTTTGGAAGGATATCTTCGTTGTTTTGTATCTGATAAACAAACACAATGGGTCAAGTGGTTACCTCTCGCCGAATGGTGGTATAACACTTCCTTCCATACTGCAGCAAAAATGACCCCATTTATGGCACTTTATGGATATCATCCACCATCCATCACATCATCTTTAAGGGAAAATTCGAAGGTTCAAGCAGTGGAAGATCACATCGAGCATCAGCAAGAAGTTCTCCAACTCTTAAAGGATAACCCGAATTTGGCACAAAATCGAATGAAACAACAGGCAGATCAACATCGCAGCGAGAGAAGTTTTGATGTAGGAGATTGGGTATTTTTACGGCTACAACCATACAAAAAATGTCCCTCAAGCAAGCTAAGAAGGATAATAAATTATCGCCAAAGTACTATGGTCCTTACAAGGTGTTGCAAAATACCTGTGAACACTATCATGCCTTGAAAACATCATCAATGCATCCCTCTGAGTATGAGCTTCATTTTCCCTTGAGGCATCTCCTTGCAAAACTCATGAAAAACAGCTCTTTTTGCATTGGCGCGGGTAGACAGTTCAGTGCTCGCGCCAATCAGGGAAATCCTGTAAAGAGGTCGCGCCACTTGGCGCTCTGTCATAGAGCAGCAATCGCGCCACCCATTTTAGGGACTGTTTTTTAAATATGGATGGCGGAAGTTTAGTTCAAACAAACTCACAACCATTGCCTATCTTGAGTTGGGAGGTTTGGCTGCGGGAGTTCTATGGAAGGGAAGTGGTTTTGCCACCTTCTATGGAACCTTCCTTGTTGATAGGGCCAATCCCATAATAATAGGGATCCCAACTCCCTCCTTCCCCATCTATAAAAACTTGCTCAGATCCATGGCAAGCTAGTCTTGAAGTGCTGAAGCTTTGCATCTCCCTATTCCCAAGTGCCTTTGTGCTGTAAAGAATCCCTTCTTTCCCTTAAGGCCCATTCAAGCGAGGAGACCATTGTTACGAGACTCTGGAGAGGTTCCCCTTTCCTTGGCGAGCTTTGCGAGACGTGGACAACCGGAGACCCGCTCGAAGGAAGCTGCGACGTCAAAACTTGGTTGTAACTTCTATTCGTTTATCACTTTAATAGATGACTGTGATTATGGTTCCACTCCTTTTTCTATCATGTTAATGCGAGTAATATCTTTTCTGACCGATGTTTAGTTACGTATGCTGGTTCCTATGCATGTATCTGTTCGTTTCTTCTGTGTGCAGGTGTTCATCCACGGAGATCGTGGAAGGATTGTGATATGCCAGGGCTGAAGGACGGGGACATCTCTTCTTCAGATCTAGCGTTGGAATCCAGGTAGGCTCTTATCCCAAGTCTTTCATTCGTAACTAGGAGCTTGCGTCATAGCATTGTTTGTTTGTTGCTAGACCCCTGTTGGGCTAGTAGGGATCGCCTCTGTCCGCAGAGGGGATTTACCTCCTCAACAAATTGGCGACTCCGCTGGGGATCGTCCGGTTTTCCTTGTCCCTTTTATGATTGGTTCGCTTTGATTGTTTCTCCTTGCTTGATGAACCTTCTGGGTTGGATTCTTTCATTATTTTAGCCTCTTGGTTTGCTTAGCTTGTATTGTTCTACTTTTAGAATAGCTTGTTTTTTAATTTTTATTGAAGAACTCGACTGGCGCGGGTTTTAACCCGACAGTCGCGCCACTTGGCGCTTGTTGCATTTGTCTGTGTCGCGCCAATCGGCCTCTGGCGCTAGTTTCAAGGCCACAGTCGCGCCACCCCTGTGACTTTTTTGAGTTTCTTCATTTTGTGGCTTTCTGATCATGACCAGTACTTTTCTTCTTGATTTCCTGATTGTCTGAGTGTGTTGGAGTCTTGTTTGACTGGAATTCACCGCTATCCTTTGGTTGTTTGCCTCTGTCTATCGATTTCACGATTTGAGCCCTAGGGCATCTAGTGGCATAGTGAATTGAGCCCTCCTTGGGAGTTTTGGTGTCCTGATTGTCCTGTCAACTTGTTGATTGATTCTCCACGCTCTCTTAACGGTCTTTGGTTGTTTTGCTGCGTCTTTTGAGTGATTGTTCATTCTTTCATTCAGAATTCGTTTGCCCTTGCTTTGGACCTAGATCACACGGTCCATTGGGTGTTTTCGAGTCTTTCTTTGCTTTGAGGGACTTTGGGTCGATTTAGAGATTTGGTTGCTTTCTTCGTTGAGTGAATGTTGTTTGCTTCGCTCTCTTAGATATCATTTCTCAAATTGTTCCTTTTGTTTTCAGTGCACATTAGCCATTAAACATTGAAAATAAAAAAATAATCTCTTTTGCTTTTGTTAAATTAGTGCAAATTGTGATCTTTTCCATATTGCTAGTGATTAGTGTTTGGATGAAAAGTGTGCAATTGCATTAGTTGCATTAGAGACATTCTTGTTTGTATTCCGTTCATTTCGTTTGCATAAAAGCTCTCAACTCTTATTTAACTAGTTTTCATCGAACGAAATGTTGCACCGTGGCATATAGCTTGCATTTAGGAGACACTACATACGATAGGGCCTGGAAATTGAAACTTAGTTGAAGATCAACTGTAAAATTTATTCAATTAACCTAAGGCAACATTGGAACTTAACGCAACATATTTAGAAGGTCTAGGCTAGAGACGTGTTCCGGCGTCGTTAAACCTAGCAGCTGTCGTTCGCCTGTTGGCTTTAGACAGCACTAGCACGGACTTGCGCTCCCCGTACCGTCGCGTATATAAAGGGAGACCCCTATAGGTTCTCAATCCTTTATCCACAGGAAGCCGAGTCTGCCGCCCTATACCCGTGATACACCGAACACAGCATTCGGGGAGACTACCTGCACGTACGGAAAGTCCTTGGTCGATTTCTGTTTCATTTTTGAAACCAAGGTGTATATTGCAGTTCACGGATATTTGGTACACCCTTTGTGCCTAGTTTTTCCTGAGCAGTCATTTGGTCTTTTCGGACTCCCTAAACTTGAAAAGACCGTCAAGCGCTTGTCCTTTCACGCTTGTGTCAACTCTGAAAGAGATAGAGTCATCTTTTTATCGTTTCTCGACTCTTGAAACATGAAACGGTAGAATTTCTTACTTTCCAATGTGGTAAAATTAATCGCCCACGATTACACGCCTGCTTAGATATTGCTTGTTGATCGTTTGATCGTGTGTCTTAACTCGTTTTCAGCCCGTGTGTGCTTTTGAGTTTTGATGGCAACTTTTTCAGAGTTCACCAACCAAGGAATCCCCTCAGAAGGGAATCCTGGTCATTTTCCTCCTTTTGGAAATGTTGGTGCTCCTTACATGGCGACGTTGTCCCTTCCTGGGCTAACTGTTGGGTTGCCTCTTTGGTTGTTCTCAACCTCTGTTGTCCCGAATGTCTCCACTGCTGTTCAATCAGTTCCTCCGATGGAACAACATCATGTTGATTCCAAGGTGGACCTCTCCCCTTCTTCGCCTGTTTCTGCGTCCTCATCTTCTACTTCGCCTGGTGAAAGTCTGGATTCGAATAGCCAGGTGGCTAAGAAGAAGAAGAAGAAGACAAAGAAGAAGAAGTTCGATAAGCGAGAGGTTAAAAGTGGAACTGCTGTCTCTGAAACACTTCCTCTTGATAGTCCTTCCAACCCTCCTCAGAAAGTCAAGTTCCCGTGCATGTTGTGCACGGGAGACCATCTTCTTCGAGACTGCCCTGGCATTCCCAAGGTGCTCGAAGTATGGTCCAACGGCTGCCCACCGTTGCCTTTGGCTTCTGGGAGTCAGGTTGGGGGCACGTCTTCAGCTGCTGTTGATAAGAACTCTAAGAAGCAGGGTAAGATCACCAATCCCTGTAAATTGTGTGAAGGGCACCATGCCATTCACCTTTGTCCTTATATGGATGAAGCCAAGCGAGTCTTGGACAACCCAGTCGGTTCTATACCACGCCTTCCACCTGGTTATAATCGGCTTTCTGTGAGTCCTCTACCAGCTGATCCTATGGTTGGTCAAGAGTCATCCTTGGTCGATCCCACTCCCCCAGAAATTCAAATTCACGAACTGGCCCCGTCCGCGGTGCACCAGGTATTTTCTGTCGAGAGTGGATCTCACACTCCTCATGTCCTTCTGGTTTCTTCAGATTCGTCAGACTTGGAGAAAGATTCTCCTGTCCCTGTGCTTCAAGAAGCCGCTCCTCCGCCTCCTATGATGGAGGCTCCAGAGGATATTCCTCCCGCCTTCGAGATGGAGGTCATGGAGGAGGCTTCTGCTTCCGTAACATCAGGGGAAGACCTTCGCATTTCGATGGTAACCCCTCCGAGTAGTTTGGTCGCTTCCTTTGATTGGAATCGATTTGCAGGATTTCGCCTTCCGTCTTATGTGCCTTTCGAGATCACAGTACAGGCTCTTGGTCTGGTTGTACCCAGTACCATTATAGACGAAGGTGCGTCTGTTAGTATTCTGTCTTCAACTACCTGGCAAGCTTTCGGTTCGCCACCGCTTGCGCCTGTTACGCAGAATCTATTGACATTCAATAGAAGGACGAGTCAACCGTTGGGGATCCTTCCAAGGTTACCTGTTACTTTGGGAGGTAAAACTGTCCATATGGATGTGATGGTTGTTCCAGGCCCCTTGGATTTCAATCTGCTTTTGGGGCGCGATTACACCTATGCCATGGGAGCGCTCGTCTCCTCCCTTTTTCGTGTGGCATGTTTTCCACATGAAGGACGGATTGTGACCATTGATCAGCTGTCGTTCTTTGGTCCCAATGTAGCATCTGCTCCGCCATCACCCCCTCCTGGTTTTTATCCACCCATTGTATCTGCTCCACCGCAGGTCAACTATGTGGCTACTTACCCCGTGCCTGTGCTCAGTGATGATGCCGTAGTGCATAATGTGCTGGGGGCATTGGGTCCTGACTTCCAGGATGTTTCCCTTCCATCAGGAGCGGAACTCTTGGGAGCGCCGCCTTCTTGTTCATTTTGATGTAAGTCGGTTAGAGCATGGTTTCCTCCCTGGGTCAAGCTCTTTAAAAAAATGAAACTAGGATCTTGGAGCATGGTTCCTCCACTTGTGTCAAGCTCCTAAAAACAATGAAACAAGCTGTTCGAGGATAGTTCTTTTAAGTGTGTCAACCTCGTTAAAATAATGAAACACAAGCATATTCAATTCGAGTTTTGTCAGTTTCAGCTCAAGTCTCGTGTATGTTCAATCTTCACTCCATTTTCAATCGAGTGAAGCTTGGGGGGCATGTGCCTCGATTTGAGACAACATGCTGGGGGGCATGCCCGTCTTTCTTATTATCAAGCATAGTTTTTGTTTTAAGCTTGCGTAAAAATAAAACTCGTTTCAAGCATAGTTTGCATATGTGTGTGTTCATGTGTGCTTTTAAGCTTGCGTAAAAATGAAATGTGTGATTAAATGCATTGTGTGAATACATTTCGCATTGGGTCGTTTGTTATGTAACTGATACATTAGATTACATCTGTATTAGAAATTTGCATGACATATAGAAAACATCATCACATGTAAAGAAAGATCCATCCAAAATAGTCATATGTATATATATATATATATGTGTGTCGAAATGTTTGCACAGTGTGCGTCGCATAAAACTCAAAAAATATACATAATTGTCTTAATACATCCGGAGACACTGTGTCTCTCAAAAAATAGGTGTGGCTAAATCCTAGAGACTAATCAGCATGGTGCTCATGATAGCACGTTACTGCACGCACTAGCCACCTCAGGATTCGGTGGAGCCGGTTTGGGACTCCCACCGTATGGCGCTGGTACTCCATCGGTACATCTGACAGTCGGGCATAGTCTGGGATCCCATGGACGATCCCCTCAAGATTCTGAACCAGTGCCTCTCCTCCGGTACCTTCCCCCTGGATCTCGGGGGCGAGTTGTGTCCTCCGGAAGATAGGAGACATCCCGGCTGGTCTCTCAGGTCCTACATCTGCATGCATATATAATTGTGTTAAGACAAGTGTGTATTAATAAAAAAAACATATAAACATAAAATCAAAATATGAGGTCTTACCCAGCTCTTCATCCCAGTGGTCTCCTTCTGGTAGCGGGAGATCCGGGTCCCCTGTGAAGTCAGTTCCCGCATAGGGCCAATCTTCCACAATGATCAGTTGGCGCCGTAACCACCTGAAGAACTCGGGCTTCCAGGACATCTGTTGCCCGCCTCCAGATCTGGGCATCAGTGCTGCCCAGCGAGTCATTCTCGGCTCTCGTGGTACTGGACTCGCCACATGGGCCTCTTGGCCCTGGAAGGTTGGTATGCATTCCAGAATGAACGATACCAAGATGGAACCATACCCAAACTGCTTCAGTTTGTTCTGTTTGCACTTTGTGAGCTGCCTTTTCATGTTAATGGTGACAGCTGTTGCCCAGTCATACAGTCGGGGACCCATGCATTCTGAGGCCAGTAAGAGTTGAGTCTTTGTAGCCTCGTGCGGTGCCTGCGATCCGGCAGCCCGCGTAATGGTGTGGAGTACAACTCTCAGTGCTAGATCAGGGATGGTTGAGATGTATACCTTCTTACTCACTGTTCCTGTTTGTGCCCCACGGCACACCCGCGCCATTACTTCTTCCATCTTTTCCCCTGATGGTCTGCTCCCAGTCAGTACAGGGATTGGACCCCTGCGGGATAATCCAGTAACGAAATAAATGTCAGCGACCTCCAATTCCAACACCTGGTCTCGTATTCTGAATACTTGGTCATTTTCATCCCAGAGGTTGATCAGATATTGGAGGAGCTCGGGCTGAGCTCGTAAGCATGGCGTGAGGAAGAACTTTTTTAAGCCACAGTCTCTCAGAGCATTCATACATGCTTGGCTTTGCATGGCCTCTTCGTCCTCATCTCCGTGTTCCCGTTCCTTCCATTCAATTGCCATTCTGACTGTTTATCTGCATTCACATGGTTCAAAGCCCCTAATTAGATCTTCTGTGAGCTTAAAAATTCAAGAAATTTGGCATAAGTGTTGGGATTTTAGGCGGAAATTTGGGTTCCGCCGCTGGCGCGACTGTTTTGCTGACAGTCGCGCCATGTGGCGCGAGCCCTTTGGTAAAAAGAGCTCAGTGGCGCGGGTCCGTGCCCGATACCCGCGCCACTTAGCCCGGCCCTAAAATTTCAAAGGTGCCCTTACAGAGCTGATTTCTAAGGGAAATTCATTAAAAAATGCATGGAAAGAAAGAGACAAGGAGCGCCTCTTACCTGTCACAGACGAGACGCTGAATGGTTGCCTGGATTGGTCGCAATCGCCGTCAGAAGATTCTGCTCCAAATGGACCACTGCTACTCTCCACATGGTAAATAGTAAAAAGTAATTTCATTTTTTACCATTGGACATATTTATAACTTTTCGACGTTAAAATGTGTTTTAAAAGTTATTTCTTGTCAAATATTTGCATGTATTATGTCAAAAATGGATTTTACGCTTGTTGGGTATGTGCAGTGACAAGTTTTGCGACTTAGAAGGTGGAAACGAGTTGTATTTTATACTTTTTCGGACTCGGTAAATACACGAAAAAGTCACTCTGGAGTCATCTTTCAGCTCTTTTCTGACTCTCTAAATATGAAAAGATAGCCGAGGCCCTTGTCGTTTCGATCTCGTTAAAATGGACACGAATCGACATTCACCCAGTATAAGTTTAACCATTTTTCGGGCTGGGCTGGATCGATTACGAAAAAGGAATACCCTAGCCTATCGCGACTAGGAGGTTTTCCCGGATATTGTTTTCTACCTTTTCGGATCTAGGGAACTATTTACGAAAAGGGACCTGTGGAGTTTTCTTTTCCGCTGTCTTTTCAAACTCTCTAAACATGAAAAGACGCCGAGTTCTTCCTTTGTCAGACTCGTTAAACCCTGATGACATTGGGTTTCGTCGAAATGACGTTCTCCGAGTTTCTCCTTCCTAGGACTCGTTAAATGCACTAGGATGGATTCGCCCGAAGGGCGGACTTATATCACAAGCATATGCTATCCCCTTCAAGCTTGTTATCAAAAATAATTGGGGTACTCGCCAGAAATGGTGGGGGAAAAAAATGGAACCATCGTCGTTGTCGTCGGCAGTATGTCGCTCTTGAACATGGCACTTGTCTGCATTCGTGTCGGGTTGGGGACATCTCATCTCGTTGTTCCACTTTGCTTCCATGGGTTTGGGTAATCTCTTTTGACCTCTCATCTGTTCACTGCCTCGTCGCCATGACCTTTGATCTGTTGATGTCAAATACTGCCAAGTCCATTGTCGTGCCGTTTATATGTTCAAGAGAAGTTGGCCTCTGCGAATATCAACCTTCCTCTGTTTCTCATATGGTCTTAATTCACAACAAAACATCATGTTCCTCTGTCTCGTGTCGATGATGTGGGAATCATTATGGCCCACCTTCGATCAAGGTCACTTCCTGTCGACATCAACTCATTATCCAGGAAGTTGGTCTAGAGACTCCTTATGGTACCTTAGAGCCTGCATGCCTCAATGGCAGGTTCGTCGCATTCGACGTGAGGTTTACATCATTGGCCTCCGATCGAGTGATTCTGCAGGTGTTCGACGTCAACTCATTTATTCGCACGCCGTAGATTGTAACTGTAGTACCTTGAGGACCATTGTCATTATTGGTGGTTTCTCTCGCGTCTGTTAACAGCTTTCATCATTGGCTGGTAATCAGACGATGTTCTTGCATGTTCGACATCAACTCACACATTCGCATGCTAGAACTTGTACTTGTTTGGGTCGAGATGGAGCGCAAGACCCTGGATTGTGTCTGTTGTAATCCAGGCTGCGATTGTGGATTATTGTCATTATGTACATGACTCGATGATTGGATGGCTGTGACCATACCAGAGTCTATTTGTTTGATCTTAGTTGGATGGCTGCGCCCATACCCTAGATCCGGATTATAGCATACTTTGTTCGGATGGCTGCGTCCATACCATATATATACATCATGTACTTGAGATATCAGTTGTATCTTTCTGTGCAGGTTTTCCGACGGCGGGCCTTCAGTTGGACATGTTCTCGTAAAGCATTCCACCCCTCTCTCTCTCGGGCCTCATGCTTTAGGGGGCATCTGTTACACAGTAATTTGTCACCGTCCTTACCATTCCCCGTCCCGCACAATGGAGGACCCATTATGTGACATGTGAACACTGTCATGCCTTGAAAACATCATCAATGCATCCCTCTGAGTATGAGCTTCATTTCCCCTTGAGACATCTCCTTGCAAAATCCATGAAAAACAGCTCTTTTTGCATTGGCGCGGGTAGACAGTTCACTGCTCGCGCCAATCAGGGAAATCCTGTAAAGAGGTCGCGCCACTTGGCGCTTTGTCATAGAGCAGCAATCGCGCCACCCATTTTAGGGACTGTTTTTTAAATATGGATGGCGGAAGTTGAGTTCAAACAAACTCACAACCATTGCCTATCTTGAGTTGGGAGGTTTGGCTGCGGGAGTTCTATGGAAGGGAAGTGGTTTTGCCACCTTCTGTGGAACCTTCCTTGTTGATAGGGCCAATCCCATAATAATAGGGATCCCAACTCCCTCCTTCCCCATCTATAAAAGCTTGCTCAGATCCATGGCAAGCTAGTCTTGAAGTGCTGAAGCTTTGCATCTCCCTATTCCCAAGCGCCTTTGTGCTGTAAAGAATCCCTTCTTTCCCTTAAGGCCCATTCAAGCGGGGAGACCATTGTTACAAGACTCTGGAGAGGTTTCCCTTTCCTTGGCGAGCTTTGCGAGACGTGGACAACCGGAGACCCGTTCGAAGGAAGCTGCGACGTCAGAACTTGGTTGTAACTTCTATTCGTTTATCACTTTAATAGATGACTATGATTGTGGTTCCACTCCTTTTTCTATCATGTTAATGCGAGTAATATCTTTTCTGACCGATGTTTAGTTACGTATGCTGGTTCCTATGCATGTATCTGTTCGTTTCTTCTGTGTGCAGGTGTTCATCCACGGATATCGTGGAAGGATTTTGATCTGCCAGGGCTGAAGGACGGGGACATCTTCTTCTTCAGATCTAGCGTTGGAATCCAGGTAGGCTCTTATCCCAAGTCTTTCATTCGTAACTAGGAGCTTGCGTCATAGCATTGTTTGTTTGTTCCTAGACCCCTGCTGGGCTAGTAGGGATCGCCTCTGTCCGCAGAGGGGATTTACCTCCTCAACACCCGATCTGCCAGGGCTGAAGGACGGGGACATCTTCTTCTTCAGATCTAGCGTTGGAATCCAGGCAGGCTCTTATCCCAAGTCTTTCATTCGTAACTAGGAGCTTGCGTCATAGCATTGTTTGTTTGTTGCTAGACCCCTGCTGGGCTAGTAGGGATCGCCTCTGTCCGCAGAGGGGATTTACCTCCTCAACACCCCTTCTTTATCAGGTTTTCTAACCCCCATTTTTTTATTATTGTGCCCTTAAATTATTATTGTTAGGTCGGCTAGGATTACATTGTGGCCCACTAGGATTACATTATGGCCCCATGGACTCCTATATATAGAAAGGAGGTTTTGTAAATTGTATCATCCAAGAATTGTTCATCTATGTAATGTATTGGAGGTTGCCCCCTCGAAGTGGCTTATTTCTAAGGAATTGATATCTCTTTTCTTCTATTTTTGGAGCTGGTTACACAACATTCTCTCTGCGATCCCATTCTGCTGTGGGTTATGAGGTGCTATTTTTTCTCTTCGAATTCCTTCTTTTCTACAGAATTCTTTGAATTCACCTGAGATGTATTCACCACCATTATCACTCCGTAGAGCTTTTACCTGCTTCCCCGAATCCTTCTCCACCAATGCCTTGAACTCACAGAACTTTGAGAACGTTTCACTCTTCTTCTGCATGAAGAAGATCCAGCATCTACGAGAATAATCATCAACAAATATCACATAATACCTATGTTTTTCTGTTGAAGCAACCGAGAATGCTCCACACACGTCTGTGTGAATTCTCTCGAGGATAATCGAAGCACGGTTCTCCTTCTCATGAAAGGTGGTCTTCACAAACTGACCCATTGTACATCCTTTTCACTGATCTGACTGCGCAAGAGTACCCTTGGGAAGTCCAGTAGAAATTTGCTGCAAAATATTCAAAGCACCATGGTGAATATGGCCCAATCTCCTATGCCATAATTCGCCCTCATCTCAGCTCACCACTCCTTCTGCTTTGCCCACCATTGTAGCGTAGCCATCTACCTCCAGCTTGTATATATTCTTAATTTGAACCCTTTTCTTCTTGGTTTGACCCATTTTTTTATGTCAAAGGAAGGATTTTCCCTCACTGAAAACAACATCATAACCCTTGTCTTCCAGCATTGCGACTGAGACCAAGTTCTTCTTCAGACCTGGAACATGCATGAAATTCTTCAACAAGAACGGATTACCGGACTCCCTCTCAAAGATAATTGTCCCAATTCCAGTCGCATTGTACTGAACATCATTTCCCATCTCTATATGCATTTGGAGGTCCTTCTCCTCCAAGTCACTAAACAACTCTTTATCTCCCGTCATATGAAAAGACGCACCACTATCAAGATACCACACTGATCCCATGTAGCTTGAAACCAAGCATGCGATAAATGAAAAATCTAGCTCAAATTGCGAGGCTAAGGCCTCTCCAACTGCAGATCCAGCAGCCTACTTATTCTTCTTCTTCTGTGGATAGTTAGTGTTGAAATTTCCATGTTCGTGATAGTGAAAACACTTCACTTTGGACAAATCCTATTTCTTGCCTTTAGCACCGGATTTTGAAGGATTTTTCTTCCCCTTCCCTTTCCTTGCTTTGGCAGCCAAAGCGCAATTCTCTTCATCTTCATTCTTTGATGAAGATCCATCCCTGGTACCCCGCCGTATCTCCTCCTGCATAAGATCTGACCAAAGTCGCTCCCATCCCGGCAGTTTCTCCCGTCCATTGACAGAGTCTTCGTAGCTATGCCAAATCTTCGGAAGCCCAAGGAAAGCCAAGCTCACCAAGTCTTCTTCATCAATAGTAACCCCCACACTTCCCAGTTCATCCTTGTAGTGGAAAAACTTCGTGAGGTATTTTTGAATATTGTCACCTTTCTCCATTTTTATTTTTCTGAGCTTGTCTTTAAGCGCCAACTTCCTCTGGCCACTTCTGCTTTGGAAGAAGTCTGTCAAATCCTTACACATTAAGAATGGAGTGGTTTTCCCATGAATTCTGGACACAATATGGTCCTTCACACCTTCCAACATAATCCTCCTCGTCTTTGCAGTCTTATTTTTCCATGCATCAATTAATGCAGCATCGCTAGATCTCGGCTTAGGAACATCGCTATCGATGAACTCCTTCAGCCCATTATCCTCCAGCACCGCCTCCATCCTATCCTTCCAGGATATTTAATTCGAGCTCCCATCAATTTCATACTCTAATCTCAACCCGTTGAAAGACATTTCAATGTATACTCGATTTCTGCACCAAGAATCTTCTGTAGCAAATTCGAATTGTCCACCAGCACAAACTCACTTCACAATTGCAATCTTCAATCAAAAATGCTCTGATACCATGTAGAAAATATATGCACTAAGCATGCATATTTCCAAGATCCACCTGATCTCACACTATTTAAATTTATGCAAGATACTAAATCTATTCCACTTGTTAATCTTTTGCGGAAAAATTAATTGCACACACATGTGAAGCATAAACAAAAATATTCAATCACACATAACATAGTTTTTAACCAAGAAAGCCTGAAGCTGAAAACCCCAACTATATATTATGTAACATGGACATCATATGACAATCTCATACAAACATACAAATCTTATCACAAGCCCTCAGTACAGTACAATCGTCATACACTAATCAAGACCAATCTTGCAAATCCATGCACCGATCTCTGCCTCCTGCTAGCCTGCCTCCACTGCACAATATCTACTAAAGAATAACCCTGAATGAATTCGAATTACTCCATACTTGACTGTGCAATCCTCATTGGTATCTCCACTGAGTGTGTGATGCAATCAATGCATCACTATAGTCACAACAGATAGTCTATCTTGCCCTTTCACCTATCTCTCCACTGGTCTCCACTGAAACTGCCATGCACTGAAGTTAACTGATGTATTGTTCAGTTGATTAATGAATTATTATTTTTGAATTAATTAACTAATTAATTCACTCCACTCTCACTATTGTATCAATCAGTTAGAGTAGATACAACTAGCTCAACTGAGTCTAACTGAGTTAAACTAAATACAACTCCATAACTACTTCTTCCAACTGTGTCATAACTCTGCCACTTGAGTTCTAACTAAGTCCTCCATGCATTAGCTCCAGTAAACCCTCGGGAATAGCGTAATTCCTTCTGTCAGTTGATGTGCCGCATCTTTGCACTGAACTGAAGTGCTCCAAGAGAATAAGTTGTTGTTTAGAGTCTGATTATTATTAAGAGCTAATAATAATCGACATGCATCTATTTTTAAATTGACGATATATAAACAGAATTCGCCCAATATTCTAAAAATAGAATTTCATCTATTTTTCCAACTTGACCAACCATCCACAAATAGCATTCTACAACTTCTGAAATATGATCATCATGTCTAAAAATAGACTTGCGCCAAAAATAGCCTGCGGGCCCACTTAGTGAAGGCGACTCTTTTCAGTGAGATCATCATATTGTTGACTCTCAACAATCCCATCTCCACCCTTGACCCTTGGGAATTTTCCCGAGACCACCCCAACCAGGATCCAAGCCTATCGGTCATTCAAAGATAAATCAAATAGATAACCCACCACATCATGGCTCTCCAAAAAATGGAAAGGCGAGGATGAAACCATTGTCAATCCAGAAAAATATCCCTACCAATGAAAGAAAAATAACCAAATAATTTCATTCAAGTACCATTCATCCAAAAAAGAGCAAGGAAATCACGCATGCAACATGTTACCTGCAAAGTATCCCTTTTGTAGTTGTTGATCCAAACTTCATTTTTGTTGTCCTCCAATTCCTTGCTTGTTATTTGCTTTCTTTCTCCAAGTCCAAGTGAATTCTAGAATGCTCCAGGAATTCTCTAAGTGTGCAAGGGTGTAAGAGTATGGAAGAAGAGATCCAAAACTAAACTGACAAAATCTAGAGCTGACAAAAGTTGTGCATTTTTTCTCTAACGCCTTTTTATCATTGATGTCTAGTCTCTTCCTTTCATTTTTCCTTTTTCTTTCATTTTCCTTCATTTTCTCTCTAATTTCCCTTGCATGCATATTTGCGTCTCTTCATCTCAATTTTCTCCTATTTTCCTTTATTTCTTTAAATAAATGTCATTTATTGCCTCTTTTCCTTTTCTAATTCCTTTCCCAATTTCCATATCCATTAATAAACTGCAAGTGATGCACATTGCAATGTTTACCCACCATTCAGCTTGGAATACATGTACCATGACCTTGGTATTGTTTTACTTACATGGAAAATAAACCAGGGTTATTACACTAAGGAGAATAAGATATATACTATTTGCTTAATAAGTATGCGAAAAAGGGGATTAGCCTTAGCTAAAAAGAAAAGAATAGAATTGTCAAAGGAGATGAGAAGATGGGATATAGAAAACATTGGAAAATGTTTGAATGCTCTTTCTGCAAAAATTGTCTAGAGGTTGATTTTGAGTAGAGATTTATCATTCCAAGTGGCCATTCAAACGTATATGAATCTTTCTTTAATTGAGGATTAATTAAGGAATCCAGTCAATTCATACCATAATGGTTCAATCATTTGGAATTCAAAACTGAAATATATTTCTCTTAAAGGTAGGTGGTTAGTTTGGAAGTTTGGGATGGATGTATTATAAGGCTTGAAGAAGATCCTTGGTTTGTTTAATATCCCTTGTTTTCACCCATTATTTTGTAACATAAAATGTGGATGTGACTCTAGGGTGGGAAAACTACAGCATTTTGAAATTTAGTTTTAATAGCTGATAATTATTAATTAAGTTTTATTAGACTTCGTTCGAGGAAAGGAAATATTACATGTTGTAGTTCTAGGTGATGTTGTTTGTTTTTCTTGCATAACCTGAATAATCATACCATGTTGAACTAAATGTTGGAACCACTTGCAACTGGAAAAATCCATGTTACCTCAAAAATTTAATGTGATGTGGTATAATCAAATTGTAGTTTGAAAAGTTTCTAACTTTTCATTTATAAAGAGTAGAGATCGGACTAGGCAGTGACAATTCTCACCCTTCCCTCTCGCAGAACAAGGAGACAATTGTAGAGGTGAATGAACCAAAAGATATAAAGTGGTATTCTCTTGTATATGTGATAGGACGAATAAGGAATTCTACATATACATGCAATAGAAATGAATTCAAGGTTCATTCGGTAGATATGGTTCAAGGGTTTGATTTTACTTTGGGAAACAAAGTCACTTACTTGGAATTTCATTATTTTGGCTTCCAATGGAACTAGATTCTTCATCCCTTCTAAGTTATGAGGATATATGACCTTGAGCCTATACACTATGACTTTTGGTGTTAACTATTGCGACTGTGATTGAGGCCACTAAAATCCTTGTGTGATCTGGTGTTGTCAGTGTGATATTTGAAGGACTGAAATTTAAGCACTAAGTGATTTCCTTAGCTAATGAACGACTTATTGCTTGTATTTTGGTTGATGATACACTTAGTGCTTTTCATTGGTTGATGAACCAATAATTGTTTGTTGAACAATTAATTATACCATTGTGTTATTTCCTTGGTTTATGAACCGCTTAGTGCTTGTAATTTGGTTGATGAACCACTTAGTTATTACCTCTGGATGATGACCCACTAAGTAATTTCCAAACAATTAATTATACCACTAGATGCTTTCCTTGGATAGTGAGCCACGTAGTGCTTTTATGATGGCTGATGAACCACTAAATTCTTTCCAAAGGGTTGTTAAACCACCTGTATAGTGGATTCAATCCTAGAAAACTAAGCAACACACCTATCCCTTAAAGTTGGGTGAAACCCCATGTCTGAGGCTCAGATAGTAAGCGAGCCATTGGGGTGCTTACTACCAGAGAGTACTTAATGAACCACCTAGAAAATGGACTCCATCTCCTGAGTGTTTGACCAAACCATTGATGTGAATTTACCCATTTGCAAGAATCCCCTCAGACTTTGGATTTGGATCGGGGGTGATCAGCTACAACAAATATTATAGTGTAAACTTCCTATGGTTGGGTGGAGAGTGGAAATCCCTTCTCTAGTTTCCAGCTAATTTAACTTACTCATATAAGTATAATGATTTATGCATATGAAAATTTAGAATGATGAATATGCTTGTTATGTTAATTGTTGGTAGCTAAATATGTTTGACGCATAAATGAATGCCTAAAATTATTGTATGTTCAAGTTTGACAATAGCTTAATATGCAATGGTTATACAAATATTGGGCATTGTTAACTTAGCTGCAAAAATTAGGAATTTTAGGCTAGTTTATGTGTTGAGTATTACATGAATACCTGGTCATAAATAATGATTTCCTAATTTAGGGATGATATGATAAACATGTGATTTTAAGTACACATATAATCTATGACTGAGAAATATATTTAGTTATAGCAACCTCATAGTTTGTTGATTTAACATGGTATAGTACCTTTGATAACCTTTGTTCATGCCTAGTATTTAACTTCAAGATAATTGGTGTTAGCATATGCTCTTTCCTTAAGTAAATATTTGTTATTTCCTTTGTTTCCTATATTCTATATTTTTTTTCAAAGTATTATAGATCAAGGGGTTTAGGCCATGTCAGCATTGGACAATGGTGCTACACCTCAGATTTCTCTGGAACCAAACACGTTGTGAAATCCTTGCAAAAAACATGAAGTGGGTCTAAAGGGGACCCACCCACAATATGATGTGGTAATTCCATCTAGATGCCACATGGAAAAGGTGAGGTGAGGCACAAATATGTGCACCATCTATGGGCCCCTAATTAATTTGTGTGCCATCTCTGGGAAATACAACTGAAGCACATGACCAATCAATATTCCATGTTCACATCGAGGCCCCCCCAATCCACCATAAATTATGGGGGAGATCCAAGATTGAATACCATCCAACGTTAAAACCACTCAAGTTTGATTGGTGGAATCGTCATGGAACTCCCTGCATGGACATGGTAGTGCCACATGGGTTACACATGGATGTCACATGGCATTATGTGATTGGTCTAACTTTAGTTGGACATAAATTTCAATCCAAGAGTCAGATTGAGATGAAATTTATATTGTCATAAATTTTTTGATGATCTAGATGTGATGGAAGTATCAAATTTTAATTTTTAAACCCTTGAAGAAGAAGTATTTTTTTAACCCCATATTCATAACAGAATTTGGAGGTCATTTTAAGTCATAGGTAACACATCCCACATCCCAAGGCAAATCAAGGGAGTGAGATGGAGCATTAAAAAGTGGTATCCAAGCCTAGGTTAAACATTTTTACTAGATGGACCTTGAAATATAAATTTTAGCTCCTTGATACAAACTTATTAGAGCTTAGGTTTAGGTCTGAACCTAAAAAGACTCATGGACAAAACTTGATAAAGCATTCTAGTTATTGCATATGAAAACATTATTTACATTTATAGCTAACATGGTTACTAACCTTGCTAGTATGATTACAAGTATTTTTATTTTATGTGTGATTAACTTCAAATTTGATTGAGTGAAAAACTTCATATTAGCATGCAATAATGATGACAAGACAAGGTAATGAATTGATGCACTCATGCCATAATTAAATAACAGTTGTGTGTGTGTAAGACATCACATAAGAAAACACAATTTCGAACCAAAAAGAAAAGAATTAGAAGCAGAATGTTGTAGTACAACATAGATAAATCTCAACATAATCAGGAATAATAATTAGTTGGTAAGAAATCGGAGGTGAATTTCCCTGACTGGATGGAAACTCTTAGGTGTTTAAGGGATAAATTGATAATTTGTAAGGCAGATAATGAAAGGATTGTCAAAACACAAGAGAAGCAAGCAAATGTCATTGCAATAATTTTGTAGATTATATAAGACTTACAAAGGAAAAAACAACATGAGCTTGGTTCCAGCTACCTAGGTATGCACAAATATAAGAAAATCCCATCTAATATAGGGAATCGTGGTTTGGAGACTAACGAAGTAGAAGGAAGTAAGTCAAATAAGAAACATTGGTTGGAAAATGAAGACACGGGTAGAGGAGTAAATCCACTCAGCAAGTGCCCAAAAGAAGGGAAAACAACCATGAAGAGTTATTAAGTGTTGCAACCATAAGCCACCACTAACAAAGGAGGAGTGAGAAAGGCTTAATGCTAGAGTGGTTTAAGAAAGTGAAACCCCCAATCTTTGACAAAGAAAAAAAAGGTTGAAGCGGCAGAAGTTTGGCTATTAAGGATGAAGAAATACTTCAAGGTACATAACTATAAAAACATGAAGCCGAGAGTAGCCATTTTTATCTTTAAAGAAAAATTTGATATATGGTGGACGTCATGGGAATCATATAGAAGGAGATGTCATGGGGAAAGTTTGAAATATATTTTCATGAAAATTACCTATCTGAAAGCTACTATGATAGCAAGATTAAATAATTCCATAGCATAAATTAGGGAAGCTTATTATTGATGAATACACCAATATAGTTTTAGAATTTTTGAGGTATGTTTCATACACCAAGGATGAGAGTAAATTTTCAAAGTTACCTAAGTGGGTTAGCACAAGCCTACAGAGATATAATTTAGCTTGATTAGCCCATAACATTAGATGACACTATCTAGAAAACTAATTACTAATATGATCAGTTTAAGCATTAGATTGAGATATGGACACACTATAAAAAGAAGGATGACCAGTTTTAATGGAAAAGGATTAAATCCCTAAGGGCACAAGAAGATAGGGAACAACAATATGTTCACCAGACCTACCACTGGTGAATTTCAATGAATCTTACTAATAGAGACCAACCCACTAAAAGAAAGAGAGAAGAGACCAATGGGTTCAAGAGAGGACCATTCTAGCGTTGGAAATGTGGAGGAGACCACCAGCAAAGGGATTTTCCTCACCAACAGAATAAAATTTATATAAGGTTTTACAACATACAATAGGAAACAATAGTGAATGATGTGGTTGAGAATGTGCCTCGAATTTATGCAACATTGGATAACCAGAAAGCGGATCATCAAGCTTCAGTTATCGAAGTGGAAGGTACAATAGTTAACCAACCAATTTTTATTTTAATTGATCCAGGCTAAAATCTCAATTATGTTAGCCCAAAAACTGTAGAAGAGTGTTCCTTGAGAAAAATGACACATACCAATCCATGTCTGGTCCAACTAGACACAAGAACCAAGAAGAGAGTGACAAATCTAGTGGAATCATGCCACTTAGAGTTGGACAGCATGCCCACAATAGCAATTATCAGCATACTTTTGTTGGGTTTTTATGATATTTTAATTGGAATGGACTAGCTAGCATCCCATAAAACCAAAGTAGACTTCTATAATAAATCCTTAGAGTTCCCTATTGACGAAGGCAAAGGAACGATACTACAAGGGAGTAGAAATTATATTTTAGTCAGGTATATTTTAGTGCTACAAGTGAAGAAATACAGTCACAAGGGGCGTTTCCTATTTATGATTAGTTAACTAGTGTGACAGAGGACAGTAAAACCAGGTTTCAAGATCACCCTATTTTAAAACAATATGGTGATGTATTTCTGGAAGAAATATTGGGATTTCCACCCAAGAGAGACATTGATTTGTAAATTGAATTGATTCCCAATTAAATGCAATTTTATAAGACCCCATATTGCATGATCATGCCAAAGCTGGTAGAATTAAAGCTACAACTAAAAGTGATGTTTGAAAAAGGGTATATCAGACCCAGTGTGTCACCTTGGGGAGCCCTAGTGCTATTTGTAAAGAAGAAGGATGGTACACTATGATTGTGTATTGATTATTGATTGTTGAACAAACCTATTATGAAGAAAAAACACCCTCTACCAAAAGTTGATCATTTATTTGACTATTTGAGAGGAATCGTAGTATTTTCTAAAATATATTTAATATATGACTACCACCAAGTCAGAATTAAGGATGATGATATTCATAAGATTTGAAGATTGTGTTCTGGATGAGATACAGCCACTACGAGTTCATGGTGGTGCCATTTGTACTTAAAAATTCTCTCCACATTTATATACTTGATGAATGATGTCCTCAACCATTACTTGGACAAAATTTTACTAGTGTTTGTAGATGATATCCTCGTTTACTCGAAAACTAGACAAGAACATGAGGAGCACATGAAGG
Source organism: Pinus albicaulis (assembly GCA_034641835.2). Classification (NCBI taxonomy): domain Eukaryota; kingdom Viridiplantae; phylum Streptophyta; class Pinopsida; order Pinales; family Pinaceae; genus Pinus; species Pinus albicaulis. Next base: position 695,957,085 of record CM076572.1, read on the forward strand.
CAGTACTACAGTTATTGAGGGAACACAAATTGTATGGTAAACTCAGTAAATGTGAATTCTTTAAGTCACAAGTTCAGTACTTGAGACACATCATCTCAATATAAGGTGTGGTTGTGGATCCTGAAACTATCAAGGCCATGACAGAGTGTCGCACTCCCCACAATGTCACAAAGGTTATATATTTTATGGGATTTGTTGGATAATCCTGATGGTTCATTAAAAAAATTTCAAATATTGGGCATCCAATCATAGCCCTGCAGGGTAAAGTAGTTAAATTTCAATGGAAATTAGAGTGCACAACCATCTTTGAAAAACTCAAGCATTTTCTAATGCATGCACTTATCTTGATGATAGCTAATCTGGAAAATGATTTCCTTGTTTGTACTAATTCTTTTAAAGAAGGACTATGTGGATTACTAATTCAAGAAGGGAATGTGATTTGTTATGAATAAATAAAGTTAAATGAGCATGAAATGAATTATGCCACCCATGACCTGTAACTCACAGAAATTGTGCATGCATTAAATATGTGAAGACATTACTTTTTGGGAAGGAAATTAGTGTTTATGTCAAACCATGGAGGGATGAAATACTTGTTAGACCAGCCTAATTTAAATGTAAGATAATTTATATGGTATCCCTTATCAGTGAGATTGAAATAAAGAATATGGTATGTCGTTGGTGAGATGTTGATTGTGATGAGGATGGGATTAAGTTGGAGCTGGTGACATCAAATCAATCATTGGTTGTAACCTCCCTGTTGTGCTCAACTTAGTGTTCCTAAATTGAGGTCATAAATTATCAACCAGGGTTAGTAAACTGCTGAAGTGAGGTGCACTATATGTGCCTAGGTATCTGTTTCTCACTACGTTGTGTTTAGTGTTTTTATGATGTTTTTGGTTTTGTGTTTTTATGTTAAGAAGGAAAAGAACTAAATGTTGAAAAAGAACAGTTGTTGGTCACACTAAAAACAGAGCAAAACCTATACTAAATAACAGAAAATGCAAAGTTTGATAATGACTCATAGCAAGAAAATAAATCACAACATGAACTCAATAACTCATAACATAAACTCATCCAATTCATTCATTAGAAATATGTTGGAATAGCTTGAGAAAAGGACAAGTTTAGTGCAAATGAGGTTCTCCTAAGTAAACAATCATCTTACAATATTACAAAGAATCTCATCCATGGCTAGAAGTTTATTGGAACACAATTGAAAGAGACTATTTGTAGCACAATAAGATTTCTACTCTAAATTAACTTTTAATGCTAAGATTAATCCATTCTGCAGCTCAGCTTGTCACTACTAAACCTCATTCGAAAGTTGGAGATTTTCTAGAATAGTTTTGGGAAAAAGGCTTATTTGTGAAATTGCAAAAGATTGCAGAACAATCAAGGCCTTAAACTGATATCACTAATTCATTCCTGTCCATATGATGATGCATTAATAGAAAGTCAGAACAAGATTAGTTTGTAAACAATGAAGGCCGTGAAGTCTAATTTTGACAGTCAACACAACTTAAAGAACAATGAATGACACTGAACTAGAATGCATTTGATCAAACTTGAAACAAAGTGACCACAACTAAACTAAAATTTCATTAACCTAACTTGAAATACAGTGAACTGGAACTGAACTAGAATGCCACTAATCTAATTTGAAATGTAGTGAATTGGAACTGAACTAGAATGCCACTAATCTAACTTGAAATGCAGTGAATTAAAACTGAACTAGAGTGCCATTATCAAACTTGAAATATAGTGACAGAATTAAAATAGAATGACATCTACCTCCGGAGTGCTATGAATAGACTAAAGATGCAACTAATCACTGAAATGTTTCAGCTCTGTCTCATTCAGAATTAGTGGTATTTTGGAATAGTTTGTAGAACAGGACTGGCTGCAACATGTTATGTAAATGAGCATGAAAGCATAAAATTCAACAAAACACAACAAAGCTCTAAAACACCACAGCTATGTCTCATCCGGAGTTAGTGATATTTTGGAAGAGATTAATAAGAACAAGACTAGCTATAACAACTGATGTCATTGAGCACAAAAAAACATAAAGTTCAAGGAAATGCAACTAACTCCTAAAATACTACAGTTATATCCCATCCAATGTTAGTGGTATTTTGGAATAGTTTGTAAGGATAAGACTGACTGTGGCATCCACTGCAAGTAAGTATAAAAACACAAAGTTCAAAAAATTGATTAAACTAGGAATGAAACAAGGCTAAGTTACTTATCTAAACCATATGAACAAAGCTTCTCAGGTAGCAGGGGCCCTCTACCACTAGATTAGCATGCAAATCTACTCAATATTGACTCAGCTCTTACAATAAAGTGATGCTTCTTTCATTAAAGGAGAAATTCTTCGAAAAACTGAATATTACGGTCTTCTGAGATCTAGCAACAAAACAAAATCTAACTAACTGTCTCTCGGTCTCCTGAGCCATACTTATAACAAAATTACATAACTGTCTTTGAGATAAAACAGGAATAAATGTCTTTCCCAACTAAAATCAAACTATAACTCTGGTGGTGGTCTCGTACTTATGATTAAGGACATCTGTACAGTCCTTGTCCTATTAGAAGTCTATCTCCTAGTTTTGGTTTCCCACATGCATAACCACCTGTAGACTCGAGCTCAGACTTCGTGGAGAGCAAGAAATGATGGGGGAGTGATGTGGAATACGACCATATGTGTTTTTCCTTGAGGTGACACCTGGAACCTGCGTGAACATGAAGATAGCTTCGGAATAGGCGACTGGCTACAGAATGACTGCGTTCTGTAGCCGAGTCTAGTCAAAAATTACTACAACAACAAAATCATGAAAACATAGCAAGTTAGTCATTATATACATTCTTAAAGTAATCCTAATCAATCCTATTGATCATTCAAGCCTATAATTGATGAGGGACAAAGGAAATGAAGTGAAATGTGGTGGAAAAGAAGGACATATTTGGGGCTCAACATACCCCCACTGCAAGGCTTTTGCATGTCCTCATGCAACTATTCCATGTACTCTGAGACCTCTTCTAGGACATCTAACCCTCTTCTTCTACTTTGCCTGACTGTCAATGGCCTTCTGGGCTTCCTTATGACTAACTTGAATCTCAAATTTGAAAGTGCCCTTCTTAACTTTTTGTTTTTCTTCTTCAATCTTTCACTGGCCTTGTACAACTTTTTCATTTGTAGAGACAGAGTTGTATTCATATCACCCTTCAGCTTAACCTGCTCCCTTAAAATTTCATTCTCATTCTTGATATGCCTATTGAGTACTTCTAACTCATATTTATCTCTTCTTAGCATATCAATTGCAGATTTTGGTGGACTAGGAGTTCTGTCTCTACTTTCTGAAGCTCTCTTCTCTAGTGTCTCAACATAATTGTAAATTTCTTGTTGTGCTGGGTCTATTTCAGGAGCTCCTTCATCAAAATCCTCCTCATACTGATACTCAAGTGATCTAGCAGTAGGTGTTTCTTCATCCTCAATTTTTATGATTCCAGTTTGTCTAATCTCTATTTTCTTTAGTATACCTCTAAGCCTGTGGCTCCGTCTCGGTTGAGATGGCCCTTCTCCTTTGTCTTTGGCATATTTTCTTATTATTCTCTCCTTCTTAAGCTGCTTCTTAATTTGAGCCAGTTTCTCAGAAATCATCTCTTCACTGTCCTCTTGTATTGATTTACCAGTTTTAGTTTCAACAGCTTTGGAAATTTCCTTTCTCCTGCTTCTTCTTATGGGTTTGCCTTTAGGTGGAGATTCCTTGGGTTCTTCAAAGTGATTCCTCACTAGAAACTCATCCCAATTATCTCCCATTTTTCCCAAATGATGTTCAATTAAGATTTTGACTAAACCAGGGTGATACAAGGTTGTTTCCAGAAATTGAACCCTCTTTGGAACATTTGAGGCCATTCTCTTTAAGCTATGAAGTAGGAAAAAGGGAAAATTGATTTCTTCTTCTAAGAAATGCATCATTAACCGAATATGATAAACATAGAGGGTACCAAATCCTCCTTCAAAAGTTATAATTTTTTTCAAAATGAGCAACATGTTCCTCCATTTATTCTTCAGTGCAGAGCTAGGAATACCTTTCTTAAAAATGGAAACATCCATACCTGGTGTTTTGAGTATTTGCCTCCATGCCTCGTTATGAAATTCCCTACTTTTGAACCACTTTTCTCCTTGCCTGGGTAATTCCATTGCTTCTGCAATGAAAGCCTCTGTAATAGTGAATTTAACATCTCCTATTTCGACCTCCGCTCCATTGAAGGACCGTGCAAATGTTTTAGTCACCTCTTTGTGAAAACCATTGAATTTTTCTAAAAATTGCAACCACCCAGCCTGCTGTAGCATTTATTTGATTTGTGGATAGCCTTCCAAGTACTTGGTTCCAACTGGTTCAATTCTTACTATGAGACCCATAACTTATATTTTCAACCTTTAAATTACTGCTCCTCTGCTCACGGTGAAAATGGTTGTTTACTCCACAGATGTTTCCTCTGTTTTACAGACTAGAATGGCTAAGAATTGGCTGCGGAACTCTTCTTATAGTGAAAATGGTTGTTTACTCCACAGATATTTCCTTTGTCTTACAGACCGGAATGACTAAGAATAAGTTGCGGAAAGAAATGATATGGAGTAGTTATGAAATGATTATAATGCGGTGAGGGTGATTCACATGGATTAATGAGTTGAGAGTTATCACGGAAGAAAAGACCGCGGAGATGTTTCGTGAGAAATTCAAAATCATCATTAAATACTTTGGTCTAGTGACGTCACTGATTAAATCACTTCAGTACTTAACCGTTAAGTTTTAAATGATGATCGGATATGGCAAGATGGAAGGGATTTTTGTCCAAAGTTTTTATGATAGGTTTGATAGGCATGATCAACACGACTAATTACAATAACCTTTTTGAATCATACATGACTTAACTATGCTAAACTTTCATGATCTGTCATTATAATAATTTCATAACTTTTACCTTTGCCTTTCCTTTGATTTTTTTTCTTTTGGTTTTGATATGCCTTGTCCTCCTTTGGAAAATCATTGATCTTCAGTCCTCATAACTCCTTTGATTTTTCTTGTTGTCTTGGATATGCAGGATCAATTTTCTGCTCAATCAAGTGATTACTTGATAGTACCTTCAGGATCTCTGGCTGTAGAATGTCTGACTGGCTGCAGAAAGTCTGCCTGGCTGCAGAATGTCTGATTGATTGCAGAATGTACCTGTAGAAGTCTTAAAACATGGAATGGAAAGGTTTGAAGCATGAATGGAATGTTTTTATGAAATGAGTTAAAAATGGATAATAAATTATGGTGTAATGGAGTATGAGTGAAGTGAATAATGAAATGAATCACAATTATGAAGTGGAGTGAAGTATGGAAAATGACTTGCAACTTATGATCTGTATTATTCAATTGTGGAAAGAAATCACTCTTAAGACTCTGAGATGAAAATGAGGTGGACCATGGAATGAAATTAATTAAGTATGGAGTGAAATGGAGTATGGATGAATGGAGTGAAATGAAATATGGATGAATGGAATGAAATGAATCATAAGTGAAATATGGGTTTGCACTTATGATTTTGTAATAGCTGCTTGCAGAAAAAGAACAAATTTGAAAACCTAAAGTGTCAGAAAGATTATGATTTTCACTCTATCTTTTCTGTATAAACATGCTAATCAGTGATTAGTTTTCATGTTTATACTTCTTTTCTTTTCTTTTCTTTTTTTTTCTTTTTTTTTTATGCTTTTGAATTCAGAAAATTCAACTAAGTTGATGAAGAAGAAAAATTCTTGTTCATTAACTTCACATCACTGTTTTCCTGAAATCTCTTGACAAATTCTTCTCTTGAAAGTGGCTTGTGATACAGCTTCAATCTATGACCATTTACAAGAAAAGTGACCTTCTCTTCATCTATTGTCCTAATTTTTATTGCTCCATTGTCAAAAATTCTTATAATTTCATATGGCCCAAGCCAATGTGTTTGGAATTTACCTTGAAAATCCTTGAACTTTGAATCAAACAAGAGAGCCCAGCCACCTTCTTTGAACTTCTTTTCCTTGATGTACTTGTCATGCCATCTAGTCCTTTGTTGTTGGACTATACTTGTTTTCTGAACTGCATCTTGTCTGATCTCATCCAATGCATCAATCTGCTCCAATTTGTGCTTTTGTGCCTCTGTTAGATCAAGTCCTAGCTGAAATTCCATTTTGAAAGTTTGAATCTGGAACTCTATGGGAAACAAAACTTGCTTTCCATAAACAAGTTCATAAAGAGTATGGCCTGTTGTGCTCCTCCATGTAGTTCTATAGGCCCACAAGGCTTCAGGAAGCCTATCTGCCCAATCTCTTCTATGCAAATGAACAGTCTTCGTTAGGATCCCTTCAATGACCTTATTAGTAGATTCCACTTGACCATTTGCTTGTGGATGATAGGGAGTATATTTTCTGTTTCTAATTTTGTACCTCTCTATCATTTGTTCCACTAACTTTGATGTAAATTGAGCTCCTTGATCTGTAAAAATTTCCCTTGGGACACCAAAACGAGTAAAAATATCCTCAAAAAGAAAATTAACTACAGATGCTTCAGTAGTAGAAAGTAATGGCTTAGCCTCTACCCATTTGGTAACATAATCAGTGCAAACTAATATATATTTATTTTGTCTTAATGGAGGACTAATAGGTCCTAAAAAATCTAAAGCCCATTTTTCAAAAGGTTCAATATGTACCTGAGGCTGCAATGGTATCTCACCTGAAGGAGAAGGTTTCCCTACCCTTTGGCAACTATCACACCTTTTGACATACTCTTTAGCATCTTTAAATAGGGATGGCCAATAATATCCTAAATGAAGGATCTTATAAGTTGTTCTTTTATCAGCAAAGTGTCTGCCACAAGGTTCATCATGGCATGCCTTGAGGATCTCAGGCATCTCATCTTCCTGAACACATCTCCTAATGATAAAATCTGGACTTGTTTTGTATAACTCATTAGCAACCCATGAATATTTTGCACTGTCATAAATGATCTTTCTTTTGTCTCTTGCATTCATTATTGAAGGAAATTTCCCTAAAACTAAATAATTAGCAATGTCAGCAAACCAAGGAGTTTGAGTAGAAATTGAAAAAAGATATTCATCAGGAAATTGATCTTCAACTGGGGTATTGTCTTGGATGTTTTGGAGTCTAGATAGGAAATCAGCTACTGTGTTTTGTTTTCCAGGCCTATCTAGAATGGTAATGTTGAATTCTTGTAAAAGCAATAACCATCTTATGACTCTGCCATTAGTAATTGATTTTTTCATTAGATATCTAATTGCAGAGTGATCTGTGTGAACAAAAGTTTCATAGCCTGTTATATAGTGTCTAAATTTGTTTATGGCATGAACAACAGCTAAAAACTCTTTTTCAGTTACAGTATAGTTTAACTCTGAAGGAGTCAAATTTTTACTGGTATAGTAGATGGCATAAAGAATCAGGTCTTTTTGTCCCAAAACTGCTCCTAGAGCTGTATCTGAGGCATCTGTTGAAATATGAAAAAGTAACTTCCAGTTAGGTCCCCTTAAAATAGGTGCTTCAGAGATTTTTTTTATCAAGGTCTCAAAGGCTAACTGGTAATCAGGATTCCACTTGAATTCACAGTCTTTGGTAAGTAATTTAAAAAGTGGAGATGCTATCTTGGTGAAGTTTTCTATAAACCTTCGATAATATCCTGTGAATCCTAGAAAACTCCTAACATATTTTTGACAACTTGGAATAGATAAGTTAGAGATAACTTCAACTTTTGACTCATCAACTCTAATCCCATCCCCTGAAATGTGATGTCCTAAAACAATTCCTTCAGTAAACATCATAAAACACTTCTCATGACTAAGTGAAAGATTTTCTTCTTTACATCTCTTTAAAAAAATTTCCAAGTTTGTTAAGGCTTCTTCAAATGTGTTTCCATAAACTGTGAAATCATCCATATATACCTCTACACAATCATGTATTATATCTGAAAAGATTCCTAGTACTGCCCTTTGAAATGTTGCGGGTGCATTGCATAGTCCAAATGGAAATACTCGGTAAGCATAGGTACCCCAAGGACAGGTAAATGTGGTTTTGTCTTGATCTTCAAGTGCTACCTAAATTTGGTTATAACCACTAAACCCATCTATAAATGAAAAGTACTTTTTTCCAGCTAATGTATCTAACACCTAATCTATGAAAGGTAAAGGAAAATGATCTTTAAGAGTAGCTTTGTTTAATTCCCGGTAATCAATACATACCCTCCATTTACCATTTTTATTTGGCACAATTACCAAAGGAGAAACCCACTGACTATCTGAAATGGGATAGATAAAGTTAACATTTAACAATTTCTGCAATTCTTCCTTAACAATCTCCCTAAGATTTGGATTCATCCGTCTTTGAGGTTGTCTAATTGGTTTACAATTTTCATCTATATAGATGTGATGAGTGCAAGTCTTGGGGCTTATCCCTTTCATATCAGTGTACTCCCATGCATATGCAGAAGAATGTCTCTGTAATGTCTTGACTAGCTCTTCTTGTTGAGATTTCTTTAGGTTCTTGTTTATCTTTAAAATTTTTCCTAGAAATATCTCAATTGTAGAGCTGCCAAATTTATCCATGGAGTAAAGAGACATCTGTCTTGATGATAAAAAATCAATGTTGGATTCTTCTTGAAATTGTTCATGCTTATATTCTGAAGAGGATTCAAATTTTTCTAAGGTATTCAGAATCTGGCTATCTTCACTAATTTCTGAAATTGTGAAGAGAGGTTGTAAGTCTTCTTCATCCTCTATCCATTGAGTATCATCTAATTCTGTAATTGTTTTTGCTGGAGGATACAAGGTAAATTTCTTGGTTGAACTACCATTAGAGATGTACATATCACCGGATCTACAACTAATGAAAGCATCAACTGTAGCTAACCAAGGTCTTCCTAATATAATAGGATGTCCTCCTAGATTATTCTTAGGAGTTAGGATCATAAAATCCACAGGATACTCCCAGGAATCTAGGGACACTGGAATGTCTTCTATTACCCCATCAGGTTTGATCACAGATATGTCTGCTAATTGTAATAATGTGGGTGTAAAAATAAGATTAGGAAGTTTCAGTTTATCCATGATTTGTCTACTCATGATATTGATTGCTGCTCCTAAATCAATAAGTGTGTTTTGGATCTCAATTCCATTGATGTGAATTTTAACAACTAGATTTCCTGGGTCTAGATACTTTGGAATAGCCATCTTACCCATCATGATATCTGTTATTTTTCCTGCCAGTTGAATTTTCTTTATCTCTCTTATTCTTTTTCTTGTTTTCTTCATGCTCAACTCCTTTATTGTTTTTGCTAAGATTGGAATTTCCTTGATGGCTTGCAATAATGGGATTTTAATACAAACATTTCTTAGCTCATCTAGGAAATCATAATTAGGCACCATAATTTGTTTTTCTACACCCCTATCAATTTGTAATCTTTCTGGAAAGGGGGGTGTAGAAGTGTATCTTGATGGCTGCTCTAATATAGGAGTTGAAATTATTGGTTCTTTTGTTTTGATTTTTCAATATTTGAGTCTTGGAAAGTTGTGTTCTCTTCAAGACTTTTATTTACCCGTAGAGAATCTTCCTCATAATTATCTTGCTCTTGTATGATTACAGAAGGTTTCCTCTTTTCAAGTATTCTTCCAGATCTAAGTTGAACATCACTAAGGTCTAAAGGAGTGATCAAATAAGTTGGAAACTGTTGGCCTTCTATCATGTATTTGTTCTGAGGATTTTTATTGTTGGGGTTTGGTATGGGTTGGGCAGGCAACTGATTTGTTTTCTGAGGAAATGGTAATGGAAGTGGTTGATTTTGATGTTGTGGATTTTGAGGATTTTGTTGAGGATTTTGTTGAAAATTTTGTTGAGGAGGGAAATGTGGATATGGTGGATAGGATGGTGGATATTGGTAATACTGAGAGTATCTTCCATAGGGATTTTATGCTCCTTGCGCCCAAGTTTGTGATTGATTTTGAAATTGGGGCCAAGGTTTCTGCCAAGAATTCCAATTTAGTGGGGGTTGATTATACAACTGATCATGAAATCCTTGTGTTTGAGGTCCTTGCCAAGGCCTCCTGGAGACAAAATTGAGATATTTTGTGGAACTTGTAGGATTTTCTTCTTGAAATACGGCTTTAAGACCAGGAAGTGAAGGAAAACTCTTGGTCTCATGTTTTTTTGAACAAATTACACAAGTCTCTACAACTTTTGCATCCAAAGGGCACTCTCTCAAGGCATGTTTCTTTCTACATTTGGGACAAAAGATTGTTAAGGCATCAAATTGATATTTTTGCTTGTTTTGTAACTTAAGGGTGTCTATTTGTTCACTAAGACTCCCTAAGATATCAGATTTGAACTCATCAAGCATATGTCCTATTTCTACCCTACTTACTATCCCAGAAGCAGACTTACTTTCCCTTGTAAGAGCATGGTCTCTTGGTCCTTTTACAGTTTTAGATTTCCCTTTTGAAAGATTGATACATAATTCAGTTATTTCAGGTAATGTGAGCTGAGATATATCCCCTTTTACCATCATGTTAAGGATATATAACCATTCATCCCTAATTGTCTTCAACAAGAGAGCTTTCTAGGTGTCTTGGTCTAGGTTTTCCATTTTTTCTCTTTTAATGTTGTAGTTAAATCTCTCCAAAAAATATTCCAAATTTTTATCCTCTTTTTGTAGCATTTTAAACTCTTCCTCCTTATGGTTGACTGGCATACAGTAAACCAAATACCTCTCTATAAATGCTTGTTTCATGTCTTCCCATGTCCTAATAGAACTGTTGATCAAACTCATAATCCACTTCAATGTTGCTCCTTTCAATGTTGAAGGAAATAGTTTAAGTTTTTGGGCATCTTGTAAGTAGTCATAGGTTCTACATAGGACTTAAAATTCAAATAGGAAGGTTTCAGGATCTTTAGTTTTAAGTCCATAAAAGTTTGGAAGGACAGAGGGTGAAATGTTTTTCATAGTTCTATTGGTTTCTTCATCTACTACAGGAAACCCAAAAGAGCTTTCCATTTCTCTTCTACCTCTTCCTCTGCCTCCTTCTCTTTATGCACATCTACCTCCTTCTCCTCTACCTCTACCTCTACCCCCTCCAAATAGTGTGTGTTCTCCATTAAAAACTCCTCCTCCCCCTTCTTCTGCCATAGTTGATCCTTTTGTGGAAGTTGAAAGGTTTAAGTCCCTAGCAGGGGTTCTTGAATATTCTTCCAAGACAGGTTCAGTGGGTAAAGTGGAAGGTCTTTCTGATGGAATATCTGATCTTAAGTCCTCTGGAAGTCTAGGATCAGTAAAGTATGGAATGTAGGTTTGAGTTGGAGGTGTGCTGGCTCTTGGTCTTGGTGAAACAAGTGGTGTTCTAGGAATCAAGCTTCTGCTTCTTATGAATCTACCCCTTGAGTCTCTTTCTCTACGCATGTCATTGTTTTTTGAAGGTAAGAAACAAGGCTACCTAGTTACACTTCCCCGACAACGGCGCCAAAATGTTGTGCTCAACTTAGTGTTCCTAAATTGAGGTCATAAATTATCAAACAGGGTTAGTAAATTGCTGAAGTGAGGTGCACTATATGTGCCTAGGTATATGTTTCTCACTACGTTGTGTTTAGTGTTTTTATGATGTTTTTGGTTTTGTGGTTTTATGTTAAGAAGGAAAAGAACTAAATGTTGAAAAAGAACAGTTGTTGGTCACACTAAAAACAGAGCAAAACCTATACTAAAGGATAGAAAATGCAAAGTTTGATAATGACTCATAGCAAGAAAATAAATCACAACATGAACTCAATAACTCATAACATAAACTCATCCAATTCATTCATTAGAAATATGTTGGAATAGCTTGAGAAAAGTACAATTTTAGTGCAAATTAGGTTCTCCTAAGCAAACAAACATCTTACAATATTACAAAGAATCTCATCCATGGCTAAAAGTTTATTGGAACACAATTGGAAAAAGATTATTTGTAGCACAATAAGATTTCTAATTTGAATTAACTTGTAATGCTAAGGTTAATCCATTCTGCAGCTCCATTTGTCACTACTAAGCCTTATTCGAAAGTTAGAGATTTTCTAAAGTAGTTTTTGGGAAAAAGGCTTATTTGTGAAATTGCAAAAGATTGCAAAACAATCAAGGCCTTAAACTGATATCACTAACTCATTCCTGTCCATATGATGATGCATTAATAGAAAGTCAGAACAAGATTAGATTGTAAACAATGAAGGCCGTGAATTCTAATCTTGACAGTTAATACAACTTAAAGAACAATGGATAACACTGAACTAGAATGCAATTGATCAAACTTGAAACACAGTGATCAAAACTGAATTAGAATGTTGTTAGCCTAACTTTGAAATACAGTGAACTGGTATTGAACTAGAATATCACTAATCTAACTTAAAGTATAGTGAACAGAGTTAAACTAGAATTCCATTATCAAACTTGAAACACAGTGACAGAATTAAACTAGAGTGACATCTACCTCCGGAGTATTTCAACTGAACTAAAATGCAACTAATTCTATGAAATGTTTCAGCTCTGTCTCATTCGGAGTTAGTGGTTTTTTGGAATAATTTATAGAACAGGACTGGCTGCAACATGTTATGTAAATGAGCATGAAAGCATAAAATTCAACAAAACACAACAAAGCTCTAAAACACCACAGCTATGTCTCACCCCGGGTTAGTGATATTTTGGAAGAGTTTATAAGAACAAGACTAGTTGTAACAACTGATGTGATTGAGCACAAAATCATAAAGTTCAGATAAATTCAACTAAATCCTAAATACTACAGCTATATCCCATCCAATGTTAGTGGTATTTTGGAAGAGTTTGTAAGGATAAGACTAATTGTGGCATCCGCTGCAAGTAAGCATAAAAAAACACAAAGTTCAGAAAATTGATTAAACTAGGAATGAAACAAGGCTAAGTTACTTATCTAAACCATATGAACAAAGCTTCTCAGGTAGCAGGGGCCCTCTACCACCGGATTAGCACGCAAATCTACTCAATATTGACTCATCTCTTGCAATAAAGTGATGCTTCTTTCATTAAAGGAGAAATTCTTCAAAAAACAGAGTATTACGGTCTTCTGAGATCTAGCAACAAAACAAAATCTAGCTAGCTGTCTCTCGGTCTCCCGAGCCATACTTATAACAAAATTACATAACTGTCTTTGAGATAAAACAGGAATAAATGTCTTTCCCAACTAAAATCAAACTAGAACTCTGGTGGTGGTCTCATACTATGATTAAGGACATCTGTACAGTCCTTGTCCTATTAGAAGTCTATCTCCTAGTTTTGGTTTCCCACGTGCATAACCACCTGTAGACTCAAGCTCAAACTTCGTGGAGAGCAAGAAATAATGGGGGAGTGATGTGGAATATGGCCATATGCGTTTTTCCTTGAGGTGACACCTGGAACCTGCGTAAACATGAGAACGGCTGCGGAATAGGCGACTGGCTACAGAATGAATGCGTTCTGTAGCCGAGTCTAGTCAAAAATTGCTACAATAACAAAATCATGAAAACATAGCAAGTTAGTCATTATATACATTCTTAAAGTAATCCTAATCAATCCTATTGATCATTTAAGCCTGTAATTGATGAGGGACAAGAAAATGAAGTGAAATGTGGTGGAAAAGAAGGACATCTTTGGGGCTCAACACTCCCCCTTCTACTCTTTAATAGAGATTGTTGCTCATTTTCCCATATATGTATCTCTTTATGTTTCTATTTCTAATGCAATGGACTCTTGAATGATATATATGTTTCATGTTCAACCGATTTAACTTATTAAGATAAATAGGCATCTGTATATTGCAATCTCTTTCTTGTTATTTGTTTATACTTGTAGGAATCAATATGGTGATCTATGTTGGATTGGAGGCTACAGCAAAAGCGAAAGAAGGAGAATAGGAAGTGCTTGGATCACAAGTAGGTTATTCTATCTTTCTGTGTGCCTATTTACTCTTAGCGAAAGTGATAGAAAAGTCTTTAATCTGTTGTTCTAAATGCATATAACCACATTTAGGTAATTTGATTTATCCGTAGATCATAATTCTGCATAACTAATTGGCGACTCCACTGGGGAGTTTCCTTCCATTCCTGGTGTTTTTTCCTCTTCTTATCCACCCAGTAGCATATGTTTTTATTTATTATACTTTTGAATAAAATAATTGCATTATAAGTGTGTTCTGTAGCTTGAATTTTCAATCTCTGTTGTGCCCAATGCACTGTTGGTCAAGACACAGTGCATTGTCTCCCTTTAGAGATTGTGTTTCCCCCTTAGCCAACCAAAATCCAATTGAATATTTCATTGCCATCATTCTCAGCCATTTTTTTTATGTGTTTTCAATTGTCTGATACCTCATAAAGACCAGTGAATTTGCCTGATTCTTCCTCCTTTGAAAAGTAAGTTTTTTCAATGTCTCTTTAAGTGTTTTTCTTTACCATTGAAAAAGAAAATTCAAAGTATTTTATTTTTTCATTATATCCATTTGTTTTCGTAAAGGAAATTGTCGTTAAATTCTTCATTTCCTGTAGGAAAATTGTAGTTCCATTCTTCGTTTTTCCTAAAAGAGAAATTGTTGTTAAATTCATCGTTTCTCAAAGAAGAAAGCATTTGTTTTTGTTGATTTGATGCATATAGTTTCCTTTTTTCATTCACATTAAGGGGATTGAAAATAAAAACCTGCATTTACATATAGTGAATTGTTTGTTTTTCATAGGAAGAAGTTAGGAAAGTTGAATATTAGTTTGTGCTCTTTGTTGTTTGCTCTCAAAACTTATTGCTCTTTCCCTTAGTAACTAGAATTTTCATTGAAAAAGCTAAAATTAAAAAGTTTGCTTATCATTTTAGTTTTCATTTTAGGAATTTCCATCACATCATCATGGTGAACCTCAAAAGGCAAATTGATAAACAAGATCAACTTAAAATTTACATCAATTTACCTAAAAAATCATTGGAACGATAACGATAACATTTAAAAGGTCTAGGCTAGAGACGTGTTCCGGCATCATTAAACATAGCAGCTATCGTTAATTTTCTGCGATACATTATGAGTTTGATACCTCACTCCATGTATGTAAGTATATCGGAGCTCATCCACGTACCTTCAGGTATATCGGGAGGTGTTCTGGTACGAAAAGTATAAATGGGTGCTCTCATTGTACGGTTTCGCATTAGACAACACTAATACGGACTTGGGCCTCCACGTACCTTCGGGTATATTTGGGAGGACAACTTTAGGTTCTTATCCATCCATAGTGAACCAAGTCGGCATCCTTGTAAATTTTGATACACCGAACACAGCATTCAATGATATTGTTTTCCCATACTTCTTGGTTCGCTAGGAGGTATTCTGCAATTCACAGTTTCTTGGTAAACCTTTTTCCTATAATTACCCTTTTATTTTGTTTATTTTTTTTTTGTCATAAAATTAATCAGTCATCATGGATGAATAACATCCCTTTCCCTGGCATTCGCGTAGAATAGCACTGGAACCACCTTTACCACCAGAAACCACTTCTGGTCGGCGAAGCCGAAATTGATCTACTGAAACTAGTACTATAAGTACCTCTGGTGCGACATCATCCTCACATATACCAGAGTCGACACAAGTTGTTTCTAAAAAATTTGGTTCATCTATTATTGTCAAGATGGATTCCTCACAGTTACCCGTGGTCACGATCTATCCAATCAGTGAGACCATACCTCCTGAACCCGACGTTGTTCAACTAGAAGTTGATTCAGATCTTGTCTCTTTTTTTCCAGAACATCTGTATCCCAAAATCGAACGACCGGAATTTGTTCCTATATAGGTCTCCCCACAATCTATTGTAACCATTGAGTCTCCCATATCGTGCAGTCAACCTCATGAAATATACTTTGGGCCTGGCGGTGAAATCCTTCCACCTGTTTAATTTTGATTGAAGAAATATTACAATACGAAACACCTTTGACTCCAACTCATTTTGGGGTGGATCTTTACCTATACGAGCCTTTCCTCAATCACCTGCCTCTGCTTTGGTTGATCTTGTGTCTATTAGAGTTCCCGTAGATCCAATAGGGTATACATTTGGTCAAAAAACCAAGCCTGAGGCAACATCTTCGGTTGGAGCATCTATTGCAATTGTAACAGCACCTACTCTCGCTACCCTGTCGATGTTCATTATTTCACCAAAGTCACATTTATATGGTGGTCCGTCCATCCCACCTAGTTACCAATATTTATTTGGAACCTTCTTTGGTGCATCCTCAAACCCATGACTTCACCAATGTCATCGTCTGGTATTCTAACTGGTAAATCTATAGTGATTATTGAACGGCTTGATCCTTTATACACATCATTAGGGAAATATCAAGCTGGTCCATTTGGGTATATTCCATCTAGTACAATATCAACTGGAATCCCTGCATTTTGAGAATAATATTTTCCATCTTATTATACTCCTCATGCTGGGGGGAAACCTATGGTCACCCACTTCGACAGTACTCTGTTGTTATTTTGTCATCCTAATCTCAGAATGAATGTTTATCGATGGCATCCCACTCTACCTATCCAACCACAAACGGTTGTACACTTGTATCAACCGGTTCAACTTGTTGCACCCACATCAACTCCATTTGTTAATACATCTTTACCCCTATTACATACTCAAACTGTTGTACCTCAACCATCTCAGGTGGGTCTTTCAACTCAATACCCTCAAGTATTGGTCCCTCAAACTCCACCTCCTTCGGTTGGTTTACAACAACCACCTATATCTGGAATTATTTATTCACAAGCTGGATTACCATATTATGGGATGGTGCAGCCACAAACAGGTTATACCTATCCGCAACCGAATCCAAGCTATCCTAGTTTGGGTTATAATATTGTTAGACAGATCCCTTGGCAGCCACAAGCGCAAATTCCACAATCTTCATTTCCACAAGTAGCGTACTCAAGTTTTGGTCAACAGAATCCTCAAGCGTTTTCTTATCAAAACAACCCCTATCTAGGTTACCAACAACAGATTCCTTATGTTGGTGCTCAAAGGCCTATTTCCCAATCAACTCCATCATACCCTAGCTATGCTCAACCCAACCTTAATCAACAGTTTCCCTTTGTTGCAACTTTAGAGTTACCAGATTTAAACCAGCTCACCAATGACCCAATCAACTATGCTCCTTGGTGATCGGTGATACCCCATAAATTACCCTCGGATATTCCTAATTTCAATGGAAACCTTGGGGAAGACTCGTCGACTCATGTTATGATTTATCATTTTTGGTGTTCATCTAACTCCCTAAATGATGACTTTGTTCGACTACGTCTTTTCCAGCGTACGCTCATTGGTCCAGCCACAAAATGGTACATTGAGTTACTAAGAGCTTCTTTTGATAATTTCATTGCCTTAGCTACTTTATTTTTGACCCACTTCCAGTTATCCATACGATATGAAACTGGAATGAAACTCTTGACTAATTTTAAACAAACTAATGCTACTCACATTTCTGATCATATTCATGAGTGACGTCGTCGTTGTAGAATGGTTAAGACATATGTTCCTGATCAGCTCCTTGTTGAGTGGTTCTTTAAGCCCCTATTACCATATATAACTGAGGATGTGGCTAAGGGTGGCATCATCACTGAATATCATTTCATTGCTCGTGCCCAATATTTATACTTGATTTATACTCAGTCTGGCACACTCTACCAGAAAATTCCCAACACGTCGCGATTAATTTTATTGTTCCTCCTCTATCAGAGGATTCTCATGTTGGAGATGGTATGATCAGTACTGAAAGCACACACCACTCTACTGCATCTCATCCTGCACCTTCTTCCGAAATCCATTTCATGTCATCTGACAAGGGAAAAAGTGACAAGCAACCTGGAATTAAGAAAAAAGGGAAATCAAAGAAAAAAAAACTTCTACCATCCAGGAAAGATCATCTGATCAATCATATGGAAATCAGAAACCTCATTACCCTTGCATAATCTATAATGAGGAACACTTTGTTTGGGACTATCCTCACCACGCCGAAGTCTCAAAATTGGTTAAGACCTCACATGCATCAGTTGTGTTGACAGATCCATTTCCAAATCCAGACACAAATTTGGTTGCTACGGATCCCGCTTCTAGTTCACAAGTGATTATGTTGTTTGTCACAAATCCATCGACTGGTATTTTGGTGTCAATGTGTAATAAATATTATGGAAATCAGGCTACTAATCAACCTACTACCTCAACCACAAATCCGTCTACGGAATTGATACCACCACCTGCTATTCATGAATTGAAAATCAAGCCACTGAAGGGAGTCGTTAATAAATCGACATTTAATCCTTAATCCAGAGCTACTCAAAATTATAATATCGTTGAAGATTTGGCTCAATCCCCTTCAGCTATGTCAGCACTTGAGGTTCTACAAAATTGTCCCTCCCAGAAGCAGGCTTTTTTCGGAAAATTGATCCGACAGATTCCAATCTCGTAGTCTTTAATCATGTGGGCTATGTGCCGCAATTACCAGCAAAATTGGCATTCTCCATCCAAGAAAATGTTCTCAATCACCTTGTTCATCGTACTATTATTGATGAGGGACCATCTACGTGAATTTTTTCTCTAAACTATTGGAATTCACTTGGCTCGTCGCACCTATCTCAATCGCCAATGATGTTGAAAGCTTTCGACGAGCGTACATATAAGCCTTGCGGTATTATCAATAACTTGCATGTTGAACTAGGGGGGAAAACACTGAATGTTGAATTTTAGGTCATTGACGGACCCCTTGACTATAATATTTTACTCGGAAGGCCATGGATATATGCTATGACTACGATCGTTTCTACATATTTTATAATGATCGCCTTTCCACATAAAGGTGTTATCACAGTCATCAATCAGCTATCCTTCTTTGCCTCCAGTTCCCATGTAACTGGAAGTGTTCCGTTAGTTCATGCACCCCAACTCTCACTTCAAAACATTGGTGTAGAACTCTTAAAGGATTCCACTCTCATGGGAACCTTTGCATTACCACCACCTACGACGTCAGCAGAAATTGCAAGTATAGAGACCTGCTACATGATATCTTCCACTCCATCTGGCTTAAGGAAGATTACAGGTGATTCTAAAATTGTTACGTTGGATGAGTTTTTGTCGCCTAGCCCAATTTGGCTTGCATAGTAATCAATCTACATGGCTTGGGTGGCGAATCCAAAATCATCGTCGTCAGTCGTTTGGGTTGATCGTTCATTATATTTTGGTACTCCATCTGATATTTTTTCCTCAACTTTCTTGACAAATGAGAATATTCTGGAAATTATTATGTCAGAAGGAGAACCATGGGAAGATCATCATCATCACTCCCATCTTCATAATTATGAAGAAGATAATATTAGTGAACTATATCACCCTTCGATCAAAACATTCTTTTCAAATTACTTTCCTATTAATGCAATCGATTCCGAGAAAAATTTATCAAATATTGAAGAAACCATTTCTATCGATATTTCGACCAAACCCGGCGTTGTAGAAAACATTCATGTTGGCGTGTCTTTTTCTCCATCTGAACTCGAAACATATTTCTCTCACTTCCATGAATTTTGTGATGTATTTGCTTGTTCTTACGAGGAAATTCCAGGCATAGATACTAGTATCGTTGAAAACACTATTAAAATGTACCCTGATGTCAAGCCGGTACGTCAACGCCTTCGTCTTGTTCATCCGAAGAAGGTTGGTGCCATTAAAGTAGAAGTTGAAAAAATTTTGCGTGTTGGTTTCATTTGCCATGTTCCGCTAAATGAGTGGGTTTCCAACATTGTTCCTGTTATGAAAAAACAAGGAACCATCAAAGTATGCGTCGATTTTCGAGATGTCAATCTTGCTTGTCCAAAAGACAACTATCCTACTCCCTTTATCAACCATATTATTGACGATTGTGTTGGATGCGCAATATTTTCTTTCATGGATGCATTTTCTGGCTACAATCAAATCAGTATCTGCCTAGAGGACCAATATAAGACATCATTCATCTGTCCCCAGGGCACATTCGCTTATCGGAAACTCCCATTTGGTTTAAAGAACGTTGGGGAAACTTTTGAGAGAGCAATGGATTATGCTTTCAATTACATCAAGCACATTGTTCAACCCTATCTAGACGATTTACCCGCGCATTCACGAAACCGGACTGATCACCTGATGCATTTGAGAGCTATCTTTTTATGCTGACGACACTACAAAATATGCCTCAGTCCACATAAATGCGTGTTTTTTTTTGTTCTATTCATTTTCTAGGATTCGTCATCTCAAAAGAAGGAATTTGTATAGACCCACTGAAGTTCTAGGCTATTCTTGATTTGCTTGTGCCATCAAATTTTCTTCAGTTACAGAAAATTTAGGGAAAGGCTAACTTCCTAAGGAGGTTCATACCCAACTACGCCGAAATGGATAAAGGATTTACTCGGCTCTTGAAAAAGTGGATTCCCTTCCATTGGGACCAATTTGTGCAAGCTTCTTTTCATGTTGTCAAGGATACAGTTGTCTGAGTGTCATTAATATATCCCCCCAATTATCATAGTGATTATTTCTTATATATTTATGTGGTTGATACGACCTTTGTTATGGTATTGGTCCAAGTAGAAAATGGGATAGAACATCTGATCTATTATTTGAGTCGTAATCTCAACGATACAAAAGTGAAGTATTCGTATGTAGAAAATCTTGCCTTGGCAGCTGTTCAAGATGTCCAAAGATTTCGCTACTATATCCTGTTCCTGAAGACCATTTTCATTTCGAATTGTTACCTCATGACTTACATGTCAATTTATGGGGGGAAAGTATTCAAAATGGGTTAACATTTTGCAAGAAGTTGATTTGGAATTCATCAAATACAAGTCAAAGAAGTCTTTAGTTTTCGTTGAGCTTCTCCGTGACCTACCCTCTGATAGTACTGATACTGCGTCAGAACCATCTATTCTTGACGAGTCTCTATTTCTGATTGGACCATCTGATCCTTGGTATGGGGATTTTATCATTTATCTCCAGACCTAGACTTTTCATCCTGATACCTCTCACTCTGACTAGCGACGTATTCGATACCAAGCCAAATATTATCTAATCCTCGGCGGTACACTTTATCGTCATGGTTTCGATACAATTTAACTAAGGTGCCTCACTCATGAGGAGGCCGAAAAGGTTTTAAATGATTTTCATGCTGGGCTTTGTGGTGAACATTTGTCTCGATACGCTACCGTGCAAAAGATACTCCGCGCCGGTTACTTTTGGCCTACCATATTTCGCAATTGCGTCCTCGTGATCAGAAGTTGTCATGTGTGCCATATATTTTATCGTAAAATCTGCAAACCGCCAATGCCAATGCATCATGTTGTCTCTGTGGGAACATTTTCAAAATGGGGCATTGACTTCATGACCTGTAACCCTTGTTCGTCCGGGGGGCATGGTTATATTATTTTTGTAGAAGACTACTTTACCAAGTGGGCCAAAGCAATGCCTACATTCAAAAACACAGGACAAACAGCTGCATTGTTTTTCTTTAATCATCTCATTTCACGGTTTGGGGTCCCACAGGCTATAGTCACAGATCATGGTTCGCATTTTCGCAATCATATGATGAATGAGTTGACTGCCAAATTAGGATTATCACATGATAGTTCTACTCCTTATTATCCAGAATCAAATGGACAAGTTGAGGCTATTAACAAGATTATTAAATGAATGCTTCAACGAATGATAGGAGTTCATAAATGAAATTGGCATTTAATCTTGTACTCGGCCTTGTGGGAATACTGAGCCTCAGTGAGAAACGCAACTGGATTTATCCCCTTTCAATTGGTGTATGGTCTAGAAGCTATCTTGCCAATCTATTGTGAAATTTGAGCCATTATGGCATGGCCCCTATATTTTCAAAATATTTCTTGCTAAGGGTACCTATGAGTTGGTAGATTACGATGGAATTATGTTGGCACAGCCCCGAAATGGATTTTATTTGAAACGTTGATATGCTTAATCATGAGCGTAGTAATTTTTTGTATTATATTATATATATATATGATGTTGATGTGCATTCAATGTCTTAGTTTTCTTCTTAGAGTTTTCTTGACATTAGTAATCTGATTTACATTTCATCGCAGATGTCTGAATCTTTGGAACCATTTGTTGGGTATGCTGATGGTGCTAATTGTAGTACACAGAATCTATCCTCTGCAGCATGGGCCATTTTTTCTCCGAATGGAAAGTTAGTAAGATTTCAATGGATTTGTATTGGTCGATCTACAAACAATATCGTTGAGTATAGCGCGTTGATCGAACTTCTCTCTGGTGCCATTTCATTTGGTATTAACTGCATCATCATAAGGTTACACTCACAACTTGTGGTACTACAACTTACTAGTGTTTATACTGTTAGAAATCCAACATTGCATCGTATGTTCCTAAGAGTTCGAATTTTGGAAATACATTTTGATTTTAATCAATATCAACACATTTCCAGAAACTTGAACACATTGATTTATTCTTTAGTGAATTATGTTATAAACAGACATGTGAAACACATGTAAAGATACATTCACATAATTGAATAGGATTGCGCAATAAACACAAGAAAACACTGAAACAAAATAGATAGATACTTATAGTTTTTTACAAAATTTGTGCCCAAGACACATTGGTCATCTGAACTCAAAATTTATGCAACATGAAAAAAGTAAACTTGTGGTGCTCATGATAACATGCTATTGATCTAGATATCCTACGCAGTAACCACATCTAGTAGTTAGGAACGCTAATAGTATGGTGTTGCAGTCACATGGGTAAATCTTCGATCTGGAAATTTGGAATACTGAAGGTCAACCCCTGTATGTGTTGTTGAAGATCAGCAAGAGTCTCAGCCATATCTAAATCCTGAAGGACTGCTCTCCCGATAGCCCTCTTTGTTGGCTCATCTGCTCAATGCTCTAACTCTCCCACTCGTTGAAATCGACCCACATCTGCATTACATTAAAACTTTAGTTTAGTCTTGGGAAAACATCAAAACACAAAAACATGTATAAACCTTAGAAAAATCAAAAAAACATGGTCAAAAAATTATTACCGATTGCACCCCACTGAGCGCCTTTTGGTACAGCTAAGTCTGGATCTCAGAAATCAACTCCTGCATATGCATAGTCATCAATGGCGATAATTTGTTGCCCGAACCAGGTGAAGAATGCAGTCGAGAATGCGATGGAAGATTGGCCTGCATGACTAGCCATCAGTTCTACCCATCTCTGCATCCTTGGATCTCTATGGTTAGATACACCCAGTGTCACATGCTGAGGCTGCATCAGTGGAATCCACTATAAGGCAAAAGAAATAAGGATCGAACCATAGTTGAAATTTCTCTTCCTTCCTCCCTTTTCCTTTCTTAGTTGTTCTTTCATTTGAGAGAGTACAGCTTCATCCCAGTTGAAAATTGTTGGTTCCATGCACTCCAGCTCATACTGCATATAAGTTTTTTTCATTGCATGTAGTGTAGCGGTACCCACAAGATTTGTGATCGTGAATAAGATAGTTCTCAATGGAAAATCATGAACGTCGCGGATGTTTATTTTCCCATCCTTGCTAGGCTCTACCCTTGGATAGTAATATTTAAAAACAAGTCTCTCACTGTCTCTCCTCTGAGAGCGGACCCTGAGAGAGAAATGGGTAGGCCTCTCCTCGACAAGCATGTCATAAAATAGATATCCTCTACTGAAATTGGGACCACTTTTTTCCCAATATTAAATGCCTCAATTTCTGGATCCCATGCACCAACAAGGAACTCCAATAGTTCCATTTGTTGCCTCATACCTGATAGACGAAACTACTCGTGTTTTTTTCTTCGTGCTCTCTTTCCCTCCAAGTAATTGCCATTTTAGTCTGATGAATCCCTGAAATACAACCATAAGATTCATTAAAACCATTTTCATGAAAAAAACTAGGCAAAGTTTGGGTACAATGCAAGAATAAAAAATGTGAATTGCGCCCAACGCAGCCTTGGATAAGAGACAGTGTGTTGCATATGCACCTGGCCTTCATTTCAAGTGCATTCCAAAGCAGGTTTAGACATCCAAGGGTGTGTTTCCCTCTTTTGATAATAGATTTACCATAAGGGGCCCAAATCCCTAAAAATTTGCAATGGAATGAAACAAAAATACTACTAAAGGCAAGAGGAGCTTTATGGCACCAACCTGGATCAAACAGCGAGGAAAACCGTCCGCAGAATCGATCGCAATCAACTGCTAAAGTTAGGGGGAAAAACAGGTTCAGAGCTCCAAAATGCAAATGGTAACTTTCAAATGGTAAAAATGAATAGTAAAACTCTTTTAATTAGTCATTTGATTATTTTCAAATCATATTTATTATTGTGACTATGGTTTTATTCAATTTTTATCATGAAATAGGTATTTTTAATCTATTTGATGTTTTTCTGAACAGGTTTTCAATTGATATAGCATATTAGTCATGCACATTTATTTCAAGAATCATTTTACCACAAAGCATACTTTTATCCTTATTTTTCGAGCTTTGATAAAAAACAAAAAAGGACTTGAAGCGCACTTTTATCTCTTTTTTGAGCTTCGATAACAGTGAAAAATGAACACCTAGAGTCTTCTTTTAGCTCTTTTCAGACTCTGATAATGTGAAAATATTTTCGATCACTTGTCTTTTCGAGCTCGTAAAAGTAAATGAATTGATATCTACTCAGTATAAGTTTAACACTTTTCCGGACTGAGATAGATTATTTACGAAAAAGGAAAACCTTAATTGAACATGGCTAAGTGATTCTCTCAAATATCATTTTATACTTTTTTGGATTTGAGCAACAACTTTACAAAAAATTAATATGGAGTTTTCTTTTTCCCTTTTTTTCAAACTCTCTAAATATGAAAAGTACCGGGTTGTCACTATATTTAGGCTCGTTAAAACATAAAATAGCAACGGGCTTGTCGATCATGGCAAGAATCAAGTTTCATTCATCACTGGACTCATTAAATTATTAAATAACAATACATTATTTGCACGAAGGGATGAATTATAGATAAAGCATATGTTATCCTCCTCAAGCTTGTTAAAAAATAAAGAGGTATTGGTCGACAAATGACAGGGAAAAATTTTGGAAAGTAAACAGAACTTTTACGGTAGCAAGTCGCTCTTGAACATGACACTTCACTCCATCATCGTCACTATTTGGCTTGGGTAATCTTCTTAACGGTTCATTCATACCTATGGTTCATCATACCTTCACTTCATTTTTGGGTCAATGCTTCCAACTCATCTCAGTGTCGCTGATATGTTCAAGAGAAGTCATCCAGTGAATACTCATCCTTCTGCAATACTCATAAACCTTCATTCTCATGACAGTCATCCCTGAACATTTCTATATCAAGTCATATTTTGTCTTTGAAATCAGTAACTCCTGTTTCGCGATAAAGTGGCTTCTTGTCGACATCAAATCATTATCCAGGAAGTTTACTTAAAAACATCATCTTCCAGTACCATGAGGCTTGTTAAAGCATCGACAAGATCCTC
Source organism: Pinus albicaulis (assembly GCA_034641835.2). NCBI lineage: Eukaryota > Viridiplantae > Streptophyta > Pinopsida > Pinales > Pinaceae > Pinus > Pinus albicaulis. The sequence continues at coordinate 695,982,709 of CM076572.1, forward strand.
GCTTCCGAACCTTTGACTGAAAGATTTTTTTTGGCGTGCGACATCAAATCATCTATTCACGCCTTACGAAATGTACTGTAGTAACTTGAGAGCCATTAACATCAATGGTAGTTCTCTCGCGTTTTTTAAATAGCTCACATCATTGGCTGGTAATCAAACGATGTCTTACCATGTTTGACTATGTAGTCATATATTCACATGGCTATACTTGTACCCGAATGATCAAGTGAACAAGATAAGAAGACCCCAGATCTAGTTTCAGCCATCTAGGTTGTGATTTCAGGATTGATGTACACATCATATGTACGGTGACCTTACATACATATCGTCATCCGAACATGGGCCTATATCTGTAGGCATGTCTGTATTGGGAAACATTCCAATCTAGACGACTTTCTGCACTATGTACATGTTATTAGTTAGTTTATGTGTTTAGCATGAGAATGCCTCCTTTATAAATTCGTGATTAAGATGAAAATATCATGATGTAATGTTTCGTAAGATTGATGCTAGTCACCACTCCACTTCAGTTCCATCCCATCACATCGTAAAGCATCTCATTCAAAAAATATTGTTATTATTCTGACTTCATGCTTTAGGGGGAAGATGTTATAGGTCAATTTGGGCATCATCCCCCATGACCTGGTCAAACTGGACATCATCCCGAGGACCAATGAACTAGGGTCTATCATCCCCTATCATTTTAGTTGCTACATGCCCTAAGAGAAGAAAAAATCATTCGTGTCTTCTACTGTGAGATTTCCAAGGTTTGAAGTATATGTTATATCACTTATGAGCTCACCAACGCTGCCTCTCAAGGGACTGATTGTGTTTCATATGCAGCTCTCTCCATTCAAGGGTTCAGTGCATGCACTTCTCGGCATTCAAGAGTGTGTTGGTCAAATGGGAGTGAAATTGTCATTGTTCCGGAATCTCCACATGGCTAGTGCCTTCTAGAAGAGTCCATATGTGTCAAAATTCAAATCCAAGTGTCCATCCAACACCTCTGAGCTTGGAAACATGTCTTGCCTGTTATTATAATTTCATTGATTGAGAAACTACCTTCAGTTGCCCTATAAATTGATCACAGATCCTAGTGCTAGGAAAGGAAGAATTTTAGTAAAGAAATGTTGTTAGATTCTCAATTGAGAGAGTAATAGAAGTGTTATGTTGCTGGTGAGATGTTGATTGTGATGAGGCTGGGATGAAGCTGGAGCTGGTGACATCAAATCGTTCATTGGTTGTAACCTTCCCCTTCTACTCTTTAATAAATATTGTTGTTCATTTTCCCATATATGTATTTGTTTATGTTTCTATTTATCATGCAATGGACTCTTGAATGATATATATGTTACATGTTCAATCGATTTAACTAATTAAGATAAATAGGCATCTTTATATTGCAATCTCTTTGCTTTTCTTTGTTTATACTTGCAAGAATAAATCTAGAAATCTATGTTGGATTGGACGCTACAGCAAAAGCGACAAAAGGAGAATAGGAAGCGCTTGGATCACAAGTAGGTTCTTCTATCTTTCTGTGTGTCTATTTACTCTTAGAGAAAGTGATAGAAAAGTCTTTAATATGTTGTTCTAAATGCATGGCACCACATTTAGGGAATTTGATTTATTTGTAGATCATAATTCTGCATAACAAGGTGCAATGGAAAAACTTTGGATCAGATGAATAAACATGGGAGCATGTAGATCAAATGAGGGTGATATACCATTTTTTTTAATATGTAAATGGATGTAAATACTTGTAACTGCAAAGTTCAGTATTTGTTATTTTTCTCTATTTATAGAACATTGTGGACAGTGTTCCTTTAAGGGGGTGGGGTTTGTAACATCCCTTGTTTTGACCCCTAACTTTGTAGCATCAAATGTGATTGTGACTCCAACGCGGGGAAACTATAGCTGGTTGAAATTATCTTTTAAAAGTTAATAATTATTAATTAAGTTTAATTAAAATCGTTGGAGGAAAGGACAACCTATATATCGAAGTTTTAAGGTATGTTGCTTGGTTTTCTTACATAGCCTAAATATCCATACCCTGCCAATTTAAATGTTGGAACTACTCAAATAGGAATATCCATGTTACCTGAAAAATTTTAATGTGATGCAATTGGAACTGAATTGGAGTTAGTAGAGTTTCTAACTTTTAATTTCTAAAGAATAGTTTAGACTGGGTGATGTTGATTCTCACCCTTCCCTTCTGTTGACCAATGAGACAATTGTGGAGGTGAAGTCACTTAAGAGCTAAGGCAATTATCTCTTGTGTGAAGGGACACAAAAGGAAATATACATGTACACACAACATAAATGTATTCAAGGTTCATTCATGGATTTGGTTTGAGGGTTTGATTTGATTACAAGAAACGAAATTAATTGCTCAGCATTTTGCTATTTTGGCTTCCATTGGAAATGGATTCATCCTCCCTTCTAAGTTTTGAGGCTCTGTAATCTTGAGCTTGTACCCGGTGACTTTGGGTGTTAACTATTTTGGTTGTGATTGAGACCCATAAAATCCTTGTGTGAGTCAGAGTTTCTAGTGTGCCATTTGAAGGATTTAAATTAAACCACTAAGTGATTGCCTTAGTCAATGAACCATTTAGTACATGTCGTTTGGTTGTTGAACCACTTAGTGCTTGTTTTTGGCTGATAAATGATTAAGTTATTGTTGAAAATTTAATTATACCATTGAGTATTTTCCTTGGTTGATGAACCACTTAACGCTAGTAGTTTGATTAATGAAGCACTTAGTGTCTACCTCTCGATGATGAACCACTAAGTGCTTGTCGAACAATTAATTATACCATTGGGTGCTTGCCTTCGTTGATGAACCACTTAGTGCTTTCCTATTTGTTCATGAACCACTAAGTGGTTTTCAGTGGGTTGATAAACCTTTTTTATAATGATTTCAATCCTCGAAAACTAAGTAACATACTATCCCTTGTATTTGGGTGAGTCACTGGGGTGCTTACTACCAAAGAGTAGTTGATGAACCACCTAGATAGTGGACTCCATCTCCTGAGTGTTTGAATAAATCATTGGTGTGAATTTACACTTGTGAAAGCATCCCCTCAGACTCTAGATATTACTTGGGGGTGTTCAGCAGTGTAGTTGGCCTATGGTTGGGTGGAGAGTGGAAGTCCCTTATCCAATTGCCAGCGATTTAACTTACTCAAATAAGTATAATTATTTCTGCATATGTGAATTATGAGTGATGATTATTATTTTTATGTTAATTGTTGGTATAATAATATATATTTATCATTAATGATTTCTCGAAATTATTGTATGTTCATGGTTGACAACTTCTTCATATGTTGTGGTTATATGAAATTTGAGTATTGTTAACTTTACTACAAAACTCAAGAATTGAAAGCTAGTTAATATGTTAAGTATTACATGAATACCTAGTCTAAAATGATGGTTTCCTAATTTACGGATGATATGTTAAATATGTGAGTTTAAGTACACTTATATAAGATGTGATTGAAGACTACAGTCAGTTGTAACATTCTAAGACTTTGTTGTAACATGGTATAGTACCTCTAAGAAACTCTATTCAAGCCTGGTATTTAACTTCAGGAAAATTAGTGTCATCAAACACTCTTGTCTTCAGGAAATCTTTATTATTTCCATTGTTTACTTTATTCTATAGTGTTTTGTAGAGAATCAAATATTTTAGGCTCTAGGGCGTTTCAACATTGGACAATGGTGTAACACCTTGAATTTATTTGGAACCAAAAATATCATAAAATCCTTTCAAAAAAAAACGAAGTATGCCTGGAGGGGGGCCATGTACCAATATGATGAGGTATTTCCAAGTGGACTCCAAATGGAAAATGTGAGGTGAGGTGGAAAACCTTACTACTACCCACAACTCCCCGTCGTAATATGTGTGTGTGTGTGTGTGTTGAACCATGGCACGAATGGCGATAGTGGGGCGACGGTGACATATATTGTATAACAGTACATCTTCTAGACCCATTATCTAATAGAACTACTCATCACTCATCAACATTGTCATTGTTTTAGGTTTCAAAATTGAGCGATGGTGGAAACCGATGGGAAATTTTTCCATCTATCGATGTTGTCAATTAAAAATATTTCATATCATCATTGCAAGTTCCTTCTCAATTGGGAAGTGGCAATGGAGTGGTGTTGGCAATGAACGAGAAATTTTTATGTCTATCGATGCCTTCAACTGATGGGAATACCTACCATCGTTGAGTGCCTTCTTAGAGGTGGTGGAGTGGTGATGGATTTTAAAATGAAAATGGACATATTCCAATGCAATCAATTGACGGGACCACCCACTGCTACATTGACCCTCGTTAATGTGGCTTCCCCTTAAAATAGCATGATCGGGGTGTGAGATCAATCAAAAGCTCTTGTTCACCCCAAGTCCCCCCTGATCTATTGTATCTAACATCGGATTCCCCACTGTGGGCCCCCATTAATTTGTGCGCTATCTCCAAGAATTATGATTGGGGTGTGGGATCGATCAATAATCATATTCACTTCAAGGCCCCCTATGGTCTAATGTGGGGTAACCAATGGTGGTTTGAAACTGGATACCTCCCAATGTTAAAACCACCTAATTTTGGTTGGCAAAATCATCGTAGAACTCCTTGTGGGGACATGGCAGGACCCCATGGGTTAAACATGGATGCCACGCGGCATTAGCTGATTGGTATAAATATAAATGGACATAACTTTCAATCCATGAGTCATATTGAGATGAAATTTATATTGTCGAAAATCTCTTGACGAGCTATACATGATGGTGGTAGATCAGATTTTAATTCTGCAACCTTTAAAAGAGAAGTATTTTTGTAATTCAATCTTCGTAACAGAATTTGGAGGTTGATTTAAGTCATAGATAACACCTCCCACAACCCAAGGTGGAGAAATGGGGTGGGAGGGAGTGGTCCAGGTTATATGTAGTAAAAAAACATGTTACCAAAAGTTCTTGTTAAAATTATTAGGGATAAAGATTTGTATACTATTTCTGAAGTGGATAATGTTGAACCCACAATTATTTGGAGATAAGAACGGAAGTTAGCAGCTCATATTATCCTTTGAGGTAACGATGTCATAATATGGGAAGGGTGTATTTCAATTCTCTCATCTAGTCATGCAAGGATAAAAGAATAAAATGAATTGATTTGGTCAAGGAGTCAATTAGGGATACATATTTTCCAATGTTGCATTATATGCTTTTATGTGAACATGATGTTAATGATGAGCTAGTTTGGTGGCGGAAGAAGATATGGGATTACAATTTTTCCTTTAAAACTCACATTTATGTGGTGATTTCATAATAAAAGGGTGCTTACATAGGACAAGTTGAAAAAAAAGAATGAGAGTGGAAATTGTTGATGATATCTATGTAAGATAAAGGGGGAAGAAAATTACATTTGCTTACTACATTTTCATATATTGTATAGCATTGGAAAGAGAGTGAACGCTCCACAACCCTAACTAATGTATGGAGTGTAAAATTATATTGAAGAATGTATTGTGATTTTGGATGGCATTATGGTAGTGAAGAGTGTCAAAGAAATTCATTTATTCGTTCCTTAGGGGATATGGTTGTGTGGCAATGTCAAAATGTCAATCTATTCGAAGACACATATTATCCCTATACAATGTGTCATGGAGAGTTTGGATATTCTAAACAGTTTACACAACAAAAGCTTGTAGAGAAAGAGGTTCAATGAACCTATTGAACTCTCATTGGTTGAAATTCAAGATTGGTGTAGGAAAAGGACGTAAACACTTTGTCAAGATTATGACTTTGAAGGTCACTCTTATGTTAGCTTTTGAAAAACTTTACCAATAAAATCCAAGTTTGGGGGATTCCCAACTAACCATTACGTTGATGGATGGATCATTGCATGTGAAAAAAATATTTTGCACCATATTTTTTCTGATATCTTGGCTATGAAAACAACTTCAACACCACAATGTTTCTTTGTATCTATAGAGAAAGGAATGATCAAGTTGATTAGTTATGAAAGAAGGTCTAGAACAAGATCTGAGGTGGATGGGTGTGTTTCTGGCATTGTCATACTTCTTTCCAATAGTTTTGTTGTTGTTTGTTCTTTGATGATATATTATACTAGTTTTTAAAGATGGTTTAGAGCAATTTTAGATGAAGAACCCTATCATTTTTTGTGTTGTGCTCTTATTTGGATATGCTTTGTTTTGTAATGATTTTATAATATTTTGTGTTGTGCTCTTATTTGGATATGCTTTGTTTTGTAATGATTTTATATAATATTTGGATGTAAAAATCCTCTATTGTAAGAGGATGTTTGGGCTTAGGACTATTTTAGTTTAATTAGCCTTTTTTTTCACATTCAAACAAGATGAAATGTTTCTTAGCATTTTTTTTTATATATACAGTAATAAAACCTATCATAACTCAATTCACAAACCAACAATAAGAACAGTCGTCCTTTGTTGCTATCCTCAAATGCAGCTTGACTCATCACTATTATTCAAGGAAAACCATATCTCCTGTAATTACTGGTTGATAATCCATAAGAGGAGCAAGATTTACTAGTGTTAAATACCTCTCACTCTTGAGTTGTTAGTCTAAAAAAAGAACTCTTATCCAAACAAAAAAAGTGTTAGCATTCTTCTTAATATAATTATTTTCTTCCTCATAAGATTAAAAAAAAAAAAAAAAAATACTTCAATAAAATAAAATAATTAATTTAAAAAAAAAAAAACAACAACAAACTTTATTAATCCTATAATAGAATTAAATAGCTATGAAAGAAGGGATGGATAACTTTATTAATCGTAAAATAGAATTAAATAGCTACGAAAGAAGGGAAGGATCGTTTCATAGGTGATGGATCATTTCAGTTTTTACCGTGAAATGCCATCGCAATAACATCGATTGCGCTTCCCAAGATATTTAACGTTTTTGGCCACCCGATTTCAGTAGGCCAGAGTTTATGGCGCAGGTTTGAGCGATGGATCAGCGAGGTAGATTTACGATTGGAGCGGTGGAGTAACGAGGTAGCGATGCAAGCACTGGCTTTACGATCCGATGACAACAATTGAATGGTTTTAGTGGTGTTATTGGTATGTTTTTGTGTCATTATTTAATCTTGTTTCGGACTTTTTATTTATATGTTTATGATATGTTTTGCATTTTGAAAGCACGTTTTCGATAGATTCTATTCTATATCTGTTAGGGCGTTCAAGAACATTGAAGAATCTCCAGGTACTCGACCTACCCTTGGAGGATCCACTCCACCCTACCTTTTGGAACGGGAACAAATTAAATATGAGCCACCTAAGGAGGAAGGGTTACCAATTCGTGAATGCATAGCTGGGTGTTATTTAATTTTTTTATTTTCGTAAGTTTAGGTAGATTTTTCTCATTTTCTATTAATTTAAAAATTAGGTAATAAAGATACAAAAATTAGACCTCAATTTGTCCGAAGAAAACTAGGTCTGTTGGCCATGTAAGTGCAATGTATGTTAACCAAAACATAAACATCTTTAATAACCTGTACAGAGTTTGATGACACTTAATATCTAAGTCTGTAAGTTCTAACATTTACATAAAATAAAACTAGCCGCTAAAAAAGAGGAACTGATAACACTAGTCATCTTCTGACTCCACAGGGGCAGGATCTTTAGCGTTGGAACCAGGAATCTCAACCTGCTGCAATTCTTGTATATCCTTCTCCATCCTACCTAGTCTAGCATACTGATGCAGTTGACGAAGATTGATTTCCTGAATATTTCTGTTGATATTTGCCATAATTGACCCTAACTTCGACTCTGCAATCTCCTGAGTCGACATAACAGCTTTTGCTAACAAACATTTTATCAGCCAATAAGTTCATATTGAATGCTGGAACAGAGAAATACATCCACGGTTATGCCCTGGATCAACAACGACATTATGTAGATCTTCAAATGCCATATTATCCTCTTCATCCATATTGTTTAAAACCTTTGTTTCCATCCATAAATGCGATATTTAACCGAACAGGGAATTTCTGCTGCAAAGGTTTGAATTATCGGCTCCATAAGTTGCTTTGTTGACTTCCTGCCTCTTTTTGCAGGTTGGGGAGAGATGAGCTTCTTGCCTTGATCTCCATTTGGCTTCTTGCCTCTAGTTTTCTTTACCATCTTATGAAAAACAGTAAGAGACTCTTCTAATACTAACAACCAAGAAAAATTTCCACGACAGATACATATTAGAGAATTAACTAGAAAAAAGTTTTTTAAGTTGTTATCTAATTCATCTTCTCCTTGTGCCAACAAATGGTGGGAAAGAAAAACTGGAATTTGGCAACAGGAGACCATTGATTGGTTTCGCAAAAACTACGACTTACGCTTACTCTGAGGTTTTCTGTGACTCCATGTAAGTGCGCATTTAATCCTTAATCGGTCACGATAACAATATTGCACTGTATATTTTCTACATTGTTGTTTTCCTTATTTGTATTGTTCGCAGGCTCCTCATAATAATTTAAATGTTTTTACTATTTAATGAGAAGAAAAGCACTGGTGCCTGCAAATATATATAGTTTGACTTAAAATTCCATAGCAATATTATGTTGCAAAATAGTTTGCGTTGCCGTTTTGAATACGCATATGATGGATAAATTTTTCGTTGGGATGAGATGTTTGAATTATGCATCTGAAATTTATAAAGTGTGTATGGGCATGCATACAAAGATTAGCTAAGAATTATGTTCAGATATTTTTTTCTTAGAGGAGAAAAATCGTTGTTTTTTTATTAATGAAAAGAACAATACATTTGTAGATATATTGGACATGCATGCATCGAATGACAGAAGAAGAAACAAATACAGAAGATTGATGGAGAGCACAAGCTGTAAATTATTCTATTATGAGCAATTTTTATATACATGCATATAGACAATTACATAGAAATAGTTTGAACCAACTAAAAACTAATTTCTAAAACTGATTTCTAAACTAACACTTAATGGAAAGATTAAATCTTTTAACACTCCCTCTTAATCTTGAGGGTTACATTGTTTTATGCCTAACTTTTGACATTGAAATTCAAAATTAACTTTTCCTAGCGGTTTGGTGAAGATATCCGCTAATTGTTCCTTGGATTGACCAAATTTGAGAACAATATCACCATTTTTTACAAGTTCACGAATGAAGTGAAAACGAGTGTCGATATGTTTGCTCTTTTGATGAAAGACATTGTTCTTTGACAAGGAAATAGCGGAAGTATTGTCACAAAGGATTGAAATAGGTTTATTTTATGTATATCTGAAGTCAAAGAGAAGTCTCTTTAGCCACACTGCTTGACATGATGCTGAATTTGCTGCAACGTACTCTACCTCTGTTGAAGATAGCGCAACTATGGGTTGTTTTTCGGATGACCACGAGATCAAGTTTCTGCCAAATACAAAAGCATAGCCAAAAGTTCTTTTCCAATTATCAATACATCCTGCATAATCACTATCTGTATAACCAACAAGCTTACTGTCTGCAGAGGCTGCATACGATAAACCATAAGTAGATGTACCTGCAATATATCTTAACACCCTTTTTCTAGCTTTCCAATGAAAGTCTTTAGGAGATTCCATAAACGTGGAAATATAACTAGCTGCAAATGCTATATCAGGTCTAATAGCCGTAAGATACATAATACTACCAGCAAGTTGCTTATACAAAGTTGCATTACCCACATCATCTTTACTCAACTTTGTATCAGCTTCAATAGGAGTATCCACCGGTTTACACCTGTCCATCTTAAACTTTTTCAAAATGTTAGTAGCATACTTTTGTTGACTCATAAACATACCATCTTGTGTTTGTTTCACTTTGATACCTAAGAAGTATCTCATTAATCCAAGATCTGTCATTTCAAATTCATTTTTCATTGCAGCTTTAAATGCATCTAACTGCATGTTACCTGTATAAATTATGTCATCAACATAAAGACACAGTATCAAAATATTACCTTGATGATCATTCTTGATATACAAAGTGGGCTCATGATCGCTTCTTCTGAAACCATTATTCAACAAGTAATGGTCTATTCGGCTGTACCAAGCTCTTGGAGCTTGCTTCAAGCCATATAATGCTTTCTTCAACCTGTACACCTTATGTTCTTGATTTTTTATTTCGAAACCAGGTGGCTGATCAACATACACTTCTTCATTCAAAACACCATTCAAAAAAGCAGACTTTACATCCATTTCGAAAATAGGCCACTTGTTTTGTGCTGCAATAGCTAATACAAAATGAACATTGTCAATTCTTGCTACAGGTGCAAATGTTTCACCATAATCTATGCCAAGTTGCTGTGAAAAACCTTTGGAAACTAATCTTGCTTTGTGCTTATCAACTTCACCTCTCTCATTTAACTTTGTTTTAAAAACCCATTTTACACCTATAGAGTTTTTATAATCAGGTATATCAACCAAATCCCAAGTTTTATTTCTTTCAATAGCATCGATTTCATTATTCATCGCATCTACCCATTCTTTGTCCTTTATAGCCTCTTCAAAACAAGTAGGTTGAAATGAAAGAAATGCAAAATTTACAATATCATCAACATCATCTTGTGCATAAATATCACTTAAGTTTCTCATTTTAGGATTATCATAATCAGACTCAAAAGATGATGAACTACTATTGGTTTTGTCTTGAACCTGTAATCTTGGAGTGCATGTTGCAGGTGCTTGATGTTCGTCTAACAGAATAAAAGGATCAGGACAAGTATTGTTCTCCATTTCATTCCAAGACTTGTCTTCCAGAAATTTCACATCTTGACTTACGACAAACTTCTTAGTTATAGGATTAAACAATCTGTATGCCTTAAATTGATCACTATATCCCATAAAAATATACTTTTCGCTCCTATCATCAGCTTTTTTCTCAATTTTTTTGGAACATGAGCGAAAGCAATACAACCAAATACGTGAAAGTGTGAAACGGTTACCTTTTGTCCACTCCATGCTTCTTCAGGTACAAAACTTTGAACACTGGAAGTTGGCGATCAATTCAAAATATATACCGAACATGCAACTGCTTCAGCCTAGAAATATTTAGACAAATTTCGTGTTTTGAGCAAACTTCGAGCCATATTCATAGTTGTCTGATTCTTTCTTTCTGCAACTCCATTCTGCTACGGAGTATAATTGGTTGTCATTTGTTTTTTAATACCATGTTGTTTGCAAAAATCAATGAATTCGTTAAATTCATACTCACCTCCTTTATCAGACCTCAGAACTTTAATAAACTTGCTACTCTATTTTTCAGCCTCAGCTTTGAACTCCTTAAACTTTTAAAATGTTTCCGATTTATATTTGATGAAATACACCCAAATTTTCCTGCTAAAATCATCAATGAAAGTAAGAAAATAGAGACTGCCAGCAACTGATTTTTCTTGCATTGGATAGCACAAATCTGTATGCACTAACTCTAGTTGTTCTTTTTCTCTATTAGACGTTGAAGCAAAACTATCTCTCTTATGTTTACCCATTATACAACTTGTACAAGAAGAGATATGATCAGACAAAGAAGGCAAACCTTTCACCATAGACTGTCTTTGCAACAAACTCATACTTTGGATAGGTAAATGACCATATCGCAAATGCCACAGATCAGAGTCAGTTGGCATTGAAACATTATGTGCATACAACTTCTCACTTTTCAACTGTAATTGATACAACATGTTCTTTATCATTGGAATCTTTGCAACAAGAGACTTATGTTTATTAACAATCATGCAAGTAGTGTTGTGAAAGCTAACATCATAACCATGTGCATCTAACTGACCAACACTCAACAAATTATGCTTTAAATTTGGTACATAATAAACATCATAGATATTCTTCACAACATTTTGTTTGGTTAAGACAGGCACAACACTCTTTCCTGAAGCTTTAACCTGGCGATCATCACCCAAACCAATAGAAGAATTGAAAGATGTATCAAGATGTGAAAAAAAATCACTATGACCAGTCATATGATTACTACATCCATTTTCTACCAACCAAACATCTTTATTAGGTACTTGCACAGTTACTTGGCATGCCAAAAATAAATCATCTGATGTTTCACATTCAGTGTTTGTTACATTGGCTTTGTTTTTACTTAAAACATACTGTAATTTTCGACATTCAGACTTATAATGGCCATATTTTTTGCAATAGTGATATTGAATTTTTGATTTATCTATCCATCTATGACCATGATCATTTTGAGACTGATCTGAATGTGCTTGAGTTACCTGTGATCTATCATCAGACTGAGACTGTCCTCTACCTTTTCCTCTTCTGCCATGAAAACCTCTGCCTCTACCTCTATCCATAGAAGCTTTAGATTTGAAAGCATGCTCTAAATTACTACATCTAAATTAATTATTGCTTCATGAGCCAACAAAGAACCAGTTAATTCTTCCACAGATAATTTTGTTAATTCTCTCGATTCAAAAATAGCAACAATCATGTCAAATTTTTTAGGCAAACATCTAAGAACTTTTTCAACAATTATTTGGTCTTCTATTTCTTCACCATTCATCCGAAGCTGATTAACAACACCCATAACTTTAGTCATAAACTGATCAATGGTTTCTGATTCAGTCATTTTAAGTGTTTCAAATTGTGTTCTGAGATTCTGTAATCTTATCATTTTTACTTTATCATTTCTTTGATAAGCAACCTTAAGTATATCCCAAATTGATTTCGCACTTTTAGCAAAAGTGATTTTAGGAAAAATAGAGTCATCTAAGGAATTTAAAATGCACGACTTCACTCTACCTTCTTTCTGTTTGATTTCATCAAAAAAATTTCTTTGGGCAGCAATCATACCAGCAATTTTATTTGCGTCGTGTTCTGTGAACCCCAACTCTACTGATTCCCAACACCCTAAGCCTTGTAAGCATGCTTGCATTTTAATACTCCAAAAATCATAGTTCTTTCCACTAAATAATGGTGTGAGGATTGCAAACTGACTTGTCGAGGCCATGTTTGAAGTAATCAAAAAACTGAAAACAACTCTTTTTAAAACACTTCCAAATAGATAACACAAATAGACTTTCGATGAAGGTGATTAAAAACTATATTGTTTTTAACTCTTTTTAATTTCAACACCTTAATTTTATAAATCTCATAATTAAAGATTCACACAACATCGAAGACATGTTTCCTTTCCTTTCAACATCCTCATTCCCTTCCTTTCAACAACCTCATTAATAGGCTAAAAAGCCAAACCAATCAACTAAAAAATTGTGGCAGTCGATTACACAATTTTTTTTTAAAACTGTGAATCAAGTAAAAAAAAAAACATGGAAGCCTTCCTCAAACGCTGATTAGACAAAATATTAAAACTAATGAAGTAAAACACTTGTCAGTCTTTTTCTAACACTGATTACACAACTATAAAAACTATGAATCATGCACATTCGATTAAACTAACACTTAATGGAAGGATTAAATATTTTAACATATTGGACATGCATGCATGCACTATTCAACGACAAGCATAGTTTTATTGATATCTTAAACATAAAACTGAAAGGAGCTCCGCACCCCTCACCCAGGCAAAGAGAAGTTTTTTGTTAATGAGATAACATAGTATATATACAACGAACTGAGAAAATATATGATACTGTGAACAAAAGGAAAGAGGCCACCATATGACGCAGCAAAAACATCATAGAAATAGCTAAAACTAGAATATAGGAATTCAATAAGATGGGGTATGGCCAATGTTAGATATGCAAGAGCCCGAAAGAGATGTCCAAACCTTGTTTGGATAATATATATGCACGTGTGTTCTCCTCCCTTTAGATGTGATGTAGAGGAGGTGAGTTCAAACCCCACCGAATATGGAGAATTATGTTTATCCATCTGAGCAGGCCTGGAGGCTGAAAAGTTGAAATACCATTGGTCATGTCTATAATAGTCTTGGTGTCACCATATATGGAAATATTTTGGATTTGAGAGTTGTAAGCAAACAAAATTAGGCTCCACAGTGCAAGTGGTTCAGCCTTTGTGTTGGTACCCATCCCCCCGTTCCAGCCAATGTTGTAGTGTTCTCCCTGTTCCAACTTGATCCAGGCACCACAACCACAGTTCCCTTGTTGCTCAGCTCCATCGAAGTAGCCAGGAGGGATGCAAATCGGGTGAGGACGAAGTCTGTAGGATATATTTGTGGTAAGAGAGTGAGGGCTCTCTTTTGTATTTATCCATGCCATGATGGATTGGAAAACTCTTAGAGGTTTCAGCTGGGTCCCTTCAAAAATGAGCCTATTCCTAGCCAACCAAAATTCCCAGAAGAGAAAAAAAGGCAAGGAATTGTATAGCTGGTCCAAATGTGTCCACCTATTGATGCATTGTACTATGCCATCCAACCTCCATTTGTGATCCTGCAGGATGTTAGCAAACATAAACCAAATCTCTAGAACAACAGAAAAATTTTAAAAAAGGTTCGATACTATTTTAGAAAAAATATTTAAAAGCCTCTTTGCTGATGAAAAAAAGGTTGGATACTATTTGAGAAAAATATTTAAAAGCCTCTTTGCTGATGTCCTGCGAGTAGTGGAGGAAAGTGCCATCTTGTCCTTTGACCTGCCAGATAGTGTTGCAATTCTTGCGGCCATTTTCAAAGTGACCGAAATACTTTGTATTTTGGTCTCCCTCCGGGATCCAAACCGCTCAACTCTTGAGCTTCCAAACCGCTTTAAAAATGGACATTTTTTTGTCTTCTAGCTTCTGAAGCTTAGTCTTCACTTGCCCATCCGGAGGTCCCGTAGTCATTGATTAATAAATGTTCATGATTTCCAGCTCGATGCTCCTAAGCTCCGAAATCATTTGAATCTTTTTTTAATTTTCCTAGGTCTTAGTCCATCACTTCAGCGCACTGATTCCTTTAGTGAGGAGGCATTGATCCATAAATTCCCAAGGGAGAGACCAAATGTCCTTAACCTTGTTCATAAAGACAGGGTCATCAAGCCAAAACTTGTTAAATTTAAACGGGATTCCTTTGTATAGCAAAACAGATCTCCAGAAAAGGCAGACATGTTGATGGTCAGAGATATTGGCGGATAGTGTTGTAGAGCGCGAGTCCCCAAGGATCTTCATAACAGCTTCCTATACAAGAAAACGATCGAGTCACTTGCCAATGAAATCAGAGCCCAATCAGTGATTTGTCCAGGTCAGCAGAAGAGGCAAGGGACGAATATCCACGAGGTGGTGCTCAGAGAAAATGTTGGATATTCTTTCAGCTAGAGCATCCAGCCGACAGTGAGTGCCCCAGCATTCGGAAATCGACACCGTGGCATTAAAGTCCCCAAGCAGGATCAGGTTTGGAACACTGAGAATGTTGGTAGATTGGATCTGATTCCAAAAATTGACTCAGTTGCAGCAGGGGGCGTAAATGTTAATAAGGTTGAAACGAGGAGAGTAGCCACAGATTCTACCACATACCAGAATGTCTACAAAGAAACTATAAGCATGTAAAGTGGCGAAAGTAGGATCCCACATGACAACAAGGCCTCCTGATAGCCCTGTTGAGTCAATACCAACAATATGCCAACCCGCCCTGATGGAGAGGAGGTATCAAATGGCCTTGGAGATTGAGCACATGGTTTCTTGTAAGAAAAAAATAGATGGAGAATTCGACAAGAGAATGTTCCTGAAACAGAGGGACTTGTCATGATCGCCAAGTTCACGGAGGTTGAGGAAGAGGATTTTATTCATGATTCAGGAGGGGGTGGGTGTGCAAGCTCTAAGCCCCCAGAGGTCAAATGTGGAAATGATTGGAATGTTGTATAGGCCTACCAAATTTACAGAGAACAGAGGGCGAGTTTTTTGTCTCCCCCTAAAATGTCATCTGTCATTTTTCCCCGCTTGCGGACTGTGATATTTAATGCGGAACCAGGTGAGGTTTTAGGGAGTTCAGGAATAACATGGCCATCATGGATAGTGAGGAAGGACATGTCCAAATCAAGATTCATAAAGAAGAATTCATAATTTCTCCCAACAAAATTGTGTAGGGAAACAGGAGACAGATGTGCCACACAGGTAGTTGTGATCAACGGATAGGCATCTTCCAAAGTAAGCATGGCGGGGTCAGGAGCATCCGGTAGGGGCCACTTTCCATCGTTGGGATGGTTGGGGCGATAATGGAGACAAGCCTATTTTGTGAATTCGAGGTGAGTAATGGCGGGGGTGAAGTGTGTAGGGATGGGGGCAGAGGGAGTGAGGGGGCGGATGTTCAAGATTCGCGTGTAGACAGGTCGATGTGCACCAGCACTGGATGGACGGGATTTATGAGAGGAATGGAGGCCATCAAATAGGTCAGATGAATTCGAAGAGGGCCATGAACTGATCAATGTCGTCCATAGTTTTTAAACCCCACCACGTGAAAACGGTTCAATGGTCTCATTTGATGTAATAAATTTTATTTCCTTTCGAAATTCCATGATCTATCTTGACCGACATTAAAACGCACTCAAACTGAGTATAATTGACAATACCACATAAAAAATTATGAACCCCATGAAAAACTAAATATAATTTAACTATTTGACATAACAAATTATGAACCCCGCCAAACAATCTATTAAATTTTAAATTTTCACTTCAACATTGGTGCAATTATTTTATAAACTGTCCTATATACTACAGGCTTTTCTTAGTAGTTAAAAAAATTGTTAAGAATTAAAAATATATATGATAATAATTTAAATAATATAAAAAAATTAATATAGATTGTTATTCCTATCACTAGTATGGTATGATGCATTAGTTTTGGTTTTTTTTGTTTATTAGTTTTGTTGTTTGTTTTTGACCAAAAATTTATGTAGATTATCCATAGTTTAACTTTGCGAATTCATATTTTGTTAATATTTATTATTCTTTAAATTTATTTATTTGTAAGGTGATTGGTTGAGGTCTTGTCCAATAACTTCTATTTTTATTAGTTACTCATTTTTTGTTTTTAGCCTTATTTTCTTTTTATTTAACTTTTCATTTTTTTTATTTTTTTCTATTATTTCCATTATGAATTATAGTTTTTTCTCCATATTTTCTTTTTTTTGTCTTTTTGTGTTGTTTTTTTTTAACATGAAAAATTTAAAATATATATATATATATATATATATATGACTTGTATTTTTTTTGTCATTTTCTATTTTTTATTGGTATTTTCAATTCCAATTACATTAATTATATTTTTTTCCTTGTTTACACATAGCTTTTATAATTAATAACTACTTTTATAATTAGTTATTAAATTTTAGAATCTTGTAAGTATTTCTTTCCTAATAGTTATTAATTTTTAGGATCTCATGAGCATTTTTTTCCTAACTTTGCTAAATTTTAAGTATGAAGGATTTGCACAGTGCATTATATTAGATATCATTTGTTGAATTTGTTTATTTAAGCATAATTTTTATAATTTTTGCCTCCAGGTATATAAAAAATTCAAGAAATTGATCTTATAACAAGAAATTGAATTCAAGAATTCAAGAAATTAATCTTCTTGAATTCAAGAAGTTGTTTTTTCTGTGATTAATGTCTCTTGTGTCAGAATATTTGAAACTCTAAGCGGGGCATTATCAGGATCCCACTTTGAAGTTCCATATTTTGTTTCAAGTAGTTGGAGATTGTTCAACATTTATTGGGAGGTTAGTCTTCAATATCTCATTTGTTTCAATTGGTTTGTTAAAGTTGTTTTATTAATCTCAATTACCATGGAAAAATTTAATGTGTGAATTTTGTTAAAGTGGTTTAATCTATTGCATCTTTATTCCTAGTTTTATTCAAAGTGACACTCAAATTCAGCCAATTTGATACTAAATCATAAATCATAGACAAACGTATAATATTTAGAAAATTTTTAAAAACTGCTAATGATATATTTAATTTTTTTAAATGACTTTTTATGGGAAATTCTTTAAGAACTAAGTATTTTTATTAGAAACGATGTGTTTTGATATCCATTTATAGTTTTTTTTTTTTTTTTTAACGGTTATGGGGTGTTTATATTCAACTTGGCTGGAATGCCAGAAATCTGATTACATTGAGGGTGTCTATATTCTGTTGCCCCTCATTGCTGGGATTTGGAATGCGGCTAGACTTTGAAAATTGATATCCATTTATAGTTACTAGCAATTTAATTTATATAATTGTGCTAGTTATAATTTAGTTGTTAAATTAATATTAAAACAATTATTACCAATCATTCATAAATATTAATTAACTTGTCTTTACAATTTAATTTAATACTAAATCACAAATTATAGATCATCCCAACTCAATTTTTCTCTACAAAATAAAGAGATTGAGAGATAACAATAAAGGTTTTGTTTCATATTCTCATGTCTTCACTGCCACAAACACAATTGCGTTCAACTCTATATCAATCATGTTCAATTCCCATGAACTTTGTAGGAGACAATTGGTTGTGCAAAACAAGTTTTTTGGAATTGGCATCTCATTGAGTTGAAATTAAGCTTCTTCCTATCGATTTGAACTAAACACTACCAAAAAAATAAAGTTAAAAAGCTTCATTACAACCAATGATGTAAGACACGCACCAAAAAACAACATTTTCACTTTCATTTCTATTTTTTCACTTTCACACCTTGTCAATCATCTCACACCATATATTAGCTATATTTAAACTAAGCGACACGTACTAGCTACTAAATAGCACATTTTCTTTTTTTTAAATTTAAGATGCAAATCTTTTTTAATATACAACTTGAGAAAAGGTTTATTTTAATAAACATTTTAATAATTATTGATTAAATTTAAATGTATATTTATTCAATATAAAACCATAGAAAGAGTTTGTTCTAATAAATATTTTTTAATAATTATTAATATATTTAAATATGAAGTTTAGTAATATGAATTATTATTTTAATTTATATGGTAAAATAAATTTTATTTTATAACTCTTAATTATATTTTTTATATATTTATATATTTTTACATATTTATATAGAAATATTTTTATTTTTCATTATATTTATTAATTAAATTTTATATGTATATTAATTATATGTTTTGAAATATCTTAGTTAAGAAGATGAATTATTATTATTATTTAAATTTACTTTAATGTGATATATATTTTATTTTTATTTTTTCAACTTATTAGTAAAAGAAAATTTACAATATAATACATTGAATCGAATCCATTTATAATTTTTCAATTGAGTAGTTTTTATTATTATTATTTTATTTTTTGAATCTTCGTCGAAATCATTACTACATCATCATTCTCCCACTACAACTAAAAATCAAGAAATTAGGTTGGTGTGACATTGGGCACTAATATATGTATATGTATATGTATATGTATATGTATATATATATATATATATATATATATATATATATATATATATATATATATATATATATATATATATACATATATATATATATATATATACATATATATATATATATATATATATACATATATATATATATATATATATGTATATATATATATATATATGTATATATATATATATATATATATATATATATATATATATATATATATATAGCATTTGTGAGTCCAAGGGGTTTTGGATAGATGGTGATTGAGTGCTCTATTAAGGCACTCCTTAATGTAAAGTTACCAGTTCAATTCCCCTCCCCGATTGGGGTGATATATAGGACATCATTGAAAATTTAGTCTCACCAACCTTATATATATATATATATATATAGCATTTGTGGAAATTTATAAATGGAACTAGATTAATATTTATAAATGAAATATAAGAGTGAAATAGGTAATTACGTATAATGGTTTCAAATGTAAATTAAGTATAAGTTTATGAAAAATGATGTGAAGTCAAATTTACTAATCAATAATTTAATTTATTAGTATTATTATTGTATTTTTAAGGCTCTTAGTCAATATATATTGAATTTTTTAAACGTTAACTCATCAACTTAAATATCCTTTGAAAGTTTATTATGTATATGCAATTAACAATCAAGTAGAAAAATTAATTATGTATATGTCATTAACAATCAAGTATAAATATCCCTGGATGCGGGTGACAACAGGAGAATGAATGAAAATCATTTCTCCCATGCCCATGAGGACGAATATTTGCAGCGCAGGTCCTCACTCGATGTGGATCCTCATACCGGTAACCATCCGCACGAGATGAATGAGTTAAGGCATGATGAAGATACACTTGGACAACGTCACCCCCTCTAGGGTACCTCTCTGCAACAATCATCCTAAATGATTACTTGGATTGATATGCCAATTAGCCATAACTCTTCACTCGAGCCCGCACATGATAACGGTTATGGCACGCAGCTGCGTACGAGGCTCAATCATGACCTTCCCCCTCGCTTGTGTCACATACCTTTTAAAAGGAAGGCCCCGCAGCACAAAGAGACACACAGTCAGTTCTTGCATTTTTTCTTGTTTATTATGTCCCTGTCCTTTTGCATCCCCAACCCGCTGCGCAACCCTCTTTCTAGAGCTAGGCTGCACAGAATTATTTGGGCCGCGATTTATCCAGTTTGCGCTTCCTATCCCAGCTCCATCTGTCCCCCCATGCTCAATAGTGTATGTGCGCCCACTAGTTTGTGCTTTCACACTCATCGTTTCCCCTGTCCTCTTGTTTTTCCCCTGCTTCGTTCCTCTCCCCCTGCCGCACATCCTTCCATCTATGTCACTCCTCAGCTTCCGCAGGCCATAGCTCCCAGGTTGTGCCAAAGAACCATCCATGGAGGGCAGAGAGGGGCTCTCCCCGGTCTTTACCACCGAGGGAGGGACAATCATCTAGACAGAGCCATAATTTGAATTAGGAGGAGGAAGTCCCCGTGCAAGCCTCGCAGAGAGGTAGATGTGGGCCATGGAATTCTACCATTGTGCATCAAGCAAACCTCCCGCCTCGCAAGGCCGAACCTTTGTCGGTTCAGGAGGACGAGGGTGAGGACACTGGTGTCTGTATTATGGATTCTGAAGGTAATTGGACGCACATCCCTAAAAAAGAAGACCTAGAGGCTCCCATCCTCTGTGCTTTGATCCCCCAAACCTACGCGTCCCCCCACTGACACGGAGGAAGCGGCTGCGCAGGCATAAGCCTGCCCTATAGTGGAGGAAGAGCCAGACAGTAATGATGAAGCTGAAGACTAAGGACTACGAAGCAGCTCAGTTATTCCTTGTTTTTTGTCACGCATGGTATTACCATGGAATATCGAATTATACTTATGCTCCTGCTTATTTTTTAATTTTTGGATACACCAGCCATGTTGCGCATTTTGTAATTTTCTGTTTCAAGCATTTTCCGGGTTGGTTTCCTCCATGGAGGCAACCCCGAAACTGCGCAACTAAGGCTGGGATTGGTTAAGCGCAGCTTACCAACCTAGTCTGTAGCATATGTACTTTTTCTCTTTTCGAATTAATATAGATTAGCCTAATTTACCAATAATAATAAAAACAATCAAATAGAAATATTAGTTAAACTTTAATTCATCAACTTAAATATCGTTTGAAAGTTTATTATGTATATGCAATTAACAATCAAGTAGAAATATTAGTTGTTTATTATTAAAAACATTATACTTCTTATTTTAAATTTTTAAAATAATAATTTTTTATTTAATATATTATAATTTTTTTATTAAATTAATATTAATTAAAAATATATTTAATTTTAAAATTTAAGATTTATTATTTAAAATTATAATATAATAATTATTATAAATATTATTTTATTATTTTATAATACAATTAATATTTATTTTTAATTAAAAAATATAAATAAAAATGTATTTTGTTGTAAAATCTATTTTATATCTATTTATGTGTTATTTAAATTTTTAATATAAGTATTTATGTAATTCAATATTATGTCATAACATGTATTTCATATGGAATAATTTCATTTTGGTTTTTATAAATAATACAATTGAATATCAAATGTTAAATTAAAATTAAGCAAATAATAAATTTTAAATTTTAAAATTAAATATATTTTTAATTAATATTAATTTAATGAAGAAAGATCATAATATATTAAATGAAAGCTAAATATTTTAAAATTTTAGAATAAAAAGTATATTGTTTAAAAAAAAAATGAGATTTTTATTTTTATGATTAATATAAATTTTTTCAGTTTAATATAATTTTTTTTGTCTTAGAGTTTAATATAAATCTCTTAGGTTTATAATTCATTGGGTTTATATTATAGATTCCATGTGTTTATTAATGGCATTGTGACAAGGATTTTTTTGAAATGAAAATTGATCATGGTCAACCATGGTCCAATATTGCATTGTGACATGGATTATCTCAATATGAAAATCAACCATGGTCAATCTTGGTCAACCATGTTTATTTAAGGGTTTATAATATTTATATTAGGGTTTATATACCTTTGGTTTATTATTCCGTTGGGTTCATAATATCAATCACTTAGATTTATTAATCTAAGGGTTCATATTCCTAAGGAATATTATTATTTATATGGTTTACAATATTAATCTGAGGTTTAATATAAACACCTTGGATTTATCATCAAATATTGGTCAATAATCATGGTCACATTGTGACAAATATTGTCTCTTCTTCCAACGTCATATTGTGACAAACATGGTCATCCATGGTCAACCATGGTCCAACGTTGCATTTCTTGTAAGCATTTCTTTCCTAATTTTATTAAAAGAGTTTTATTGATGTATAGTTACTAATTTTTAGGATCTCATGAGCATTTTTTTCGTAACTTTGTTGAATTTGTTTTATTTAAGCATAATTTTTATAATTTCTGCCTCTAGGTATATAAAAAATTCAAGAAATTGATCTCATAACAAGAAATTGAATTCAATAATTCAAGAAATTAATCTTCTTGAATTCAAGAAGTTTTTTTTTTTTTTTTTTTTTTTTTTTTTTGGGGATTAATGTCTCTTGTGTCAAAGGATTTGAAACTCTAGACGGGGTATTATCAGGATCCCACTTTGAAGTTCCATATTTTGTTTCAAGTAGTTGGAGATTTCTCGACATTTATTGGGAGGTTACTCTTCAATTTCTTATTTGTTTCAATTGGTTTGTTAAATTTGTTTTATTGGTCTAAGTTACAATGCAAAAGGTTAATGTGTGAATTTTGTTAAAGTTGTTTAATCTATTGCAACTTTATTCTTGGTTTTATTCAAAGTGACTGTCAAATTCAACCAATTTAATACTAAATCAGAAGTCATATACAAACTTATAATATTTAGAAAAATAAATTAAAAAGTGTTAATGATATATTTTATTTATTGTAATATTTAAATTTTTTAAATGATTTTTTATAGGAAATGCTTTAACAACTAAGTACTTTTATTAGAAATGATGTGTTTTGATATCCATCTATAGTTGCTAGTGATTTAGTTTATATAATTGGGCTAGTTATGATTTAGTTGTTAAAATTATATTCAAACAATTATTACCAATCATTCATAAATATTAATTTACTTGTCTTTAAAATTTAATTTAAAAAATAATTTAATACTAAATCACAAATTATAGATCATCCCAACTCAATTTTGCTCTGCAAAAGAAAGAGATTGAGAAATAAAAATAAAAATTTTGTTTCATATTCTCATGCCTTCACTGCCACAAACACAAATGCATTCAACTCTATATCAATCATGCTCAATTCCCATGAACTTTGTAGGAGACAATTGGTTGTGAAAAACAAGTTTCTTGGAATTGACATCTCATTGAGTTGAAATTAAGCTTCTCCCTATCAATTTGAACCAAACACTACGAAAAAAATAAATTTATAGAGCTTCATTACAACTAATGAGGTAAGACATGCACCAAAAAACAACATTTTAGTCGAACATCTTCACTTTCATTTCTATTTTTTCTATGAAGGCCTTAATTGATCATCTCACACCCTGTCAATCATCTCACACCCTATCAGCAGTTCATACTCCAATTAGCTATATTTAAACTAAGCGACATGTACTAGCTACTAAGTAGCAATTGTTTTTACCAATTTATTTAAGATGAAAATCTTTTTTAATATACAACTTGAGAAAGTGTTTATTTTAATGAGCATTTTAATAATTATTTATTAAATTTAAATGTATATTTATTTAATATAAAACCAGTGAAAGGGTTTGTTCTAATAAATATTTTTTAATAATTATTATTATATTTATTTATGAAGTTTCAAAATATGAAGATTAGTAATATGAATTAAGCCACTTAGTCCTCATTAAATCAGTTCTCGAGGCCATTCCAGTCTACTGGATGACCCTGTCTTGGCTACTGATTGGTGTTACAAACCGCATTAAGTGCATATGCAGACATTTCATATAGCGCAACAAGGAAAAGGATAACACATTTGCCTGGATTGCTTGGGATTGCATCAACATTCCCAAGCAGTGGGGTGGCTGGGGGATCAAAGATCTCCATCTCTTCTCTAATGCTTTGGATGCCAAAATGTGTTGCCATTTAATCACTGGGAATAGTCTCTGGAAGGAGGTTATAGTCGCAAAATAAATCACTCCCATAAGTACCCTTGATTGGATCAGGGATAGAATTGGGGCGACCTCTGGATCATCCATCATATGGAAATCGATTACAAAAGTGGCTCATATTATTCAAAGGGGACTATCGTGGCAGATCGGATCTGGGGAATCTGTTCATATTGGTACTAACTCTTGGTCTAGTAGTGGTGAATACCACTTGTTACCTGATCCACTATTGGAGCACTTGGAACACAGAGGCATCACCTTTCTTTCTCAGATAGCAGATTTGATTCACACTACGTGGCAGGGATAATGTTGGCTAACAGCGGCTGACCTTAACATCCCACGGGATGGTCTTCTGGACTGGAACAATTAAATTTGGGCATTAAAAGCTACAACACCCGGCTCACGGAATAGGAAGATCAGTTGACATGGGCTTACTCATCAAAGGGCCAATACACACCCAAGCTTGGTTACCTATCACTTATACAGCACAAGGAACCACCTCATATAGCCTGGTGGTGGTGATGCATTTGGAAACTAAAATCTCCACATAAACACAGAATCTTATTTTGGTGTATCTTAAATCATTGCATCCCCACCATGGATTTTCTCCACCGCTGTGCCATCCATGGGCCCTCAAGGTGCTGCTATTTCCTGATAAACAGTGAGGACACATCTCACCTTTTTCTGCGCTGCAATGTTATTTTGGATATATGGGCACTGGCTGCAAACAGTTTGGGATGCCAACATCCTTGGAAGGGGACCACAATACTAGAAGCCTGGACATCTTGGTGGCATCTATACGCCAATATCCCTAAAATGCGGAACCTCCCGCTGATCATTGCTTGGGAAGTATGGATTGGCCGCAACAAATTCATTTTCAACGGCCAACTGATAAACAGGGATCGCATTTGTGCTGCGATCATTGCTACTTATAACCTCCTACCTACTGACAAACACCAGGGAACCCCTAAGATGGTTATCCCTAAATTGATTGACTGAAGCCGACCCTGGGCCTATTTTGATGGAGCGGCAAATCCACAAGGATGTGGGGGGGTGCCATACTATATATTAATGATCATCACCATTATCAAATAAGGATGGGACTGGGCCCTGGATCAAACAACTTTGCTGAACTTCAAAGCCTTAGACTTCTACTGCTCTTTGCACGAGAAAAACATTGCAATTCCATTCAAATATTTGGAGACTCTCTTCTTGTGATCAACTGGTTCAATAATCTTGCACTTTGTCACACGCACACACTGACTGCACTGCTGAGGGAGGTTCATCATCTCAAGTTATTATTTGACTCCATCTTCGTGGTTCACATTTACAGGTCTCGGTACCAAGTGGCTGATAAGCTGTCAAAAGAAGCCTCAGAGCTGATTTGGGGTACATGGAAAATTACAGAGCAGATTGGCGAACAGGTGTACAGGTTTTTTCATAGGCCTTTTATGGATGAGGCACCAGATCAGAGGGCTGTTGGATAGAAAAACCTATTTTGGAGGTTATTTTGTTTCTCTTTATCTCCCATGGATTATGTATCGGCTATTATTTATTTCTTGTCTATTATCCGGTAATTTATGCACCGAACTTACGGGTGATGTTATATGCAGACATCTACGTTTGTACCAGCAGCATTATTGTATGTATTTTGATAGCCAGAGCTTGGCTATATACAGTTTATACTTTGACAGATAGTTTTTGGTAGTTTTCTACTAGCAAATGTAACATGTAACTTATCTATTAATGAAAAGTTACAAATTTTTCCTTTATGAAAAAAGTAATATGAATTATTATTTTAATTTATATGGTAAAATAAATTTTATTTTATAACTATTAATTATATTTTCTATATATTTTTACATATTTATATATAGAAATATTTTTATTTTTCAATATATATTTATTAATTAAATTTATTAAATTTTATATGTATATTAATTATATGTTTTGAATCAGCCCCAAGGGTTAGCTCAATTGGTTGAGTCCCCGCTTGGAAGTACTCCTAGATTGAGAGGTCACGGGATCAAATCTCCTAGACGCTCATGGGGTTAGGCCTCAATGTTAGGCTGGTAGTAGATCCCTTCGGGAGGATTTACTGCAATTCATTCAGACCGTGGATGTAGCTATTACATGTGTGCGGGCACATAGGAACGTGAACCACTTGTAAAAAAAAAAAAAATTATATGTTTTGAAACATCTTAGTTAAGAAGATGAATTATTATTTAAATTTAAATTTAATTTAATGTGATATATATTTTATGTTTTTTTAATTGTTTTTCAACTTATTAATAAAATAAAATTTACCACTACATTGCACTGGAGCTCTCGCGCAACAGCCTCCCTGCCCTAGCTCCCCCATCGATGCTCACACTTCAGGCTCCCATGGCCCCTCTGGAGTCCATCCCGAAGGAGACTGCTCCCCTCGATCATGCCTCGGCTTTATCGGCCCTCATCGCCTCCCTGAACCCCCATGCCCGCGGCGTACATCCACAAAAATTGTGAAGAAACTGGATGGAATCCAGGAAGTCTCTCTGCCTCCAGAAATCCCTCGAATGGAAGCCCTCTCCCTCGCTGAGAAAGGGCTTGTTATAAAATTTACAGGTCTATGGCATTCACCAAAGACCGTCCAGAAATGGGTCGAGCATAGTTGGTTGGACAAAACGTAAGGAAAAATCTCCATCAGATTCTGTGGCAGGGGTTTATTCACCTTCCATTTTGAAACCAAGGAAGATAAAGACCTGATCTTCAGAATTTTCCCCTACCTCATAGATACCAGGGGGCTCTGTCTGAACAAATGGACGTTAGATTTTGACCCAGAGTTAGATTTCCCAAATGTTGTCCCGGCTTGGGTTCGGCTCCCCCACCTACCTCTTCATTTCCGAGGGGATCACTCTATAAGAGAAATCGGGAATGCAGTCAGAAAGTTCATAGATAGAACTGAACCGAAGGACAACATGCAGGCTTGTGCCAGAATCTGTGTCGAGGTAGATCTTGGCAAAGGACTCCTGGAAGAAATTAAGTTGAAGATGGATAACTGGACGCACATACAATAGCTAAATTATAAAAAATTATCATACAAATGCAAGGTATGTCATGAATATGGTCATTTTGAAAATATCACTACAAGGAAAATACCCTTTAGCAGAGGTTATAAAGGAGGTTTTTAGTGTTATAAAATTGGCCAAAATTGTCAAAAAAAATATATATATACAACATTGATTTTCGGTAACGGAGGTTTTGGTGGAGCTTCTAATGGAATTTCAACACAACTGAAAAAAACTGGGTGCCCAGAAATTGTTACAGATGTTTTTATCATCAGTGTGCGCATCAGGTGTGAACGCACTAGTGCGTTTTACCATGTACACACAGGTACTGTAAACATACCAAGCACCGGGATGGAAAACAAATTTCAGAGACCCTGGGGCATTTAGCAACGTCCCAATGTGTATCACCGAGCAAGATGCACTGATTCATTGAGGTGTAAAACCGCACCGGGTCATTAAGGTGTAAAACCGCACCAGGCCATCTAGGTGCTAAAACACAATGGGCCGTTAAGTTATAAAAACACATCGGCGCGTTAAAGGCAAACTGTACTGGTGCATGCAATTCCTATCAGACCGCTCGGGTGGTAGTCATCGATAAATCGCATTGAGCATTCTAATTGGTATTGGTATTTGTGCAGTTCCCATAGGTCGTAGAAACACAGCGGTGCGCATTATCATACAAAAATGCATCGGTGTGCAGTAACTAACACGCACCGGTGTTCATTTTTTATTTTTGAGAAACATCGACCTGTGATAGTGCAATTATTGTGTTTTTTTTAAATTCATTATTCATCAAAAGTCGACACATATCTTATAACAATATTCATATCAATTAATTTTTTATTAGTGCATTTGAATGTGATGTTTGGATTAATTTGTTATATCATATCATCAGATTTCACATCTCTTCATTATAATATTTAATCATCCATATATTTAATCAGTGGTGTAACATTTCACATCGACAATGCAGAACGCAATAGCTTAAATTAAAACGTATTTTATTATATATATGAATAAGAAACTCTTTGTCATACAAAATGGGACAGTTATTGGTATCCCTTTGTCTTTCAATTGGGACACTATGTCCATTACATTAAACAAAATGTCTCATTTCACAGACAAATATTTCAAAAAAAAAATTTCCTTGCTTTGATATCCAAACATATTAATCATCATTCTTCGCTATAACTACTGTCACCACTCGAGCTACTTCCATTACTTGGGTTAAATGTACAGTAAAATTTAAAATATTTACTATGCATGTATTAAATCCAACGGAAATTGTAAAAAAAAAAATAATTATTATAGTAAAATTTAACAATTTTACTATACTACAGGGTTTTTGTACAAATCACCAGATGTTTCAAATTCTGATTCTCTGAATAGTGTTGTTGTTTGAAAGTATTTTTTTGCTCCACAGTGCTCTCGTGCTCTCTTGCTCCAGCTATGTCTCTCATGCAAATCCCTCCCTGAAATTTTTTGCAAAAATAATGAAATAATGAATATCTTTTACAGTTTAAAGAACTTTTTTATGAAATTAGATTTCCGAAAATAATTTGCTGCCCATTTTTCAATTTATCGCTTTTTTTCAATTTAAAAAAATAAAGTTGCACTTTTTTATTTACGGATATTCGTTGTGTCTGTTAACTAACCGCACTGATCCGTCAGTTAATAAAACCGCATCGGTGCGTAGTAACTAAAACGCACATGTGCGGTTAACTGTACATTAGCACCAATAACAATAAGTCCATTTTTAAGGCACTGAAATTACTTTTAGGTATGTACACAAAAATTTATTGTTGATTTTTCTCAAATTCAGGGAGAAAATATCATAATTATATCAAATGGACAATTCTTCAAAATCCATCTCATTCCATAATATTTCTCAAAGTCCATCGCGGAGTTCTCCCTATCCATCTCCAGATGTAATTACTTCAGATTTTATTTATATTTTCATTATCTAATTGAATTTATTTTTTTTATCCATGTCAATCAGCTGAATAAAATTAATTTATACAAATTTGTAGGTTCATGTAGATTCATAATCGAGTTCAGATGCACAAAATATTCAAACAGCTCCAAAACATTGGAAGCTCTAATGAGGAGAAACATACAGCAAGGCGCATTTGGTAGATAAAAATGGACAACCGCTTCACCCTGCCAATTGTAACAATGCATCTTCTAGCCACAATCCTGGGACAATGATGGTAATAATAATTGTTTGGTATATTAATGTAAATATTATTTCAACGTCAAACCAATTAATCATGCATTGTCAACGTGCTTACTAATTGATATCATCAATTTTGTACTAATCATGTTCAAATATATTTTTTGAAATTATTAGGATTCTAGTGATGATGAGTGACCTACCTACCATCTTCTGTTGCACCCCACGACAATGTCAAATTGAGAGAACGGTGAATTAAGATAAAAATTTGGAGAGGAACGATACTAAGAATGGTTGAATCAACCACCTATTCAATTCCCAATACGTCCAGATTCACCAATTAGGAATGACTACAAAAATAGTAGCTCTTCACAAGATGTAAATGGAGGCAATCAAATAGAGGTTGGTATGGATGATTACTTAAGGGATACGACTGCCATGGAGACAATTTTGTTAGATGCATTCCAGAACGATGATCAACTAGGGGATGATGCTCATATCGTTGATACCTTTTTCTAAAGCCTTAAATTTTCTTCCACCACCCCTCTCTTTGGACTCGGCAATTAGTCAAAGTCTACCCAGTTGGGGACAACGATGTTGCTGTACAACTTGAAAGCAAAGTTTGGCTTGTCGAATGCATTTTTCCCGGAAATTTTGAGGTAATTGACTATCAAGTCCTCCCTTATATTTTGAGAAATATAATCACACAATGAACATTACAAATGGTCAATTTTATGAACTTTAATAATTATATCGGCATTAATGTACATTTAATATTGTCCATGTCCAACTATAGGTTATTCAAATATAAGGTTCTTCCGAGTGAT
Organism: Pinus albicaulis; assembly: GCA_034641835.2. NCBI lineage: Eukaryota > Viridiplantae > Streptophyta > Pinopsida > Pinales > Pinaceae > Pinus > Pinus albicaulis. The sequence continues at coordinate 696,013,256 of CM076572.1, forward strand.
AATGTCTTGCCCGGTAGCTACAAAGAGGCAAATAAATTGTTCAAAATGTTAGGTGTTTAGTACATATCATATCATGCATGTCCAAATATTGTGTTCTATATAGAGGAGAATATGAAGACAAAGAGATATGTCTGAAATGTGGGATATGTCTAAAATGTGGGCATGACAAGTATGATAAATCAAAAAAGAAGGGTAATCCATGTGGTCCTCCTTTTAATATATTGAAGCACGTGCCTATAATCCCAAGGATTCAAAGGATTTTTCGTTGCAAATAAATAGCTATGTTTCATGGATGGCATGCCTCAGACAGAAGTGAGTTTGGAGTTATGCGAATCCCAACAGATTCAATAGCCAGGAAGCATATAGAGGATACATAGCTCGAAAAATTCAAGGACGAAGTACAAAGTCTACAACTCAGCATAGCCATGGATGGCGTCAACCCGTATTCCCTCCAGAACACCAACTATTATGTTTGGCCTATAGTAGTGATAAATAACAATATCCCCCCATGGTTTTCCGTGAAGAATGAACATCTTATGTTGGCTCGCATAGTCCCTGGTAGAAGACAAGTGAATAATATGGATGTCTACTTACAACCACTGGTAGATGAATTGAAGGAATTACGGGATGGGATAAATATATGCGATGTATCAAGGCCCATCGCAGCAGAGAGGAGTTTTACGTTGTATGGCATATGTGCTTACATGACACATTATTATTCAGGCTTAATAGTTTTCTCTGTTAAATTACATGTTTATTTATTTGTTTATATACGTAACAAGATTCTTTCGCATATTAGTTATTTAATTCCTTGTAATTGTTCTGATCTTCATGATATTCTTTAACGTTCCATGCATATTGTATACAATAATTTTTTAGGTCTTGTAACAAAAAGGTATTATGGATGTAAATGTTGTGGACCTTCTCTGAAAGCTAGATGGTCCAACGACCTATGAAATCCAGTGTATGACTGCTCCAAGGTATTCCTCCCAGAAGAAAACCCTTACAGAAGAGCAACATCCTCTTTCAATGGTAAACAAGAGAGAACCCAAAGGCCTCCAATAACGACACCAGCTGAATGGCTTAAATCATATGAGAGAGAGAAGTAGAATGAGTTCATAGAAATGTTTGATTCAAATGGGGAGCCTATATTCGATGATCCAGAATTCTTCGACACCTATGTTGAGAAATTTCCCATTGGGATGAAAAGGAAATCTATATTTTATAACCTCCCATATTGGGAGCATCTTAATATTACCCACTTGTTAGATCCCATGCATATATTTAAAAATGTTTCATATTCTTTATGGAGGCACATATCATCGAAACAAAGTGACACATTGGCTCTTAGAAAAGATCTTATTACTTAAAAAACTAAAAATAAATATTGGCCAAGATGATTAGAAAGTATATGATCAGATGTTGTTGGTACCTCTAATTGGTATTTCAAAGAAGGTGATGTCCCATTTATTTTTAAAAAAGATGAACTTTATTTATAAAAGGAAGTTATAATGGGTGTGAGGGTGCCATCTTCATATGGGTCTTCACTACGGCACTGATTCACCGTGGATGACCATTTTTTGGGGTTGAAATCGGATTACCATTTGAATATTCTAAGTGTATGTATAATGTCAAAAGAATGATTTTATTATTTGTTATATTAATAAATTTTATCCCATGCAAGGATCATAAAACATAACTAATTTTGTATATTATTGTGTGTGTTTATAACTTTGCAGTGTCATTATCCTTTTTTCGTGTGTGGGTGTGTGAAACATTACTTCCCCCAAGACCTAGAACGTGCAATATATAAAGTATCTGCATTTTTACATTGGACCACGTCAAAGGAGATTCATGTGGCTAGAATTCCACGGTGGCGTCAAGGGATAGTTGAGATTTTTTGTATGTTTGACAAGGAACTGTCGATGAGTTTCATGGTCTTGCAAGTTCATCTTCTAATCTGCCTAGTAGATGAGGTTGAATTAGTTAGGGTATTTTCTTGTCGTTGGATGTTCTTCTTACAGAGGTACATGAAGAAATTGAAAGGTTTTGTTCGACAAAGGGAAAACCCCGAGGGGTCTATGGCAGAGTGGTACATATCGTATGAGCCTTTCTATTATGTCAGTGAGTACATCAAGAAGTTCGACAACAGACCTAGTGCAGTGATTTAGGATGATGAAAGGGATGAAGACAAAAGAGAAGGGGAGCTTCTCCAAACAAATGGAAAAAGGCACTTGATATAGAGTAAGTGACTTATAATTTTTAAAATTTACACAAAGTAAATATTCATGTTTGACTTCAATATAATGTATATTTTGATCTCATATGTACTATATTTCAGTTTGATTTCATCAACGAATGCAGAAATTGAAGCAATCAATAAATTTTTTCTTTACAATTCTGAAGTGACACAACCATGTGTCGCATTGTACGAACAAAAGAGGATGAAATGGGATAGTAACAGGAAAGAATTCAGACAGTTGAATGGTAGAAGTGTGCCTTATCCCGATCATTTAAAATAAAATATGCCAATTATATGCCCCAAAAGTTGGGTTGTTTACCAAGTCAAAGAGAAATATGGTGTAACCAGTCGTTACTCGTGTGCTGAAGAGGATGCGCTAAACGTAGGGATTGGGTGCACCCACTCGGTAATAATCTATTTATGTACATTTTTAAACTTAATAATGCACCTTTGAAATGTAACATCTATATTTAATATTTTAACAGTTGGGTTATTATAAGACACATGACACTATGATTTTTTAACTTTTTTATAGGTGAATTTGTTCCCATCTATGTGGCATATAAACACCATTTTCTCACAGAAAATGTCAATGATGGACACATGACACAAGACTGTGGAGTGGAAGTCGATTTCAATAAATATTTTCAAGCTAGCCACCATGATCAAAAACTAGTACGAGGGACGTTAGGTTACATCGGAAAGATACAAGAGATCATTGAATTGGATTTCTCATCTTTCCAATGTGTTATTTTTAGGTGCAAGTGTTGGGACACCTTTGATCAGAATTATATATATATATAATTTCAAAAATAAAAATTGTAATATAACTTCATATAAATGTCAAATATCTAGTGGTACTACATCAATACTAGTACTACTCGAGGCATGCTCAGTTGATGGTGCAGCCTCATGCTCACATAGATGGTATGCCGGCTCTAGAGGTGCCTATTGATCAGTTGTGGTGCAGTCTGCTCAGGAACTTCCAGCTGATGACTCCTCGATGGTGCAGCCTGCTCAGTGGATGGTGCGGTCTTCTCATATGGACCTTCCTGCTCAGGATCAGGTACATGCTCAGCACTAGGTGTCTGTTGAGATGGTGCAGACTACTCAAAATATGTTTGTTAATTAGGATTGGATGCTGGCTGCTCATGATCTCCAACGCGAGGTGAAGGGGGAGGATGTGGATTACTAGAATGATAATCACTCCCCTCATGATCATGACCATCATATGAGTTGTTATGTTGTGCATCTCCACGATGCCTACCCCTCCTAGACCATGAAAATGCTCTAGAAGCTCCAACGATATTATGCATGAGGGTCATCGAATCATGGGGCATTCCTCTCCAAAGCTGTGTGAGACTACAATCAACCTAGATCTCTTTAATCGTAGCCAAGCAGACTCCCTCATCAACTAGGAATCAACACAGATGGTTGCCCAAATCCATCCTGAATCGGGTGTCTGGACTACACCACACCCCCGCGGGTATTTGCACCCGATCAGGATCAAGTCTGTCACCCTGATCCTCCGCCTCTGCTATCTCCTCATCAACATCTATACTTGGATCATTCGATGGGGGTGGAATCATGTCCCCAACGAATGTCCCAATATCTACAAAATATATACTACACAACAATAATTAGACAGTTTCATTAAACAATTTAATAAAATAACTTAAAGAACATGTTAGAATAAATTTGATAATTCTAATTAATTGATTAAGACAATAAAATGAAACTATATTCTTTTAAATTAAACACTAATATTACCTCTCGCATCTTGTGGCTCATCCTGTGTGAAGAGGATGTTGGTACACCCTCTCCAATCCAAACCAGCATACGGACATGGCACCAAAACGAACAAGTGGTCATCAGCACTGGCTAGCAACTCCAATGCATCAGGAGATATCTTGGCAGCAAATTCAGACTAACCCCTCTTGGGCATCATCTGGCCCCACGTCTGCATTCGTAAATGCAGCATCGGTCTACGAGGTTGCCGAACAAAATTAGGCCTCATCTCTAGAAACCTCTCAAAAAATAAACTCTAAAGAAAAAGGGAAGATCAACCTCCCACGTGCCTGAGAACGACATCTATCTAATGTTGTACAAAATTGCCGCAAAAAAATCGCAGACCATCTCACAAGTTGTGGCACCTGGAATAAAGAATCAACATAAAATAAAAGATGGAAACTAATGTGTTCCCCATCACTGGTATAGAGTGCAATGGTCGTCAGCAGTAGTGAGAGGCACCTCACCTCCTCTGTACCAAACGAAGCAATATGTAACTGACCATCGGACACCTGAAAATCTGCAGGAGAAATTATATCGTCCCTACTGTATCTCTAGGATTATGCCAACTGACTCCCTGCTACATAGTCGACGGGGACATCTGGGAATTGGGTAAAATATTGCCCTATCCTAGATAGGCCAGTAAAAAAATATATTTACTCCTTAGTGGGAGCGAACCACTGGCCAGGACCGACCCGGAAAGCCTACCGGTGGTCATCCCACCTGAAGATCGGTTGTCCCAATAACCCACTATGGCCCTTCAGAGACGTAGCCTCCTCGTAGAACTTGAGGAGGACTACCTCCCTTAGGAGAAACTGGCTGGTTGTCGTAGTATGGTGAGGGTACAAAAGTATCTCCCTCTCTAGTGCCTCCCACAGCTGAATCACGTTATACCGGTCCTCCTTATGTTCTTTTTATTCCCTTTCTTTTCTCAGTTGACGTCATTGAATGATTCACATACTAAATTCATTTTTTTTATTAAATGAGAAATGTATATATATATATATATTTATTTATTTATTTATTTATTTATTTATTTATTTATTTATTTATTTATTTATTTATTTTTAAAAAAACAATCGGTGCACCCCAAAAAACAGTCACTCAACGGTTCCAGTGCATACTTTTTTATCATGCACCGCACTTAGTGCGCATGGAAAATGTTCGCGCACCGCCAAATAAGGGAATATTTTTCTGCAGTGCATTGACAAAACTATCCGCACTAGGCGGATAGTTTCGTCAACGCACCACCCAACAACAATACATGGTCAACGATGCGGTCCTGTAAATGACCGCATCATTGACCATGTACTGTTGTTGGGTGGGCAGTGCGCTAATCTAACTATCCACCCCGGGGCAGATAGCTTGGTCAATGCACCGCCCAATAGCAGTACATTGTCAATGGTGTGGTCTTGAAAATGACCGCATCGTTGACTATGTAATGTTTTCGGGCGGGTAGTATGTTGACCTAGATAACTGCCCCGGGGCGGTTAGTTTGGTCAACGCACCACCCTCCCAACACTATTACATAGAGAACCGGTGTGCTAGAGTATTTAGATGCACCGGGTGGGATTTTACGGAGAGCACAGTGTCTCGGTGTGCCAATTTTTAGTATGCATTGGTGTGTTTTGCGTAGAACGCACCGGTGCGGTTTATAATGAGAAACACACTGCAAAAAAAACATCCATAAAAACCTCCACCTGCCAACCTCCTCTAGATACCTCCGCTACAAACAGATATCTAGGCTATTTTTATAAGGGGTTCCTCAAAAACATCTACTAGAGGGTCTTTCCCTTGTATTGTAGATGCCGGAAAACGATTGAGATAGAAAACTCAGACAGTCCCGAACCATAATTGGAAGTTATCAAAAAGAAAAAACCTTCCTCCAATTCTAAAAACTTGGTGCCCCAGACCTGTCATCCCCCCCATTTGTCGGTCGGCCCTAGCAACCCTCCTCCTCTTGAACCCTCACTGGTCTCCACCCAACCCTCATCTGAACCCATCTCTTCGAACCCTTAATCTGCTTTGGAATCCCTAGAAGAAGATCCCCCATTCCATTCCTCCCCCCCCCCCCCCCTTTCCCCCTCCAAACTTATTCCCCTTCCCTCTCCCTCCAAATCTACTCCTCCCTCATCCTCCGAGCCCTCCTTCGCCCGCATTATCACAAGAAATGTGGCTAAGTATTTGGGATCTATCTTGGACTTATCAAAAAAATCAGGACCAAGAAGGAAAACAACCAAGCACCACAAGGATGATGTAGCTCAAAAGGATATATCTCTAGGAATGCAGCAGCCAATAGACTCTTTTATTGGAGGGCATAGTAACAAAGAACTAATTCAGCTAATCTTACGAGGGAAGTTTGGGTCTATACCCTTAACCCTTAAGCAATGAAAGCTCTCACTCGAAACTGTAGGGGATTAGGACATCCCTATAAAGCCAATGCCCTAAAATACCTTATCAAATAGCTAGACATAATTTTCATACAAGAATCCAAACAGGAAGAAAATGATATGGAAAAAATCATAAGCAGACTCAAGCACTACTCTGGCACAATTGTAGGATCTAGAGGCACATTAAGAGGAATATCTCTAATCTGGAACAAGAATACATGGCAACATCAAATAATCTCAAAGACCCATCATTGGATAAAATCCAAGTTACAAAATGTGCAAGGAGACATTGTGATCATGGTTTACAACATATATGGGCCAAATCACTATCGTGACAACGAATTGCGTTGGCGTTCTCTCCAGACTGATATGGAAAGTGAAGGTAGCATAAACCTTATCATTGGAGGTGATTTAAACTTGGTTATGCATCCAAAGGAGAAAAGAGGGGAGATTTTTACTCCGACCACTCAAGAGATCAGCTGGAACACATTATGAGAGACCACGATCTGGTGGATATAATACCAAGGAATCGAAGCTACACCTGGAACAACAGCAGGATTGGCCCAGGTAACATCATGGAGCGACTGGATCATTTTATTATGGTGATCTCTCTCATCACCCTTCTAAATGTTTCCACCTCTTCTATTTTGTTGTGCTTGTCTTCGGACCATTACCCCGTCTCTTTGTTTTTAGGCACACAATCAAATTTTGGGCGCTTACCTTTTCTTTTTAATATGCTATGGTGTGACTTTCACGAGGTAAGAGAAATTTTTGAAAGCACATGGTCAGCACAAGTAGAAGGGTTTCCTTTGTTTAGATGGGAGACAAAATTAAAACTCGTTCGCACAGCTCTTCAAAAATGGGTTAAAGAGAATTACAGAGAACCAGAGTTGGTCAATCAGGATATTAAACAGAGGTTAGAGGAGATACAGAATGAAATAGAGGATAAAGGCATCACCAAGGAAAAGCAAGTGCAAGAGAAGAAATTGTATTGGGAAATGTACAACTCAAATAGAAAGGAGGAACAAAAATGGAGGATTAAGTCCAAAAGTCTCTAGCTCCAAGCAGGGGACAAGAATACCACTTTCTTCCACAACCAATACTAAAAAATCAGAACTTCTAAAAACACTATCACAGTTATACAATACGATGAGGGTAACACCTTAAATGATAAAGTTGAGATCAAATTGGCAGCACACCAACATTATAAAAGTCTCTTAACATAAAACAAGGGGCTAGAGGATTATGAAGATCTATTGAGGCACACCCCGACCATGATCACTGAATAAATAAATGCCTCCTTAACAAAATATATTGGTGAATATGAGATTATTAAGGCGATATGGACACTTCAACCAGACAAAGCTCCAGGACTGGATGGTTTTTCTATTAGTTTCTATCAGATATTTTTGGAGGTAATCAAGAAGGATCTCATCAAAATGATACATTGAAGCCAAAGGAACAAAAATATAGGTGGATTCACCAACTTGACCTATCTAGCCCTCATACACAAAGAGGCCCGTCCTTCTTCCCTCTCCATATTCTGTCCTATATCCTTATACAATTCCTCTTACAAAATCATCACAAAAATCCTAGCTACCCACATCAAATCTTTTCTCCCCAACCTTATCTCTGAAAATCAGGGAGGCTTCTTAGCCAATCGTAAAATCTATGATTCCATATTGTTGGTACAAGAAGCCATACATTCCAGTATGATCAGAATGGAAAAGGGGTTTGTGCTAAAGTTGGACCTTGCCAATGCCTTTGACGGAGTAAGGCACTCCTTTATCTACTCTGTCTTAAGAAAAATGGGTTTCAATGAATAAATCATCTCTCTTATACATGCTTGCATCTATCTCCCTTGGATATCCCCTTTGGTCAATGGGAGACCAGGTCCTTTTTTTCGATCTTCTAGAGGACTTGGGAAAGGATGCCCTATTTCCCATTTCCTCTTCATCCTCATGGTTGAATCCTTCAGCAGGGATTTGGACTAAATTGCAGATCGAGCTTAATTACTGGCATAAAATTATGCATTGGGACCAAAAAAATGAATCACTCGCAATTTTTTGATGATACCTTATTGATGGGAGGGGCTTCATGCATAGTTTCCAGAAGATCTAAAATCCTTCTCAGCAAATTCATGCAATGTTTCGAAGGAGAAATCAATTCCTTTAAAAGCTATATATATAGTTGGAATGCCACTCAGAACAAAATTCATAATATAGCTCAAATTTTTGGGGTCCCATACAAATGGAACTGGAAATATTTCAACTATCTCGAGATGCCAGTAAGTTGTGGACCTCTGACTAATCAAGTGTTTAACATCACTATTGATAAGATGAAGAGGAAAATTCTTCAATGGGGAGCCACTTGGCTCAACATAGTTGGGCACGTAGTCCAAATAAAAAAAATTCTTTCGGCACTTCCTCTATACCACTTCTCCTTACTGCAAGCACCAATCAGTATTCATAACAAAATGGAGGTAATCCTCTGATGCAGGGGCATTAGACACTAGCCAGCAATGTAGGAGTTTTTTCCACATGTTGTGGCTAGGAGGGTTTGGAAATAGTCGAGTTGTTACAGCTAGGTGTCAATACCTTAGCTGATTGTATTATTAGATCAATTAGAGTCGTAAAAGTCGAATAGCTCAGTTAGTCCATCTGTCATGTTTTTAGTTTTCGAATTATTGTAATTAGGCTATTGATTTCCTAAAACGGTCCTCTCCGAGGACCCGAAGAGTTATATGTTTATGTATATAATTGTAATCCCTTGGATGTATAGAGGAGGAGAAAGATAAGGAGAAAGAGAGATTTCTGAAATAACTCTGTGTATTGAGCAATTGCTTCTGGTTGAATAGAAATTAAGTCTTGTTGATTTCCAACCTGTCTGTTTTGATAGTTGTGAAGAATTGGTTAACTGTGAGGCAATTGTGTAATGGAAATTCCGTTCTCTGTCCTTGAATTCCCTTAATTCATCCAAATGAACTCTGTTAAATCCGCGCTACCCGCAGGCGGGTCTGTGCAAAAGAAGTGTGGCCATGACACTGTTTGATTTGGTAGATTCCCACTTCATAAAGAAATAGAGGTGTTGTTTTCGAACTGGAACCGTAGTTTGGACGTGAGCTAAATGAACAAAAGGAATAACATAACCCCGCATTTACCCTGGTCAATCACTGTAGCAAAACTGCGAGTGGTTTTGAAAAGCGGGTTGCCCACATCGCACCACTTTTGGTGGAAAGGCGGTATTTCCCGAATTGGAGCGATTCCACAGAGCCTTCGACGCGTGGCACCGGACGGAAGTGTAAAACCGCCTTCCCGTAATTTCATTGCGCGTTAAAATCCGGCACTAGGAGTAGAGCGATACCGACGAGAGCCATCGATCTGGCACGGGATCATAGGACGGTGGTCGAGCGACGAAGATGCATGGGATTTAACCTAAGGTACGGGCAAACATTCAATTGGCTATTGGACGTAGAGGTGGGCCCGGAGCGAGGTGTTTATGTTAAATGTTGATTTACAAAGCGTGGAGTATTAATATAAGTCCGAAGATTAATATAAGGTTCCGGAAGGCCGAATTTAAGGTTCGGGAATATAAATTAAAGTTCAACACCGTGGATAGTATTATTTATCAAATTCTAGGAATTTGATAATTAATAAAAAGAAATAGACCACGTGGAGCCGTAAAAGGTGAGACAGAACCACGTCCCCATGAACCAGCTCTCCGTTGGCGAACCTTCCAGCGTTGTTGCGTCATTTGTGGTATCAGAGCTGTGGTCTGAAGTTGTTTTGCTGACATGGCGATCCGAGTTGGTAGAGGCGCTGGTAGAAGGAGGCTTGTTGCCAATGTTGAGGTGTTGGGAATGTTGCAGAGGGTCGAGGCCAGAATAGATGCCATGGAGCGAAGACAGCCTAGAGATCCTGAAGACATCAGCAAACCTGAATTGGACGAAGCAGAAGAAAATGTCGAGATTCCTCCTGACATGAGGCTCCTTAGAACCGTTCTGGGGTCTGCAGTTAAGCCCAGAATTGAAGTGTCAAGCTGTGCAGGGGGACTGAATCCAGAAGAACTGGTAGACTGGATTAATGAAATGAACAAATGCTTCGATTATGAAGAAATAAGTGAAGATAAGAAGGCCAAGTTTGCGGTAACAAAGCTGAAAGGGCATGCTGCACTTTCGTGGGATGGAGTGCAGGAAGAAAGGAGGAGAGTTGGCAAGCAACCTATCAAAAGCTGGACTAGGATGATGGCTAAATTAAAAGGTAAATTATTGCCTGGTGATTACCAGCTGACATTGTATAAGCAAATGCCGAACCTGAGATATATGTTGTTGATAGTAAAAGAGTACACAGAGGAATTCTACAGAGTAAGCATAAGGGTTGGGCAGTTCCAAGACACACCTGGGAAGACTGCTAGAGACGTGAATGGTCTCAAGCTGGAGATCCAAGATGAGATTCGTCTCCTGTCTCCTAAGACAGTGGAAGAGGCCTATCAGATGGCCTTGAAAGTGGAGGAGAAACTCCTGAGGAAACAGTCTGCCAAGAAGAGAGGTACTTTCCGTGGAAAGGGAAGTCGGGGTGGTAGAGGAAAGCCTGTTACACCCAGGGATGGAGCTAACAGTAGCTCACCTCAGAATGCATATACAGAGGATGATGCAAGGGGCAGAAGGGGTTCTTACAGAGGAAAAGGAAGAGGAGGTAGGGACAGAGGCAAAGGTAGATAATTGAGGTGTTATAGATGTCAACAAGTGGGGCACAAGCACTATGAATGTCCAGAGAATGTGGGTGCTAGCCCAAGGAATGTTGTTGTTGCCCAGGCTGGAGAAGAAGTAGAAGTTGAAGAAGAAATTCTTCCAGAGAGGAGAGAATCCTTGGTGGTAAATAAGATCCTGTTGAAGCAAGCCAAAGAGGTCATTGAGCCTGCACAAAGGAAGACTTTGTTTAGGAGCATATGAAAAGTCCAAGGGTAATGCTGCCAACTAGTCATTTATAGTGGCAGCACAGACAATCTGGTTTCCACTGAGGTAATAGAGAAATTGAATTTGAAGACAAGGGAGCATCCAACTCTGTACAGGGTGTCCTGGCTGCATAAAGGGCACCATTTGGATTTATCAAGAAGCTGATGTGAGATAAATTTCACCGTGGAAAATATAAAGATAAAGATCTGTGTGATGTAATTCCCATGGATGTGTGTCATATACTGCTGGGTAGACCTTGGCAGTTTGACAGAGCAGCAGTGCATGATGGCAAGAAGAACACTTACAAGTTCTTCAAGGATGGGGTACATCATACATTGATACCCATGGAAGAAGTACAGCCATCCAGTAGAGTGATTGATCCAAAGACCTTGTTGCTAAGCGGGAAAGAATATCTACATCAGATAGAAGAAGAAGAGGTAAGCTTTGCTTTAGTTTGCAAGCCTAAAGTAGTTCTTACTTCTACAAAGATTTCTGATTTACCAGTAGAAATCCAAGAGATGTTAAATGATCACTGTGACATTGTTGTGGATGATTTACCTGATGAGCTGCCACCTATGAGGAAGATCAGCCATCAGATAGATTTTATCCCTGGTTCAAATCTTCCAAATAAGGCAGCCTACATAATGACTCCCAAGGAAAACGAGGAAATCAGGAGACAAGTACAGGAGTCGGTGGACAAGGGGCTGATTAGAGAAAGTCTGAGTCCATGTGCAGTACCAGCAGTATTAAGCCCAAAGAAAGATGGAGGCTGGAGGATGTATATTGATTCTAGAGCAATCAATAATATCACAATCAGGTACAGATTCCCTTTGCCCAGAGTTGAAGACTTAACGGATTGTTTGAGTGGTGCTAAATATTTCTCAAAGATAGATTTGAAGAGTGGATACCATCAGATTAGAATAAGAGAGGGTGATGAGTGGAAAACTGGCTTTAAAACAAATGAAGGACTGTATGAATGGATGGTAATGCCTTTTGGGTTGTAAAATGCACCTAGTACTTTTATGAGACTTATGAATGCAGTATTGAAAGAATTCATTGGTAACTTTGTGATAGTATATCTGGACGATATATTAGTTTTCAGCAGAACTAGAGAAGAACATTTAAGGCATCTTAATCATGTTTTGAAGAAGTTGCACCAAGAGAAACTGCTGATAAATCTGAAGAAATGCTCATTCATGAAGGAAGAGTTGGTGTATTTGGGGTTTGTTGTTTCTACAGAAGGATTGAAGATGGACCCAGAAAAGGTTAAGGAAATTGTGGAGTGGCCTTCACCCAGGAATGTCTTTGAGGTAAGAAGTTTCCATGGACTTGCTAGTTTTTACAGGAAGTTTATAAGAAACTTCAGTAAGATTAATGCACCCATAATTGAGACAATAAATAAGAGAAAACAGCCATTTAAGTGGACTGTTGAAGCAAAAAGAAATTTTAAGCTGCTGAAGCAAAAGATAACAGAGAAGCCTATTTTGATTCTACCTGATTTTACAAAACCATTTCAAGTAAAATGTGATGCCAGTGGAGAGGCCATTGGAGCTATGTTGAGTCAGGATGATAGGCCTGTGGCATATTTCAGTGAGAATTTGAATGACACCAGAAGAAAGTATTCCTCTAATGAGAAGGAATTCTATGCAATTTTTCAGGCACTGAAGAAGTGGAGACATTATTTGATGTCCAGGGAGTTTGTATTATATTCTGAAAATCATGCTTTGCAGGACATTGTACAGCAGCCCAAGTTGAAACATAATCATGCTAAATGGGTTGAGTATCTCCAAAGTTTTAATTTTGTTTTGAAACATATAAGTGGCCAAGCCAATAAAGTAGTTGATGCTTTGAGTAGGAGGCACATGCTTGTTCAAGAAACAAATTTTGAAGTTGTAGGGTTTGATTTTCTGAAAGAATTGTATAAAACAGATCCAGATTTTAAAGAAGCATTTGAGGCATGTAGTAACCCTGTCTTAACAGATAGAAGCTAGTGGCTGGATTATTTCCTGCAGGAGAACTTACTATTCAGAAGAAGCCAACTGTGTGTACCAAAATATTCCATGAGAGAAAATTTGATCAAGGAGAAGCATAGTGGTGGACTTGATGGACACTTTGGTACTGATAAGACTTATGAGCAGCTGAGTCACTTTTATTTCTGGCCCAAGATGAGGACAGAAGTAGATAAGTTTGTAAAGAACTGCAAAATCTGTCAGTATGCTAAAGGAAGGAGCCAAAATGCAGGATTGTACACTCCCTTACCAATTCCAGACAGGCCTTGGGACATGGTGAGCATGGATTTTGTTCTAGGATTGCCCAAGACTCGAAGAGGGAATGATGCAGTCTTTGTTGTGGTGGATAGATTCTCCAAAATGGCACTTTTTATTCCATGTTATAAAACTAGTGATGCCACCCATGTTGCTAACTTGTTCTTCAAAGAAGTTGTTAGACTGCATGGGTTGCCCAAGAGTATTGTTTCAGACAGAGACACCAGATTTGTGGGGCACTTTTGGAGGACACTGTGGAAGAAACTTGGTACCAAACTAAGTTTCAGCTCAGCTTATCGTCCTCAGACTGATGGACAAACTGAGGTAGTGAATAGGAGTCTGGGAAATCTGTTGAGATGTCTTGTAGGAGAAAATCCCAAGCAGTGGGATCATATTCTGCCTCAGGCAGAATACGCATATAATGACTCACCAAATAGGAGCACAGGACAGAGTCCATTTCATATTGTTTATGGAATGCACCCCAGAGGAATATCAGAGTTAAGAAATCTGGGAAGAGCAGAGCTAAGGAGTGCAGATGGTGAGGAATTTGCTTCAGAGATCCAGGCCATACATGAACAAGTGAAACAGCAACTACAAGGCAGCAGCATCAGATATAAAAACAGAGCATACTTGAGCAGAAAAGAAGTTCATTTTGAAGTAGGAGATCTGGTTTTGGCACACCTGAGAAAGGAGAGATTCCCAAAGAAGCAGTACAATAAATTGAAGTTCAAAAAGATTAGGCCATGCAAGATACTTAGGAATTTTTCTACAAATGCTTATGAGATTGAATTGCCACCTGATGTTGGAATATCTCCCATTTTTAATGTTGCATATTTGTACAAGTATGAGGATGATGGTACAGAAGAAGAAGCAGCAGGCAAGGAACAATTTGAGTGGAAAGAGCAGCTACCTCCAGCACAGCCATTGCAACCAGAGAAAATATTGGATATAAGACCATTCAGAAGGACCAGAGGACAAGAATACTTTCAGTACTTGATCAAATGGAAGGATAAGCCAGAGGAATATGCCACTTGGATGACTGAAGAAATGTTACAGAAGATAGGCAAATCCATGGAGGAGCTCATGGATAGGAGCCCATGAAGAAAATGTCCCTCAGGAGTCTGATGCAGGGGCATTAGACACTAGCCAGCAATGTAGGAGTTTTGTCCACATGTTGTGGCTACAAGGGTTTGGAAATAGTCGAGTTGTTACAGCTAGGTGTCAATACCTTAGCTGATTGTATTATTAGATCAGTTAGAGTCGTAAAAGTCGAATAGCTCAGTTAGTCCATCTGTCATGTTTTTAGTTTACGAATTATTGTAATTAGGCTGTTGATTTCCTAAAACGGTCCTCTCCGAGGACCCGAAGAGTCATATGTTTATGTATATAATTGTAATCCCTTGGATGTATAGAGGAGGAGAAAGAGAAGGAGAAAGAGAGATTTCTGAAATAACTCTATGTATTGAGCAATTTCTTCCGATTGAATAGAAATTAAGTCTTGTTGATTTCCAACCTGTCTGTTTTGATAGTTGTGAAGAATTGGTTAACTGTGAGGCAATTGTGTAATGGAAATTTCGTTCTCTGTCCTTGAATTCCCTTAATTCATCCAAATGAACTCTGTTAAATCCGCGCTACCCGCAGGCGGGTCTGTGCAGAAGAAGTGTGGCCATGACATTGTTTGATTTGGTAGATTCTCGCTCAATAAAGAAATAGAGTTGTTGTTTTCGAACTGGAACAGTAGTCTGGACGCTAGCTAAATGAACAAAAGGAATAACGTAACCCCGCTTTTACCCTGGTCAATCACTGTAGCAAAACTGCGAGTGGTTTTGAAAAGCGGGTTGCCCACATCGCACCACTTTTGGTGGAAAGGCGGTATTTCCCGAATTGGAGCGATTCCACAGAGCCTTCGACGCGTGGCACCGGACGGAAGTGCAAAACCGCCTTCCCGTAATTTCATCGCGCGTTAAAATCCGATGCTGGGAGCCAAGCGATACCGACGAGAGCTGTTGATCTGGCGTGGGATCATCATACGGTGGTCGAGCGACGAAGAAACATGGGATTTAACCTAAGGTATGGGTGAACATTCGATTGGCTATTGGACGTAGAGATGGGCCCAGAGCGAGGAGTCTATGTTAAAGTTTGATTTACAAAGCGTGGAGTATTAATATAAGTCCGAAGATTAATATAAGGTTCCGGAAGGCCGAATTTAAGGTTTGGGAATATAAATTAAAGTTAAACACCGTGGATAGTATTATTTATCAAATTCTACGAATTTGATAATTAATAAAAAGAAATAGACCACGTGGAACCGTAAAAGGTGAGACAGAGCCACGCCCCCGTGGACCAGCTCTCTATTGGCAGACCTTCCAGCGTTGTTGCATCATCCTCAGAGATTTTTTATTGAAAGGAGGCAAGAAATATAAAATGAAGTTCAATACGGTAAAATGGATACATGTCACCGATGTGTATGAGAATGGAGCCCTTTCCATTCACATTCCTCAACTACTGAATCTGGCCTTTGGAGGTAAAATTATTTGGAGGCTTATAACAGGGAAATCGTCATGGTGGAAACAAGTCCTAGAGCAGAAATACCTCTCTGCCCCAAGACAGCGCTTATTGGATCAATCCATCCCCAACAGACCATGCTCCTGCATTTGGTCTCTCTGTAAGAAAGTTGTACCTTCTCGTGTGACCACATCTCCAAAGTTCCTCATGGGGGCCTCAGCATTGACATATGGAATGACAAGATCATGGGGAAGCCACCCATTGCAAATGATTTAGGACTCCTTCGCATTCAACATAACCTCCAAGGGCTTGGCATCAATACACTAAATCAAATCTCTAGCTGGAACGAAGCCAATCGTCCTTGGAATGGTTGGCTGCTACCAAACCTCCCTCCTCATCTCCATAACGATAGATTAAAGCTCATGAGTATGCTCAATGGCATCGCCCCCCTGGAAATGGGAGAAGAAGATGGTTTCAGATGGGATCCCACTGGGTCTTCCTACTCCATCGAAGTAGGATATGAGATCCTTCATGGTGAATTCTCCTCCTCTCCACCATGGGCTATCTGGAAGTAGGTATAGAAATCAGAATCACTTCCCAAAATAAAAAAATTAATTTGGACCTTAGCAAAGCGGAAGATCCTGACAGCAGATAACCTGCAAAAAGAAAGGAATCCAAGGGGCCTCCAGATGTCCCCTCTGTAATGATGTTGAGGAATCTATACAGCACCTCTTTGTTGCTTGTCCATTTACTCAAAACTACTGGAAATTCCTCACTTCTCCCCTTATTATGGAGATCGAATAAAATACCTCTATTACAGACTCCATATCTATGTGGAAAAATAAACATCCCTGCACACACAAAAAAAAAAAAAAAAACATAATCAAAATAATTTGGGACACTCTATCTTATGTCCTCGTTTGGAATATATGGCTTATGAGAAACAAATTCATCTTTTGAGATCAAAAACCTTATGAACAATGTAGAGTAAGAGTTAGAGCCTAACTATTGAAGCCATCCTTGAAAAGAACAATAGCCACTTCAATGTTAATGATGTGTAAGTTGAGGAAAGACAAATTTTCAAATGTGTACTCGACCACCTCCCTAAATACCAAATGCCTCCGGCAAGGAAACCTAATTACAACGAGCAATGGAAGGTAAGACTAAAAGAGAATAAATTCTTAGAATGGCTCGATGGTATCCATCAACCCAAGCTCTTCTTTAATGGCGCATAAAAGTCAAATCCTGGGGCAGCTGGTACAGGGGGGCTCATTATGGACGAACATGGAAATCATATTGCTTCCTTCGAATGGAGCTTGGGCCTGATGTCGAACAACAAGGCGAAAGCATATGCCCTAATGCATGGTCTCCAATTAATCAAGAAGCTCAAAATAAAAAAATTATTGGTGTTAGGAGACTCCACTATAGTTATCTGAATGATTTTGAATGCCTCAATGACCCCCAACATTGCTCTCAATATACTTATAGTCAGAAACTGTATCCTGGCTTAGAACATTGGGGATATAGCCTTCTATCACATTCTTAGAGGAAATAACAAAAAAGTTGACTCTCTGGCCAGCTCAGCCTGCTCCAAAGCCCCTGGTCTTCTCTTATCTCAAGGTACCTCTCAAATCACCCCAATCCCTTGAATATTACCATGTCCTCCCTTGCCATTATGGCCTGCTTCATTATCTATGCCCTCTTGATTTCATTTCTGATCCCCTGTCATGCCCATCCCTCCCCCCTCTCCTATCACGTGACTCTGTCCCCCTCTCTTTTCCTTCCTCTCCCCTGTTTATTTCTCTCCTTGTCCCTTTGTATCAATCACCCTCTCCTGCTATTTCTTCGGCACAGTGACTCGGCGCTCCTCCTTTTGAGCCGCCCCTATTTGGCGCTCTCTCCCCTTCTTCCATGGCGTTCTTGTGCCTCCTGTCTGTGCAGCGTTGTTATATTCCTGCAGTACCTTTCGTGGGCCTTACCTACATTTTCTGGATCTAAAATCCTCCCCTCCCCTCGCTCCTCCTATTGTAGTCTCTTTACAATATTATCTTCCTACAGTCAACATGAAAAGTGACAATTGTTTTCACTTCTCCAACATGCAAGTAGAACTAGAGCATATAAAGGCACAGCTCAAGATCACCCAAGAGAAGCATGTCTCGGACATTAACTTCCTCCATTACAGAGCTCATTCCCTTACAGAACAGATGAGAGGAGTTAGAAATCGTTGCGTGCATATTGAAAAATATTTGGAAAGACTCTGCTACATAATGGAAAAAATAACAACGCCAAGCTCAAGCACCAACAATTCAGCCAACACTAACTTGGACAGTGACCTCGGGACTCTGGATAACTCCAACTAGCAGCAAAACCAAAGGGGCTAACTCTACTCCATTCTTCCTGTGGGTCTATGGATAGCCTTTATATTATGTCCAATGTCATTTAAATTCATTGTCATGTTGTTTTAGTTTGTCAGGATCTATAAAAAGTCAGGTGTTAAGTATAGTAACATTAGTCATTTTCCAGGAGGCTGGGTTTTTGGTTGATACCCCTCCTTTGTTGCTATCTTTGTAACTCGTATGTAATGGAGTTCTGACTCCCTTCGTTTTTTGGAATATAATCAATAACCAACTTTGTCAAGAAAAAATTTACAATATAACACATTGAATCAAATCCATTTCTATTTTTTCAATTGAGTAGATTTTATTATTATTATTATTATTTAATCTTTGTCTAAATCATTACTACAACATCATTGTACCACTACAGCTAAAAACCAAGAAATTAGGTTGGTTTGACATTGGACACTAATACATATATATCATTTGTGAGTCCACAGGGCTTTGGATAGATGGTGATTCGGTGCTCTGTTCACTTCCCCTTGATGTAAAGTAACTGGTTCACTTCCCCTCCCCGATTGGGATAATATATAGGACATGATAAAAATGTAGTCCTACCAAGCGTACAAATATATATATATGAAACTAGATTAATATTTATAAATAAAATATAAGAGTGAAATAGTTAATTACGTATAATGGTAAATCTAAGACTTTTGTGATCCATAATGTAGATGAGTGTCTTTTGGATTAATCACATAATAAGGATTTGGTCGACGTTTCGAACCAGCTAATGTGGTTCATCCTCAGGACAAGGTGGGGAAACAAATCGATCCTGATGAATAAATAGTAGAGATCCATCATTATCCGGAAATAGTCGTTAAGGACAAGTCATTAAAAACTAGCCGTTAGGACTAGCTGTTAAGAACTAGTCGTTAGAAAATCAATTAGGAACTAAAATAAAATTAATTAATTAATCAATTAATTAATTATTTTATTAAAATTAATAATAAATTAATTAATTGAATTAAATATTTTATTAAAAAAAAATTAATTAATTAATAAAATTAATGATTTAATTAAAAAGGGTTAAGAATTTTTTATATAATAATAAAAATAACAAAGATTAGGGAGGGTAAAATTTTAATGATAAATTAATAATAAATTTTTAAAAATGGGTTAATATATAAAGAGATAGGAAGGGTTAGGAATTATAATTTAAAAAAAAAATAAAGATAAAAGTAAAGTAAAAAGGGGATTCAATTAGTTTATAGATTAATAAGATTAAATAATAATAATAATAATTTATTTATTTAATTAGTTAGAAATTGAATATATATAAAAATAAAATAAAGGTATAAATATATCAATAAGTATAAAAAGAAACTTAATAACCTAGGAGAGAGGGATAAATTAAAAAGGGTGTAATTTATAAAGAAAAAGAGAGGAGTAATTTATTATAAAAAGACAAAATGAGGAGCATAATAAATAAAAACAAAGAGGGAAATGAAATAAATTAATTTAATAAAAAAATAAATTAATTAGAAAATTAGAAAATTAGAAAATTGAAAATACATAAATAAATTTTTAAACCAAAAAAGCAAAATTACCTAGCAAGAGCTGGGAGCCAACTTTTACTTAATTTCCAACCATCATCCCGGTTGAGATTCTTGGCATGTTGTTTGATTTCGATCGCCTCAATTTCCTATCGTGGAAGTGATCTACTTTGGCAACGACTTTGGAATCTTCAATACAAACATGGTGACATGATCTTTCCACATGCTCAGCAAGAGCTGAGGTACGAGACCGATTGTGCCTAATATCTGCAGCATGCTCCAGGATTCTCTGCCTAATGGATCGACCTGTTTCTCCAATATAAGGAGTTCCACATGAAAAAAGAATCATATAAACCCCTTTCATGTCCTTAGGGTCGATAGGGTCCTTAACAGACCCAAGAGAATTTCTAATAGTGCAGAGAGGCTTGAAAGAGTCAGAGACATTATTTCTTCTAAGGACATGGGCAATTTTGTTCGTTGTCCCCTAGATAAATGGGAGATGGGCCTTAGAGATGGGATCCACCTAAGTAGATTTCCCACTCAATCCTTTATAAGCCTTTCAAAAGGCTTTAAGACCTTGAGATCTACTGTAACCATTATTTTCGAAAACGAAAAAAATATGGGACTTCTCTGATTCCAAGGACCTGTCATCAGAGATTCTAAGAGCACGAGTCACAAGAGTGCACAAGACACCAAATTTCTGAGCCGGAAAATGATGAGAACCCACATGGAGGTACAGTTCCGTGTGGGTTTTCTCGCAAAAAACTCAGTGAGATATGGAACCATCCGCATTTCTTGAGATAAGGATGTCGAGGAAAGGGAAACAACCATCAAATTCCACTTTCATAATGAATTTGATTGAATCAGAAAGCACGTTCAGGTGTCCAAGGAACAGATCTAATTTCTCCCGACCATGGGGCCAGATGACACAAGTATCATCCATGAACCTATTACACTTCCTAGGGCGGAATTTAACAAAGGCGAGGGCCTTCTATTCAAAGTCCTCCATAAATAAGTTAGAAACAATGGGGGAAAAATGGGATCCCATCGCAACGCCACAGGTTTGCTCATAAAACTCACCTTGAAAACTGAAGAAGGTCGAGGTGAGGCAGAGGCTAATCAATTTCGAGGTGTCTTCGTCAGAAATCCTTTTAATGACGTCAACGGCTTCCTGGATGGGGATTTTGGTGAATAAGGACACAACATCAAAGCTAACTAAAAGCTCACCAGGCTGCAACTTGATGTTCTTCCACTCGTTGATAAAGGAATTCGAGTCCTTAACAAAGGAATTGGTTCGACCTACAAGGGGTTTAAGCTTTTGGGCTAAGAATTTAGACAAATGATAAGAGGGACCACCTATTGTGTTAACAATAGGTCTTAACAGGGCCCCCGGCTTATGAATCTTTGGGAGACCATAGATCTGGGGGGTAACGGGATTGCTCTCGATGAGCCTTCTAAAGAGAGGATTGAGAGAAGAATCTGACTTGATGGCAAAGGCAACATCCTTGCAAACTGACTTAAGCTGATTATTTTTAAGCTTAACATAACTACCACTATTGGACATATGGTCAACCATCTTGTTGACATAGTCAGATTTATCCAAAATGACTATGGCCCTACCCTTGTCCGCCTTAAGGATGACAATGTCAGGGTTGTCCCTTAAGGATTTAAGGGCGAGAAGTTCAGGTTTACTCAAGTTCCTTTTGGGAGGGTTAGCCTTCCTAAGAATAATGGAGCAATCCTGCCTAATGGTCTCCTTAACATTATTCGGGAGATCCCTGATGCCATATTCAATGTTACATTTTAATTAAATCATTAATTTAATTAATTATTTAATTAGTTTTAATAAAATATTTAATTTAATTTATTTATTTATTATTATTTTTAATAAAATATTTAATTTAATTAATTTATATATTTATTTTAGTTCCTAACTAATTTTCTAACAGCTAGTTCTTAATAGCTAGTCCTAACGGGTAGTTTTTAATGACTTGTCCTTAACGGTTATTTTTGGATAATGATGCATCTCTAATATTTATTCATCAGGATCGATTTGTTTCCCCACCTTGTCCTGAGGATGAACCACATTAGCTGGTTCGAAATGTCGACCAAATCCTTATTATGTGATTAATCCGAAAGACACTCATCTACATATAATAGTTTTAAATATAAATTAAATATAAGTTTATGAAAAATGGTGTGAAGTAAAATTTATTAATCAATAATTTAATTTATTAGTATTGTATTTTTAAGGCTCTAAGTCAAAACAGATTGCATTTTTTAAACGTTAATTCATCAACTTAAATATCGTTTGAAAGTTTATTATGAATAAGCAATTAACAATCAAGTAGAAATATTAGTTGTTTATTATTAGAAACGGTATAGTTTTTATTTATAATTTTAAAATAATTAGTTTTTATTTAATATATCATGATTTTTTTAGTAAATTAATATTAATTAAAAATATATTTAATTTTAAAATTTAAGATTTATTAATTAAAATTATAATATAATAATTATTATAAATATTATTATAATTATTACTGTGATACCAACAATAACACAAAATATATATATATATATATATATATATATATATATATATATATATATATATATATATATATATATTCTATGTGGAATAATTTCATATTGATTTATAATTAATACAATTGAATATCAAAAGTTAAATTAAAATTAATTCAATTAAGAAAATAATGAATTTTAAATTTTAAAATTAAATATATTTTTAATTAATAATAATTTAATGAAGAAAGATCATAATATATTAAATAAAAACTAATTATTTTAAAAAATATATAATAAAATTTACATTGTTTAAAAAAAATGATATTTTTGTTTTTATGATTAATATAAATTTTTGAGGTTTAATATAAATTCTTTGTTTTGGGGTGTAATATAATTTTTTTAGGCTTATAATTCAATGGGTTTATAATATAAATTCTATGGGTTTATTAATGACATTGTGATAAGGATTGTTTTGAAATGAAAATCGATCATCGTCAATTATGGTCCAACATCGCATTGTGACATGGATTGTCTCAATATGAAATTCAAGCATGCTCAATCTTGGTCAACCATGTTTATTTAAGGGTTTATAATATTTATATTAGGGTTTATATACCTTGGATTTATTATTCCATTGGGTTCATAATATCAATCACTTAGGTTTATTAACCTGAGGGTTCATATTCTTAAGGAATATTATTATTTATATGGTTTACAATATTAATCTCAAGGTTTAATTTAAAAACATTGGTTTATCATCAAAGATTGGTCAATAATCATGGTCACATTGTAACAAATATTGTCTTTTGGTCCAACGTCACATTGTGAAAAACATGGTCATCCATGGTCAACCATGGTCCAACGTCGCATTGTGGCAAAGATTGTCTCAATATGACAATTAACCATAGTCCAACGTTGCATTGTGACAAATATTGTGTCAATATAAAAATCAACCATGGTGAACCATGTTTATTTGAGAGTTTATAATATTTATCTTGGGGTTTAAATACCTTGGGTTTATAATATTAATCTTTTGTATTTAGTATTATTTCCTTTGGTTTATAATATCAATCCTTGGGTTTATTAATCTAGGGTTTCATATTCCTAGGGTATAATATTAATCCTAGGGTTCAATATAAATCCCTTGGATTTAAAATCATGGTCAACCATGATCAACCATGGTCTAATGTCACATTGTGACAAATATTGTCTCAATATGAAAATCAACCATCGTCAACCATGCTCAATCATGGTCAACCATGGTTCGATGTCACATTGTGACAAAGATTGTCTCATATGAAGATCAACCATGGTCAACCATGGTCCAACATTACATTGTAACAAATATTGTCTCGATATGAAAATCACTCATGATCAACCATGGACCAACGTTGTATTATGACAAAGATTGTGTCAATATGAAAATCAACCATGGTCAACCATGGTCCAACGTCGCATTGTGACAAAGATTGTATCAATACGTAAATCAACCATTTTCAAACATGGTCAACCTTGGTCCAACATCGCATTGTGGCAAATATTATTTCAATAAGTAAATCAATCATGGTCATTCTTGGTCAACCATGTTCAACCATGGTCACATTGTGACAAATATTGTCTCTTGGTCCAACATCATATTGTGACAACCATGGGCATCTGTGGTGAACCATGTACAACCATGGTCCAACATCGCATTGTGACAAAGATTGTCTCATATAATTTTATTCATAGGGTTTAAAATATTTATCCTAGGGTCTAATATAAATAATTTGGGTTTATAATCATGGTCAACCATGGTCTAACATCACATTGTGACAAATATTGTCTCAATATGAAAATCAACCATGTTCAACCATCGTTAAACATTGACAATCATCATCACCCATGGTATGACGTTACATTTTATTATTATTATTATTTGTATAAAAAATCTTTCAGTGATAATCACATCCAAGAATATTTTGTCGACGTGTTTCAAACCAACCAGTGTGGTTCATCATCACGACAAGATGATGAACCACACTAGATGGTTTGAAACGCGTCGACAAAATATTCTTGGATGTGATTATCACCGAAGGATTTTTTATACATTTTATGGATCACAGAAGCAAAATTCCTAATATTATTATTATTATTATTAAAAATATGATAATTATTTTTATTATAATAATTATTTCTAAATTATTTTGATAATCATAATAATTATTGTTATAGTTATATAATAAATATGATAATATTTGAAATAATTATTGTTATATTTATATAATAAATATGATAATATTTTTAATGTGGTTGTTCGTTGGGTTATAATATTAACACCTTTATTTTATAACATTATCCTCGTGTTTATAATATTAATGTTAGGGTTTAATGTTTATTTTAGAGTTTATAATATTTATCTAAGGGTTTATATCCCTTAGGGTTTTTTTTAGGGTTTATAATATTTTTATTAAGGTCAAACATGGTCGACCATGGTCACTTACGGTCAACCATAGTCCAACGCCTCATTGTGACAAAGATTACAATATGAAGATCAGCAAAGGTCAATGATGGTCAACCATGGTCACATTGTGACAAAGATTGTCTCATGGTCCAACGTCACATTGTTACAACCATCAACCATGGTTCAATGTTGCATTGTGACAAAGATTGTATCAATATGAAAATCAACCATGGTAAACCATGGTCAGCCATGTTTATTTTTAGGGTTTATAATATTTATCTTATGGTTTATATACCTTGGGTTTATAGTATTAATCCCTTGGGTTTATACCTAAGGTATGATATTACTTATAGGGTCTATAATTTTAATCCTAGGGTTTAATATAAATCTCGTGGGTTTATAAGCATGGTCAACCATGGTCTAACGTCACATTGTGACAAAGATTGTCTCAATATGAAAATCAACCATGTTCAATCATCGTCAGCCATGGTCCGACGTCACATTTTATTATTATTATTAAAAATATGATAATTATTTTTATTATAATAATTATTTCTAAATTATTTTAATAATCATAATCATTGTTATTATAGTTATATAATAACTATGATAATATAAGCCCCAAGGGATAGCTCAATTGGTCGAGTTCTTGTTGCTAAGTACCTTGCCAATTGGGAGGTCATAGGGTCAAATCTCCTCGACGCCCTTTGGGTTAGGCCAGACCAGATAAGCCGACAAGTAGATCCCTTCAGGTGGATCTGCTCATATTATTACCCATGGATGTAGCGGCCACTCAGTGATCGTGAACCATAGTTGAAAAATAGCTATAATAATATCGTTAATGCAGTTGTTCTCTTGGGTTCATAATTCCTAAGGTTTTTAATATTAATACCTTAGGTTTATAACATTAATCCTAAGGTTTATAATATTAATGATAGGATTTAATGTTTATTTTAGGGTTTATAATATTTTTCTTAGGGTCAAACATGGTCGACCATGGTCAATTACAGTCAACCATTTTCCAACGCCTCATTGTGACAAAGATTGTCTCATTGTGAAGATCAACCATGGTCAATGATCATCAACCATGTTCCAACATCGCATTGTGAGAAATATTGTCTAAATATGAAAATGAAACATGGTCAACCGTGGTCGATCATGGTCAACCATGGTCAATAACCATGGTCACATTGTGACAAAGATTGTCTCATGGTCCAACATCACATTGTTACAACCAAGGGCAACCACAATCAACCATGTTCCAATGTCACATTGTGACAAAAATTGTTTGAGCATGAAAATCAACCATGGTCAACCATTTTATTTTAGATTTTATAATATTTATCTCAGAGTTTATATACCTTGGCTTATAATATTAACCCCTTGGGTTTAATATTATTCCCTTGGGTTTATAAGCCCTTGGGTTTTTAGTACTAATGCCTTAGTTTTATTGTTCCCTTGAGTTTATATTATCAATCTCTTGAGTTTAAAAATTTGAGGATTCATATTCCTAAAGTTTATGGGATAAATTCCTTGAGTTTATCAATCTTTATATTAATTAAAAATATTAATAAATATTTTTTAAATTTAATAACTGTATTTATATTAATAAATATTGCCAATATTTAATAATAATACTTATTAATAACAATATTTAATATTAACAATAATATTTAATATTAAAAATATTTATTAACAATAGTATTTATATTAATTAACAATATTTAATATTATTAACAATATGTGTATTATTAACCATATTAATATTTATTAATGTAAATATTTTTAATATTTAATAACAATATTTACATTTATACTTATATTTATTAACAATATTAATTAATAATATTTATATTAATAGTTTTTTGTATTGTTATATATTTATCAATGGGAGATACAAATGAAGCATTTGACTATATCAACCACATTAAAACAAACTTGTTTAAATTGTAAATACTTTATCATTACATGGTATAGAGGGACATAATGATATCGTGTTAATATGGATTGATGACCTGGCATGTTGGTGTAGCCATTTAAGTTTCCAATATTAACAATCTTTAATATTATTACCAATATGTATATTATTAACCATATTAATATTTATTAATGTAAATATTTTTAATATTTAATATCAATATTTACATTTATACTTATATTTATTAACAATATTAATTAATAATATTTATATTAATAGGTTTTTTTTATTGTTATATATTTATCAATGAGAGATACAAATGAAGCATTCGACTATATCAACCACAATAAAACAAACTTGTTTAAATTATAAATACTTTATCATTACATGGTATAGAGAGGCATAATGATATCGTGTTAATATGGATTGATGACCTAATGGCATAGTTTACATTTAAAAGGATCCTTTATTAAAAATCTAGACATAATGGTCGACCGTTAAAGGCATTTCATCTACAATAACAACGTCAAAGCCTGCAAACACAATTTGGCATAAAACCCATACATGCCTATACTTGAAATACCAAGGGTTGAAATACTTGAAATACCAAGGGTTCCACAGCCGAATCTATAGATGATGGCATTAAAGATGTAGCTGCAGATTGTTGCATAGCAAGTTACCTCTTTACCGTGTCTTCAAATTAAATTTCTGTACCAATTGCAAACATAAAAATCTAAAAGTGATAAGTATATTGGTATATTTGTTTTGTTTTTTTTATAGGCTATGTTTTTTAATTTTGTTCTTAAATGCTTGTTTGAAATTTTTTCAACAAAAAATTAACTATTTTTTTAATTTTATATTTTATATTTTAGTTTTAAATTTTTTTTAAATACTTTTTTTGGGCTAGTTTGTGCTGGTTTTGTTAAGTAATTTTATTTTATTTCTTTCTTTCTTTTTTAAATAAACTAAGTTATTTCAGAGTGCAAGTTTTTGTGATTCATAATGATTTTAAAGAATTATTTTTGTAAATCACATTCCAATTCTTTAAGTAGACGTGTTTAGAACCACTTAGTGTGGCTTATCATTAAGATTTAGCTGAATAAACAGATCCAATCAAGTTAATTTATATTGTAGAGATGAAAAACGGTAATCAATTTAAAAATTGTAGAGATACAAAACGGTTGGTTATAATGTATAAAAAATGAATAATACATTTAAAATGAACGTTAATAAAAACCTAATAAAATATTTAATATGCAATTACGTTAATTGCGACATATAAAAGATAAATAATTTATTTAAAAAGAACGTTAATGAAAAACATATAAAATATTTAATATGCAATTGAATATTAGTTTTAAAACATATAAATATCTATAATAATAATAATAATAATAAGTAAATGAGTTAATAATAAATTACGAATTATTTTTCACGAGTACATATATATATATTATATTAAAGAATATATGTAAAAGCAAATCAAAGTATTATAATCATTCAATAACTCTTTTATATTTAGTCAAGTCTTATTAGCCCAACCAATTGAGGATGGGACTCATCAGCAAGGTGACTCAGGATCAAACCTCATGGGGGGTGGTTGTGCCATGTGCCAGGGGGAGGAGACATGCTAAAAAATCCAATCAACGAAGGGCTATTGTGGCCCAGGCCGGGTGTAATATCCAAGTGACTTTGATGGCTTAGATGCCCCTGAGTCGCGACTTCTCAAGCCATAGGTCAAGCCTGGAGGATCACAGACAACTTGATAGACAAAAAAAAAACTTTTATTTTTAATTTTATTTAATATATATAGAAAAAAAAAACCCAAAAGAAAGATAATTACATAAAAAATAGAAAAATGGAACCTAACCGCCACAAAATAAAGGAATAATAAAAACACATAATAATTCCCTGATGGGGATGTTCTGATAGTAACGAGATTCCGGCAGGAGTCATAAACAGAATGTGGATCTCTCTTAGTGTTGGTTTTTCAACATAAGACATAATTGACATGTGGGTCTTATGTATGGTTAACGGGGTGACGGCCCTTGGTGATAGATCCTTGCTTTACCCCTGGCTCTGAATTCCCCTCGCTTGGAAATCCCACGATTCCCAAACTTTTCTCCACCTACCCAAGTCCGATCGACTTAAATACAAGCATCAAGGAAGGTGTGGATGTGTATACAACTGTGTCTTTGGCAACAAAATAAATTCATTTTGTATGCTCTGAAATGGATCCTCCCTCTCATGGTGGATTGGTTGCGGAAGGATAATTCTCTGACAGTCAAGGAAAGCCCATAGATGATCTTATCATGTTGAAAACACTTGAGATGACACGGCATTGGTTTGGGTTGTACAATTGGGTCGCGTTCTTGAACACTCTTGTTTCTCACCTCACTCATCAAGCCAAACTTCCCATGTCTATGCCATATTATATATGTTTCATCCTGGTTTCAGGGTAGTGGAAAGGTTTTGTCTTGGTTGTTGATGGTATTAACCCTCAACCGATAATCTCTTTATGGTGGCCAAAAGAAGTTTATGCTACAATAATTATAGGTATGTTTTCATTATACTTTTCTCAGTTGGTCATTGTAGGGTTGAGTTGTAGTCTTTCAAAGATATGGTTAATACTTGGACCTATTATCTTAAATGGTTAAGTATTCAACTCTCTTTCAAGTTGTCTCTTTTCTCTCCATAGGTGTCAATGTTCTTTGAGCTCTTTTTACACAACTCTGGGACTAGTTTTTCCTTCGAATTGGTGGTAGTATTACCCTCCGTGGCACCTCAGAACTTTGACCTTGTCAGGATTTCGTTCAGTTACCCAGTGTTGATCTATGGGGTGTGGTGCCTTGGTACCTTCTCCATTTGGTTTTAATAATGGACATGGCCTCACTTGAACTCTAGTATTTCAAACATTTATAAATTTTCAACTCCTGTTTCAAACAAATTTTGGGGCTTCTGGAGGTTTGGGCAGGTATTAGTTCGAGAAGGTTGTGGACTCCTAATTATCTTATTACGCCCACATATATTTCTCCTTTTTTTCTAATATTGGGTCTATGTTTTGTCTTTTATTGAGATCATACAATCCTATTGCATATCCCAACTTCATCATTCAGTCTTCTAGAGTAATTGTTTCTTGTTTTGTTTGTAGGTCTTACGCCTATATGGCTCCATGGAAATGACTACTTAGTCGTAGGGGTAGCACACCTAAGGCGTCCTCTTCACAACATAGGTGTCTGTTCAGATGGGAATCAGTGGAAAAAAAATTTGACTCAGATCCCCTCGAGGTCAGAAAGGAAATTCCGCACTTGGAAGCTAGGGAGTTCAGTGATCATGAATATTATTATGATTCAGATATTGGAGGCAGTGGCCTCAAGTGGGTTCCTGGTCAAGGGAAATTTCATAGGAGAAGACTTCACTTCCTCCATTCTATCACCTTGCACCGTCAGTTAAAAATTCTACTAAGCATGGTAATTTGAGATAATCAGGTTGACAACTACAATCTCTTTGTAGGTTAGGAGGAGATTAAGAGGATCCTAAGGGACATCGGGTATAATTTTAATGATATCGTGGTTAGATTGACTCGAGTAGAAATTTTGTGGTCTCTGATTCATAGACTGGCTCCAATAACCAACGGGAGGAGCTTGCGGTCATCAACGCATCAACTCATAACACTCCTCATGCAAACTCTTCTCCTCATTCGTTGGTCATTATTTTGGACTAATAAATCAAGCATGAAAACTATATTAATGTTTACTATGGGTTGGAACTTGTTTTTTTGTAATAAACCTTATGATTTTTTGTCAGCATTTCCAATGAATTGAGGAAATGTAGTATTGTATTTCACTTCTCACATTTTGCATGGATCAGTCATAGCCTTAAGGAAATTGGAGGATCTTAGTTGACTTTGTTGTAGTTCTCAATCATCTGACATTCGAGTAGGGAAGTCCTATCTTACAAATTTTGCTCATTATTAGTTTCTAATGTGTCTATTTTTATCCCAGATGGTATTTATGATCTTTAAGGTCACCCTTTTGGATGTATGAAAGGTTTCCAATGTAACATCTCTTGCTATTAATATAGATCAATCGAAGAAATTTACAAAAAAAAAACTAAAATACTTAATAACATAAGAAGAATATATTAATACAAATAATTATCTATTAATTTTTAAAAATGGAAATATATATCAAAATAAAAAGAAAAGAACAAAGTGAACAATAAAATAAATAAAAGGGGGTTAAAATAAATAAATACATAAATTTATCTAAAAATACATAAGAAAGGAATCAGCTAGAAATGAATAATAAGGGAAGGAAAAGCACAACAAAGAAGAGGGAACATAAACAGGAAGGAATAGAGGAGGGGAAAGGAACAACACCTAGGAAAAAAGGGATGGGACCCAACAATTTTTAATCTTTCACCCATCATCCCTATTTAGCATATTATATTTTTTTCAGTTTCGATGGCCTCCCTAACCTTTCGGTGATAGAAACTGTCAATCCTGGTAATGACCTGGGACTCTTCCAAACATATGTGGTGTTTTTTCTTCTCAACATGTTCGTCCAAATTTTAGGAGTGTGTCCTATAATGTTTGATATCGGCAGCATGCTCTTGAATCCTTTGATGTATAGAGCGGCATGTTTCTCCAATGTAGGGGGTCCCATAGGAACATGGGATTATATAAACACCTTCCATGTTTTTTTGGGTCCAATGAGTCTTTTACGGATCTTAGGGAGCTATGAATGGTGTTCAGGGTTCTAAAGGTAGAAAGAGATCTTTTGCTTCTTCATAATCTAAGGAATCTTGTCAATGGTACCCTGGATAAATGGAATTTTAACATTGGTAACCAATTCTCTAGGCTTTTTCCTTAACTTTGGACCTTTTCTCGCATCCAAGAAATATCTAAGACTCTAGGGTTTAAAATTAAAAATTATTCTAAAAAACCTTAAGGATATGGTTTTTTTCATTTTCCAGACGATCCTTACTAGAAACATTAAAAGAACGGGTAGCCAATTTGTTGAGAACTCCCATCTTTTGAGATGGAAAATGATGGGAATTAGCATGAAGGCATTGCTTCGTGTGGGTTTTCTTCTAGAAGACCTAGTGAGAGAAGGAGCGATCATGTTTCTTGGAGATAAGAATGTTAAGGAAAGGAAGGAAACCATTAATTTTCATCTCCATTGTGAACTTGATGAAGCTTTAAATATTGTTTAGATGTTGGAATAATAAATCTAGCTTCTCACCACCATGAGGCCAAGTGATGAAGGTATCATCTACAAACCTCTTCCAAATATTAGGCTTGAATTGAGCAGAAGCCAATTATTTAGATTCAAAATATTCCATGAAAAGGTTGGATATGATAGGGGAGAGCATAGAACCCATGGAAACATCGCAGGTATGTTCGTATAACTCACCTTAAAAGCTAAAAAAGGTATAGGTAAGGCATATCTCTACCAACTTGGTTTATTTTGATCAGTGATTTGATTGATCAATTCAATAGCCTCATTCATAAGGATATTAGTGTAAAGTGAAACAAAATCAAAACTCACCAGAATATCATCCAGTTCTAATTTTAAACTCTTTAACTCATTCACAAAAGAGGATGAATCCTTAACAAAGGATTGTGTAAGGCTAGCAAGTGGTTTTAGCTTTCGAGCTAAATATTTAGCCAAAAGATCAGTTGGCCCACCAAGGGTATTGACAATGGGTCTAAGGGGAGACCTCTCTTTATGGAGTTTTGGAAGCCCATAAATCCTAGGAGTGAGAGGGTTTCTCTCAATAATCTTATGGCTTATGGAGCTCATGGTGATACTACATTTTATAGTTGAAGCCACAACTTTCGAAACTTTTTTTATAGGGTTATCCTATAGCTTTTTATAGCTTCCATTTTTACACAAATGGTCCAACCTATTTCTTGTATAATCATCCTTATCCATGATAAAAATCGCTCCACTTTATCCTATTTAAGAATAATAACGTTGGGGTTTTTGTTTAGGGCCTTAAGGGCTTCAAATTTTGACTTACTGATGTTACTCTTAGGCAGTTTAGCTTTCCTTATTATATCTGTGACTTTAAGAACACTTATATAAGATGTGATTGAGGAATATGATTAGTTGTAACATCCTGATAATTTGTTGTATAACACATGGTATAGTACCTCTAAGAACCTTAGTACATTTATGGTATTTAACTTCAGGAGAATTAGTGTCGGAAAATGCTCTTGCCTTTAGGAAATATTTGTTATTTCTCTTGTTTCCTTTATTCTATAGTATTTTGTAGAGAATCAAAGATTTGAGGGTCCGGGGCGTGTCAACATTGGATAATGATGTAATGCTATGAATTCCTTTGGAACCAAAAAAATCATAAAATAATTGCAAAAAAACACAAAGTGGGCCTAGAGGGGGCCCACGTGCTAATATGATATGTCATTTCCACATGGACACCACATGGAAAATGTGAGGTGAGGTGGGAAACCTTAGCACTACCCACATCTCTGTGTCGTAATATATATGCATTTCACTATGGCACAAGTGGCATAAGTGGGGTGATGGGGAAAGATATTGTACAAAATTCCATCTTCCATACCCGTTAACTAATAGAACTACTCGTGAATCAATGTTTTGCGATGTCCTAGTGACTCTGCACTAACTTATACAATGGGATGCATGGAAACCCCACTTCCGATGCTCAGAAAATTCTCCAAAATTACTCCTAGACTCCTCAACCCAATTTAACTAAAACCCAGAAATGGTTTGGCCTAATCACGAACCTCCAAAATTGACCCTCAATAAGCCCTACGCTATCCCAGTAGCTACTGAATACATTGTCTATAGAATCCTCAGCAAAATACTCAACAACCCTCCAAGTATGCAACAAATAATCCCTCCTTCACTTCCTCTATATCCCTTGGCAAACAAAAGCTCAAATGGATGAGGCATTATCCCACAATTATTCTCATCTCCCCTCCTCTGCACTGGGCCAGAGATTACCATGTTTCTCCAGAAATAGACTATCAATCTCAGACCTTGGAGGTTTTCCTATAGATTAATACGCTAATGAACCTATGTTTTCTTATAGATCCCATAAGCTAATGAACCTTTCTTGGTCAAAACAACAAGAAAAAATCACACAAAAACACAATTGTGTCCACCTGGAATATCACTATGTACTCTTGAAATACACACTGCTGGAGAAATTAAATGTAGAAGCTAAAGAAACCATATTGAATCTCTCTCAGATGAAATGGAAAACTAATACAGGGTGGCACTCGAAGTCCCCCAAAGAATGGGTGAGTTCCCTGCTTAGAAAACTCATTTTAAATAGCAAGTGATGTGGCTAAGCAACTCAGGCAGCTGAGATCAAAATCGACTATCCAAATATGCCAAATGAAATGATATTTCTTCCTTTTATAGTCTTTTTTGGTCCTTTTTCCCACCTTTTCCATCCATACCCTGTTCACACTCATGCTTTTCGAACCAGTTATTAAGGATATGAGTATTTCATGAGTGGGTGGTCCCTATTCACCACAAATAAAATAACATAACATGAAATTACTAAATTCTAACTCCTAAGTCTTCTAAAGAAGAAACAAATGGGCCCCGACATCACCAAAATTGGCCCTCACTACATAATAATAAATCATGTGAAAAAATAATTTAGGAAGGTACATTACAGTCCTCACCTCCCAAATGTTTCTTGTCCCTAAGAAACTTCAGTGCTAGATGCTCCAATATGTGTTCACCTTCCCAAGTGGAATCCTCATCTGGCAAGCTCTTCCAACGCACCAAATACTCCCTAATTTTTCTACTCTTGAGCTTCCTTTATATAGTCGCCAGAATGGCCTTCGGTTCTAAAACTAGATGCCCCTCATCATCAAGCGGAGGCAACTCCACACCTGTCATGATCTGTTTCCCCAACACTCTCTTTAGGCATGAAACTTGAAATATTTTGTGGATTATGCTTCCTGGTGGTAAATCCAAATATTAATATACCTCTTTGACCCTCTTGGTCACCCTGTAAGGCCCATAAAACCAAGGTTGCAGCTTCTCGGCCCCCTTCTATTTCAAAGTGGATTTTCGGTATGGTTGTAAGCGTAGGAACACCAAGTCCCCCTCCTCAAAATGTCTCTCCACTTGCCTTCGGTCAGCGTATAGATTCTATTGATTCTGAGTTGTTAGCAAATTATCCTTAAGAGCCTTGAGGATATATTAGCTCTCTCGGATATAATCTTTGGCCTTGGGGGTCAAGTTGTCTCCAAAAATAATGTCGAAAAAATACAAATAATCATAACCATATAGATCACAGAAAGGATTCATACCAATGCACATATTATGTGTAGTGTTGTAGCAATATTCTCCTAAGTGCAACCAACAAATTCATGTCTTCTAATGTCTGGTAACATAGTTCCTCAAATACCCCTCTAACCATTGTTTCACCCTCTAAGTCTGACTATCTGCCTATGGGTGGTAACTAGTGCTCGAAGTGAGATTTGTGCCTACCAAAATAAAAATCTCCTGCCATAATCCCCCCATGAATTTGTTGTCTCTATCACTGATTATGGTCTCAAGGAGTCCATGCAGGCAGAAAACCTCCCAAAAGAAAATCTCAACTACATGAGAAGATGAGTACCAAGTCATAATAGAAAATAAATGTGCATATTTTTTCATTTTGTCGACCACTACATAAATACAATCCTTCCCCTGCACTGTGGGAAGTCCTGTGATGAAATTCATAGAAATCATCTCCCATTTCCCCTCCGGAATGGGTAGAGGCCGCAATAACCCTGCCAGATGCGTCAAATCTCCCTTATTTCACTGACAGACCTCACACTCATGTACATATATCAAAACATCTCCCTTGATTCCCTTCTAGGTGAATCACTCTCGCACATCCATATTGGAGAATCATCAGCTGCATGAAGTACTCGCTCTCTCAACTACTAGCCTAGAACTAGGAATATTTTCCCCTTATAATAGATAACCTCCACCATCACCTGATAGTGCTCATATGCATGAATTCCCTCCAGGATCTCACATGCACGGCGATACTTGGAGTACTCCACTAATAATTGTGCCTTCCATTCATGGCTAATGCTTATGGGTTAAAGTCCTGCAGGTCTCCTAGATAGTGCATCGAATACCACATTGATCCTTCCCTGCACATACTCAATATCAAAATCATAGGCATACACATTGCTAACCCATCTCCGTTGTCTATCATTAAGGCCATGCTGCCCCATCAAGTGGCGAATAATGTTGTGATATGTCTTCACCCTGAATCTATTCCCCACCAAATACTGCCTGAATTTTTTTGATGCATGCATAACGGAAAACATCTCATTGTCATAAATGGAATACGACCTCTCATGGGGTAAGAGCTTACTGCTCTCAAAAGCAATGGGGTACCCCTTTTGGGACAAGATGCCTCTGATCCCCTCACCTGATGCATCACACTCCAAGGTGAAGGACTGTGTGAAATATAGAAGTGCCAAAACCAGGAAACTACTCATCACCCCCCTTGAGGTGATCGAAGGTTGCTTAAGCTCCATCTGTCCATGAAAAATCCCCCTTCTTGGTCAAATTTTTGAGGGGTGTTTCCAACTGTGAGAAGCCCTTGACGAACTCCTTGTAGTAAGTGAAAATACCCATAAATCCCCTCAACGTTGTCACATCTCTAGGCTCTAGCCAATATCGAATAGCCCTGACCTTCTCCTCATGCACCTTGGCCCCATTTGCGCCATTGATATGTCCCAAGTACAACATATTTTTCAGCCCAAACTCACACTTGGATAATTTTTCCTATAATTATTGTTCCTCCAGGATATGCAACACTGTCTCTAAGTGCTATAGTTTCTCCTCCTAAGTCCATTTGTATATCAAGATGTCATAGAATAAAACAAATACAAACCTCCTCAACTTCCCCCTGAACACACGGCTCATGCATGATTGCAACATGGCCTGAGCATTGGTCAATCCAAAAGGCATGACCAAAAACTCCAAATTCCCATAGTGACATCTGAAAGTTGCCTTCAAGATGTCTTGATCCCTCGCCCAGATATGATGATATCCTGACCGCAAATAAATATTAGAGAATAACTTGGCTTCTATAAGCTCATCCATCAACTCATCAATGTGTGCTATGGCATACCAGTTCTTCAATGTATTCTTGTTGAACACCCTGTAGTCAATACACATGCGCAGAGTCTTTTCCTTCTTCTTCACCAACACAACTGAAGAAGTGAAGGGACTAGAACTCGGCCTGATGTGTCCCAAAGCCAAAAACTATTTGATGAACCACTCATTCTCATCCTTATAGGCTTTGAGATTCCTATAGGGAGTAGTAATGATTGTCTGCACACCCAGCTCCATCTCTATGGTATTCTCAAATCCTCTATCTGGTGGTCGTCCCGGTGGTATATCTCCAAAAACCCCTAAATATATATCCAATAGATCTTGTATGTCTGGTGGTGGAGGCTTGGTATGTCCCCCAGCCTATGAAACCCTTAGCTCCACTACCCATGTTATGTCCCCGTGCCTCAAGTCAACCTCCATCCGATGATTTGATACTGTATGTGGGGAATATGAATGCATACCCCGAAAAACTACTAGCTTACCATCTGTCCCGATCAACTCCATCACGAGTTGCCTCTAATCAATGGTAAAACTCCCAAGGGAATACAACCATTGGGCACCCAACACCACATTAGTGTCTAGTACATCCACTACAAAGAAGTGATATGTCATATTATAGTTCCCCATGGATACTTTCAAAGCGGGAACATATCTCACTGCATAGTCTTGTCCCCCAGAACTAGTATTGAACAGCCCTCAAACTCCACAGTGGTGATGCCTCTCCTCATGACCAATTGAGCATCAATAAAATTGTGGGTTCCCCAGTATCTACCAAGATTGAGATATGTTCCCCCTACACTATGCCCTTGATCCTCATGGTTAGAAATTTGGGAACCACGCACAAAGATGCAGGGACTACCCAAGATGGTGTAAAATAGGGTCCTCATGTTGGAGGTGGTGGTGGTGGTGGAGCTCTCTCTGATGGCCCCTCATTGTCTCCTCCCTCAAACTCCAACTCAAACTTATCCTCCTGATCATTTTCTGATAAAACCTCGATATAGTGGAATTTTCCCATTGTGCATCGATGGCTTGGTGCCTAGGGCTCCCGACATGTAAAACGTGGTTTCCTCCTATTGAGGTCTCTCCTCGTCTCATCATCCAATTTTCCTATCCCTGGAGTTGTTATCTGTGTTGGTGCAGTTCTATTTTCACCCCCTCTCTGAGGGTAGGGATTGCGTGTTGGAAAAGGCACCCGTGTCCTGGGGATGGCCCCCTGTAGATCCCTTGTACAAGACACAACCTCCAATAAATTGGAAGGTTTTTTTGACTTCACTAGTCCACACAATGACTCCATCAAACCCTATACACAAATGTACACTCTCCATGCATCTAAAACATTTGGCATCATCACTGAAACACGCAGGAACTTTGAGATATAGTGCTCAAGATTTCCTGTCTGCCTAACATTAGAGAACTTTTGAGGTCTAAAATGGGCCTCCTAAAAAATGTACAACCAAAATAAAATTTATAAGAACCAATAGGATTCAATATGATTATGTCAACCATGGGGGATGATTCACCATTTTTGGGGTAAAAAAAATAAAAATGATAAAAATAATAAAATAAGAAAACTACTTTTTCAGCTCATATTTTCAACTTATCTCCCTAATTTTTTACTCAAATTTCGAGCTGGAGTACTCGTTGGATGCAGAATTTTATTCCTCATCCAAGTAGTACACTTGTTGCATACTTTTGATGGACCCTGCTACACGAAAAATGAAAAATACATGAAAAATTGTGATTGCAATCACGTGTTTTCATATATTTCTCATTTTTTGAGTAGTAGTGTCCATCTAAAGTATGCAACATGGGTACTCTTTGGATGAGGAATTAAATTATGCATCCAATGAGTGTTCTCGCTTGAAATTTAAGTAAACACATAGGGAGATAAGTTGAAAATGTATTTTTTTTCTTTTACTACAAGGAAAAGACCCTCTAGCAGATGTTTTTTTAGGAAGCCCTTATAAAAATAGCCCAAAAATTTGTTTGTAGCGGAGGTCACTAGAGGAGGTTGTTGGGTGGAGGTTTTTGCAGATGTTTTCTTGCGGTGCATTTCTAATCATAACACGCATCAGTGTGTTTTACGAAAAGCGCATTGGTGCGTACTATCAATTGGCACACCGAGACACCGTGCTCTTCGTACAAACCAGCCCGATGCATCTAAGTAATCCAGTGCACCGATGCTCTATGTACAAACCAGCCTGGTGTGTCTCCACAATCCAGTGCACTGTAAATATGTGCGATGTGCCATTGATAAAACCGCCCGGTGCATCTCAAATCGAGCGCACCGAAAAAGGGTTAATTAAAAAAAAAAAAAAAAGGTATCATTCGTAAAAACCTCTTATTTGCTTGTTCAATGCTCTAGAGCTCTCAAGAACAAGTGTGATTTTGTCTTCTTTGAGGTGCCCTGCCATCGGTGCTCCCATTTCCCGCATTACTGTCATCCATTGCTCACTGTGTAGAGTTTGAATTTTCGAACGGTGGGAAAATTTGTTTTTTTGTATTCCTCAACAAATATGTCTCCTAGATGCAAAAATGTACAAATAATCGGCTTGTTTCTCAATAACTAAACCTTTTGGTGAATTAATTTGTCAAATTAACTTAAAATTTACCGTTAAAAAAAAAAAATTAAGTGCGGTGCATTTGAGCCGTTCGGCTTGCGCTGTTCGCGATGCTGCCTATAAATTTACAGGTCGCACCGCAAAATGTGTTAACGGAAACCACACTGGGTTCCAGTGCATTACCGATAAAATGCACTAATAAATTTTTTTTAAATAACACGACGGTGCGGTCATTTACAGGACCGCACCATTAATTATGTACCACTATCGAGCAGTGCGTTGACCAAACTAACCACCCCGGGGAAGATAGTTTGGTCAATGTACAACCCAATAGTAGTACATAATTAACAGTGTAGTCGTTTACAAGACCACACCATTAAATATGTATTGCTATTGGGAGGTGCGTTAACCATACTATCTGCCCCGCCCGATAGTAGTACATAATTAACGGTGTGATCATTTATAGAGCCGCACCATTAAATTTTTACAGCTATCGGGCGGTGCATTGACCACACTATCCGCCCCAGGGCAGTTAGTTTGGTCAACGCACCGCACAAAAAAATTTCTTGTTTGCGCAGTGCACAAACTTTTTTCATGCGCACCGTGCACAGTGTGTGATAACGAAGTACACACCGGTAACGGTGCGTTACTATATTTTTGGGTGCACCAAGTGTTTTTTTTCAGTAAAAATTATATATATACTTGTAAATACATTTCTCGTTTAATAAAAAAATTGTATTTAATATGAAAATCATTTAGCGATGTCAATGGAGAAAGCAAAGGGAACAACAAGAGCATATGGAGGACCGTTATAACATGATTCAGCTGTGGGAGGCACAGGAGAGGGAGAGACTTTTGTACCCTCGCCCTATCATGGCACCCACCCAGTTTCTCCTAAGGGAGGTACACCTCCTCAAGTTCTACGAGGAGGCTACATCCCTAAAGGGGTATAGTGGGTTATTGGGACAGTTGATCTACAGGTGGGATACCCACCGACAGGCTTTTCGGGTCGGTCCTGGCCAGTGGTACACGCCCACTAAGGAGGACATATATTTTATTACTAGCCTATCTAGGAAAGGGCAGGATTTTCCTCAATTCCCAGATGTCCCCTTCAATTATGCCGCAGGGATTCATTTGGAGTATTCCCAGAGATACATTAGGGATGATATACTTTCTCCTGCATATTTTTAGGTGTCCGGTGGTCAGTTACGCATTGCTTCATTTGTTCTAGAGTAGGTGAGGTGTCTCTGACTACTACTGACAACCATTGCACACTATACTAGTGACGGGAAACGCATTAGTTTCCCGCTTTTATTTTATGTCGATTCTTTATTCTAGACGCCAAGACTTATGAGATGGTCTACCATTTTTTTGTGGCAGTTTTGTATAGAATTAGATAGATGTCGTTCTCATGCACATGGGAGGTTGACCTTACATTTTGCTTTAGATTTATTTTGTTTATTTTTTAAGAGGTTTCCAGAGATGAGGCCTACTTTTTTTCGACAGCCTCATAGGCCGATGTTGCATGTACGGATGCAGATTTGGGGCCAGATGATGCCCAAGAGGGGCATGTCCGACTATCCCGACAGGATATCTGGTGATGCACTAGAGTTTCTAGCCAGTGTTGATGATCACTCTTTCGTGATGGTGCCTTGTTCGTACGCCGGTTTGGATTGGTGAGGGTGTACCAACATCCTCTTCACACAAGATGAGCCACCGAATGCCAGAGGTACTATTAGTGTTTTCTTTAAATTAATATAGTTTCATTTATTGTCTTAATTAATTAATTAGAATAAAATTTATTCTAACAGGTTCTTTAACTTGTTTTATTAAATTGTTTAATGAAATCGTGTAATTATTGTTGTGTACTATATATTTTGTAGATATTAGCACATTCGTTGGGGACATGATTCCACCCCCACCAGATGAGATGGCGGAGGTGGCGGATCAAGGTGACAGACCTGATCCTCGGGTGCAGATACCCGCGGGGATGCAGCGTAGAGCATACATCTGATTCAGGATG
Organism: Pinus albicaulis; assembly: GCA_034641835.2. Classification (NCBI taxonomy): domain Eukaryota; kingdom Viridiplantae; phylum Streptophyta; class Pinopsida; order Pinales; family Pinaceae; genus Pinus; species Pinus albicaulis. The sequence continues at coordinate 696,054,898 of CM076572.1, forward strand.
GAGTTGGGTGACCGAATGTGTCGACTCCTGGTTTATGAGGGAGTGCGCCCTGCTACGATCAGAGAGATCCAGGCTAATCGTAAGCTCAAAAAGCTATGGAGAGACATGCCCCACAATATGATGGCCCTTATGCATCATATCATTGGATATTCCAAAGTACTAGCAACTAGGAGGGATATGCGTCATGGATATGTGCGACAAAGCAACTCATTTGATGACCATGACCACGAGGGGAGTGATCATCATTCTAGTACTCCATCTCCTCCTCCTTCACCCCACGTCAGAGATGAACATCCAGCATCAAGTCCTGATCAGTAGACATCTTCTGAGTAGTCTACACCATCTCAGCAGGCACCTAGTCCTGAGAAGATACGGCCATCGACTGAGCATGCACCTGATCCTAAGCAGGCAGGTCCATCTGAGCAGGCACCATCCACTGAGAAGGTTGCACCATCAATGAATCATTAGCAGGCACCTCCTAAGCAGAATGCACCATCTGATCAGCAGGCACATCATCCATTTGATCATGACGATAAACCATCGACTGAGCAGGCAGGTCCATCTGAGCAGGCACCATCCACTGAGAAGGTTGCACCATCAATGACTCATTAGCAGGCACCTCCTGAGCAGAATGCACCATCTGATCAACAGGAAAATCATCCATCTAAGCATGAGGATAAACCATCGACTGAGCAGGCCTCGATTAGTACTAGTTATAGTATAGATGTAGTACCACCAGATATTTGACATTTATATACATTTATATTACAATACATGTAAGTTAAGTACATCAACATGAACACAAAATACATGCACCATATATATGTGTGTGTGTGTGTGTGTGTGTGTGTGTGTGTGTGTATCTGTGTGTGTGTGTGTGTGTGTGTCTATATCTCTGTGTGTGTGTGTGTGTGTGTGTGGTGCATGTATTTTGTGTTCATGTTGATGTACTTAATTTACATGTTGGTGTTCATCATGATGTGTATATTGTTAGGTCATGTTAGATATGTTCATTTAATGTGCTTGCATATACATGTGTATGTGATAGAAGTTATTTAACATGAGATGTATATTTGATGTTTGTGTTGTGATGATGTTATATAATGTTTGTGTTTTGTTAGATGATGATGATCACGGTGATTAGATGATGTTAGCGAATTTGAATGTGTATTTTAGAATATGATGTTTGTACGATGGTTATCATGATTGTGATGTTTATTTTTAATATTAAATCATGATATTTATTAAATATTATGTATTGGTAATTGTAAAATTGTGTAATTGTAATTGCAATTGTATGTATTGTGATTGTAATTGTAATTGTATGTAAAATTGAAATTGTAATTGTAATTGTAATTTTAATTGTTATTGTACTAAAATATTTGAAAAATTGTAATTGTAATTGTAATTGTATTGTGAAATTGTGAAATTGTAAAATTGTAATTGTATGTATTGTCATGATTAAATTTTATTAAAATTGTAAAATTGTAATTGTAATTGTAATTGTAATTGTATGCAATTGTAACAGTATGTAAAATTGTAAAATTGTTATTCTAATTCTAATTCTAGCTTTAATTGTAATTGTATGTAAAATATTTGTAAAATTGTAATTGTATTGTGAAATTATTGTAATTGCAATTTTAATTGTAATTGTATGTCAAATTGTAAAATTCTAATTCTAATTTTAATTGTAATTGTATGTAAAATATTTGTAAAATTGTAACTTTAATTGTAATTGTATGTATTGTCATTATTCAATTTCATTGAAATTGTAAAATCTGTAAAATTGCAAATTAATTATCAGTTTTGAACCATAACCACTGTAAGTAAAATGTATAGCGTACATATTTTTAAATTACCATAATTGTAAAATTGTAAATTTGTATGAATATAAATAATATATCTAGAATAATATGAATTTTTGTAACATAATAAAGTTTAGAAAATAATGCAAATAAACTTATGTTTAGAAATATCATTATTTTATTATGATCTTACATACCTAAAATAGTAGTATACATTAATACGTTTTTTTTTTTTTTTTTTTTTTTTGAAGATATTATTCACACCCATTTAAAGTAATCAAGTAGTTGTATTATTTTAGGAATTGACATTAAAAAAAGAACTTAATAAAGTGCATTGTTTTTGAGATCAACATAATTGAAAATTATCAAGTTAAATAATTTTAACATTAACACAATGCAAACCAATTAATTCAAAATACATATTATAATTTTCGGGAAAAAAAAAAAAAAAAGGAGGAAGAAGAAGAAAGAGAGTCTTAGTTATAAGGTTAATTCCTCTTCTTTATAAAAAACCATCTTAAATAGTATAAATGATGAAAGAACACATGTACCATATCACTCTTTGTTCTCATGATCACCCTCATTACCTTCCAGCTCGCTTGGAATGATAACACTATTGTTCTCAAAAATATGTTTTGATCTAGCATGTCTCAATATGAACCACCGATCTCTATCCAACACATATGGGTAAAAAATCACCTGGTTTCAGTGTTTGAGGAAAACATAAGGCTCCTTAACTTCATCCCACATCTTTCTAGAATTGATACATATCAGCCTACTATCACGATCTTCCTTTACATTATTCCGATCAAAGGTGTCCCACCACTTGAACCTAAAAATAACACATTGGAAAGAAGAGAAGTCCACTTCAATGATCTCTTGTATCTTTCTGACGTAACATAACGTCCTTCGTACTAGGTTTTGATCACAATGGATAGCTTGACTAGATTGATCAAACTCGACTTCCACTCCACAGTCTTGTGTCCATCATCAGCATTTTCTGTGCGAAAATGGTATCCATTTCCCCACATAGATGGGAAAAAATGCACCTATAAAAAATTTTAAAAAAATCATAGTGTCATGTGTCTAATAACCCAACTGTTAAAATATGAAATATAGTTGTTACATTTCAAAGGTGAATTATTAAGTTTAAAATGTACATAAATAGATTATTACCGAGTTTTTTCACCTAATCCCTACATTTAGCGCATCCTCTTCAGCACGCGGGTAACGACCACTTGCACCGTATTTCTCTCTGACTTGGTCAGCAACCCAACTTTTGGGGCATATAATTGGCATATTTTCCTTTAAATGATCGGGATAAGGTGAAATTATACCATTCAACCATCTTAATTGTAAATTCTTGTCACTATCTCATTTCATCCTTTTTTTTTCATACAATGCGACCCACGGTTGTGTCACTTTGAAAATGTAAAGAACGAATTTATTTATTGCTTCAATTTCTGCATTTGTTGATGAAACCAAACCGACATATAGTACATATGAGATCAAAATACATTATATCAAAGTTCAACATGAATATTTACTTTGTGTAAATTTGAAAATTATAAGTCCCTTACTTTTTATCAAGTTCCTTTTTCCATTCATTTGAAGAAGCTCCCCTTGTCTTTTGTCTTCATCCCTTTCATTGTCCCAAATCACCGCACATGGTTTATTGTCGATCTACTTGATGTACTCACTGGCATAATAGAAAGACTCATACGATATGTACCCCTCTGCCATAGACCCCTCGGTTTTTTCCCTTTGTTGAACAAAACCTTTCAATTTCTTCATGTACCTCTCTAAGAAGAACATCCAACAACAAGAAACCACCCCAACTAATTCAACCTCATCTACTAGGTGGATTAGAAGATGAATTTGAAAGTCCATAAAACTCTTCAACAGTTCCTTATCAAACATACAAAAAATCTCAATTATCTATTGACACCACCGTGGAATGCTAGCCACACGAATCTCCTCTGACATGATCCAACATACAAATGGAGATAATTTAGATATGGCACGTCCTAGGTCTTGGGGGAAGTCACGTTAAACACACCCATGCATGAATAAAGTATAATGATATTGCAAAGTTATAAACATAGATAATATTCACACACATTTAAAGCAATCAAGTAGTTGTATTATTTTAGGAATTGACATTAAAAAAATAAATTGATACAGTGTGCCATTGTTTTCGAGGTCAACATTAATGCAAATTATCAAGTGAAATGATTTTAAAATTTAACACAATGAAAACAAATTAATTCAAAATACATATTATAATGTTTCGAAAAAAAGAGTCTTATTTATATGGTTAAGTCCTCTTCTTTATAAAAACCCATCTTAAAAAGTATAAATGATGAAATAACACATTTACCATATCAATCTCAGTTCTCGTAATCACCCTCATTATCTTTCAACTCGCTTGGCATGATAGCACTATTGTTCTAAAAAATATGTTTTGATCTAGGGTCATGTCTCAATACGAACCACCAATCCCTATCCAACACATATGGGTAAAAAAACACCTGGTTTCATTGTTTGGGGAAAACATAGGGCTCCTTAGCTTCATCCCACATCTTTCTAGAGTTGATACATATCAGCCTACTATCGCGATCTTCCTTTACATTATTCCAATCAAATGTGTCATGTAGAAATTATTAATACAATTATGTATTTCTGGATTCTCCTGATCTAAAAATTATATGCCACTGTTAAATACAGAATCCTTCTACTTAAATCTTTGCGGAAATTTAATCGCCAATTGCAAACACATGGAGAAAAATCAATCACACATAACACAGATGTTTTTACCGAGAAAGCATAAAGCTAAAAACCCCACTATCATATATTATGTATATCATGGATGATTAAAAAATCTTATACAAACCTCTACTCAAATAGCTCTTAGTACAATATACAATCATCTCACACTGTCATACAAAAATTGGCATAAACATGCACTGATTTACTGCCTCCTAACAGCCTGCCTCCAGTGTTCAATCCCTGCTGATGAATATCCCTGAATGAATTTGATCTTGCCTTGCCTTAACTGCGCAATCCTCATTGGCATATCCAATGTGTGTTTGGTTGCACTTGTGCACCCATTATAGTCACAACTGATATTCAAACAAACCCTTTCACCTATCTCTCAATTGGGTCTCCACTGGATCTGACATGCATGTAGTTAACAGTAGTATTTCTTCAGTTGCATGTGAAGCCACTGCTTGTGAATTAATTAAATAATTATTTCATTGATCTCTCACTAGTTTATATTTAGTTACAACTAGCACAACTAAGTTTAACTCACTTAACTGAGTTAAACTAAATAACAACTCACATAACTACACATCCAACTCTGTTACAACTTTATATCACTCAGTTACAACGAATTCCACTCTGAATGTCCCACCAACCAACTTTAGAACTCGTAATTCCATCAGTCAACTTGTTTTCCACATCAGTTAACTAAAATCAAGTGCTTCAAGAGAATAGATTATTATTTATTGTCTAATTACTATTGAGGGCTAATAATAATTGGCATCCAATCTATTTTTAGACATGTGATCTACAAATAGACTTCGCCCATGCATCTAAAAATATAATCTCATCTATAAATAGAATTTTCTCAACCATCTATAAATAGACACCCGCCATAAATAGAATATGCTCACCATTCAAAAAATAGACATACACCTAAAAATATCCTGTTGGCCCCACCTAGTGTAGGTGCTTAATTTTCACTAGGATCATCATCTTGTTGAATCTCAACACTCCCTCTCAACAAGAAAGGGATTATCCTTCACCTTGATCCTGTCTCTATGGTATTCGAATTTTCTCCTGGTGAGCGCCTTCGTCAAGATATCTGCATCATGATTTTCTGAAGGAATGTACTAAAGCAACATGATCTTCCATTGCACACAATATCTGATATGATGATACTGGATATCTATATGCTTAGATCTATCATGAAACACGGGATTAATCGAGACTTGAATGCAACTCTGATTATCACAATGAATCACTGTAGGATCCAAATGAGAACTGAACAAACTGACCAGGATCTTCTTCATCCAAATAGCCTCACATGCATCTTGACTTGCTACCATGTATTCTGATTCCGCTGAACTGAGTGCCATGAATCTTTGTTTCCTTCTGTACCAAGAAACATCTATAGATCTAATACTGAAAACCCATCTTGATGTTCTCTTTCTATCCGTTGGGCTACCTGCCAAATCTGCATCCGTGAAGCCATGCAACTTCACCTCATCCGTTTTTTTGTACCATAATCCATACCCAGATGTGCCCCTGAGATATCTCAGGACATGCTTTCCCGCCTTCCAAAAGATCTTGGTAGGATTAACCATCACTTGACTAAGCTGGTTCACCGCATAGCATATGTCTGGTCTTGTATTAACTAAATACATGAGCGAACCCCCCAACTGTCGATAGACAGAAGCATCCACTACCTCTACTGATGTAGCATCCTCTTTCCTCCAGTTTCCTGGAAGAGGAGTATCCATGGGTTTGCAGCCCTCCATGTGAAAATTACCGAGTATCTCCCTTGCATACTTGCCTTGAGACACAAATAGTTCACAATCTCGCTGCCATATTTCCAATCCAAGGAAATAGTGAAGGAGGCCCATATCGTTCATCTCGAACTCCTTTGTAAGGTCCTCCTTGCATGAGTGTATTAGTTGCTCATCACCAGTCAGTATTAAATCATCAAAATAAAGAACAATGATTAAAATCTTACCATCCACCATAATTAGGTATAGGTTTGCATTTGCCTCACTCTTGGTGAAGCCAAGTCTAGTGAAATAGTTGTTGATCTGAGTGTACCAAGCACAAGGTGCTTGCTTCAACCCATACAACGCTCTTTTGAGTCTGCACACATGTGACTCGCTACTGAAGATCTCAAATCCTCCAAGCTTCTTAATGTACACTTCTTCCTCAATGATCCCATTAAGGAACGCAGTCTTCACATCCATATGATGAATGTTCCAACCCATCTGCGCTAAGAGAGCAAGGATGGTCCTTATGGAAGAATACCGTGCAACAAGTGCAAAGGTTTCTTCATAATCAATCCCCTCAATCTATGAGAAGCCCTGGACCACAAATATTTCCTTATACTTCTCAACACTCCCATCAGCAGCATGCTTTACCTTGTAGATCCATCTTGAACCTACCATTGATTTATCAACCGGCCTTGGAACAATTTCCCAAGCATTGTTTCTGACAATGGAGTCATACTCCTCCACCATTGCATCTACCCATGTGGGATCCTACACTGCTTCCTGAAAGGAAGATGGCTCTATCACAATAAATTTTCTCATGAGATATTCCATGTATCCAGTGAATCAGTTAGGAAACTGTCTCTATCTGCGTTGTGAAGTAGGGACTCCTACGTTCTATGCCACATCAAGCTTCAGCCTCTCAGCTTTTGTGGTACGCCTTCTACTAATTATGATGTTTGGCTCTGTGTGAGTGGACTCCTCCACTCCATCAACATCCTCCTGTGGTTTATCCCCATCTAGAGACTCATCTTTTGGAACAAGCATTTCCTCCTCTTCATGCAAGTCTAGATCCCTCTCAAGCGACAACTTCATGGCTTTCTGTTCATTGAATTTTGTATGCCATCACACCATAGTAATTTGACTGTTTGGAAAATACACACGATAATTATGGGGTTTTTCTTTGTACCCCACAAATATCCCAACTTCAGCAATCGGTTCCAGCTTCTTCTTGGTGTTCTTGGTCAAATGAACATAAACAAATGAGCCAAAAATATTAAAGTGAGAAACATCCGGTTTCTTACCAGTAAAATCTTCTTCGGGTGTACTCATGCCAAGTACTCTATGAGGACAATTCTTTTGTACATAAACCGCAGTGTTGCATGCTTCCGCCCACAAGTGCTTGGTAGGCCCTGATCATGCAGCATAGCTCGTGCAGCACCCACGATCGTTCTATTCTTCCTCTCCGCAACCCCATTTTTTTGTGGGTTATGAGGCGCTATGAGTTCTCTTCTAATTCCTTCTTTGCTACAAAATTCTTTGAATTCATTCGAGATATATTCACCACCATTATCGCTCCGTAAAGCCTTCACTTGCTTCCCCGACTCTTTCTCCACCAATGCTTTAAACTCACAGAACTTTGAGAATGTTTGATCTTTCTTCTGCATGAATAAGATACAACATCTATGAGAATGGTCATTAACAAAAATAACATAATACAAGTGTTTTGTTGTTGAAGCAACCGAGAATGGCCCACACACATCTGTGTGAACTCTCTCCAGGATCACTGAAGCACGGTTATCCTTTTCATGAAAAGTGGTCTTCACAATCTTACTCATAGTACATCCCTTGCACTAATCTATCTGTGCAACTGTACCCTTGGTAAGTCTAGTAGAAATCTACTGCAAAATCTTCAGGGCGCCATGGTGAAGATGGCCCAATCATCTGTGCCATAATTCGCCCTCATCTCGGCTCACCACTTCTTCTTCTTTGCCCACCATTGCAGCGTAGCCATCTACCTCCAGCTTGTAGATATTATTGACTCGAATCCCTATCCTCTTGGTCTGACCCATTGTTTTATGTTGCAGGAAATCTTTTCCATCACTGAAAACAACGTCATAACCTCTGTCCTCCAACATCATGACTGAGAACAATTTCTTATTTAGACCTGGAATATGCATAATATCTTTCAAAAAAAATGGTTTACCTGACTCCCTCTCAAAGGTGATGGTACCAATGTCGGTCGCATTGTATCATCCATCGTCGCCCATCTCTATATGAATTTGGAGATCTTTCTCCTCCAAGTCACTGAAAAGCTCCTTATCTCCCATCATGTGGAAGGAAGCACCACTATCAAGATGACACACCGATCCCATTGTGCTTGAAACCAAGCATGTGATAAAAGAGAAATAAAGTTCAAGTTTTGAGGCAAATACCTCACCAGCTACAGCTCCAGCAACCTTCTTGTTCTTCTTTTTCTGTGGGCAGTTAGTGGCGAGATGCCCATGTTCATGACAGTGAAAACACTTCACCTTGGACACATACAGCTTCTTTCCTTTAGCCTCGGATTTTGAGTGGAATTTATTCCCCTTACCTTTCCTTGCTTTGGCATCCAAAGCACAATCCTCTTCATCATCATGCTTTGATGAACAGCCATCCCTGGTGTTCCGCCTGAACTCCTCCTGCACTAGATCCGACCACATTCATTCCCAATCAACCAGTTTTTCTCGTCCACTGACAAAGTCTTGATAACTGTGCCAACTCTTAGGAATTCCAAAGAGATCCAAGCTCACCAAATCATCATCAGCAACCGTGATTCCCACACTCCCCAGTTCATCCCGACATTAGACAAACTTTGTGAGATACTTAAGAATATTGGCACCCTTTTCCATTTTGATTTTTCTGAGTTTATCCTTCAGCGCCAATTTCCTATGGTCATTGCTGCTTTGGAAAAGATTTTTTAAAGCCTTCCACATTGCAAATGGAGTGGTTTCCCATGAATTCTTGAGACAATATGGTCTCTCACACCTTCCAACATAATCCTTCTCATCTTTGCTAATTTCTTTTGCCATGTGTCAAGTAATGCAGCATCCGCCAAAGTGGGATTAGGAACATCACTTTCGATGAATTCCTTCGATTCATTATCTTCAAGCACCGCCTCCATCCTATCCTTCCATGAAATGTAGTTTGAGCTGCCCTCGAGTACATACTCTAACCACAAACCATTGAAAGCCATTTCGATGTTTACTCAACTGTCGCACCAAGAAATTCTTGCAACAAATTTGAATTTTTTCCACCTACAAAACTCAACTACTACTTCAATATTTCAATCTTATTTGCTTCGATACCATGTATAAATTATTAATACAATTATGTATTGCCATATTCTCCTAATCTAACAATTATATGCCACTGTTAAATACAAAATCGTTCTACTTAAATCTTTGCAGAAATTTAATCGCCAATTGCAAACACATGAAGAAAAATCAATCACACATAATACAGATGATTTTACCGGGAAAGCATAAAGCTAAAAACCCCACTATAATATATTATTTATATCAAATATCATGAAAAAATCTCATACAAATCTCTACTCCAAGAGCTCTCAGTACAATATACAATCGTCTCACACTGTCATAACAAAATTGGCATAAACATGCACCAATTTATTGCCTCCTGACAGCCTGCCTCCACTGCACAATCCTTGTTGATGAAGATCCCTGAATGAATTCAATCTTGCCTTCCCTTGAATGCACAATCCTCATTGGCATCTCCAATGTGTTTTTGGTTGCACTTATGCACCCACTATAGTCACAACTAATAGTCAAACAGACCCTTTCACCTATCTCTCAACTGGGTCTCCACTGGATCTGACATGCATGTAATTAACAGTAGTATTTCTTCAGTTGCATGTGAGACCACTACTTGTGAATTAATTAAATAATTCATTCATTTATCTCTCACTAGTGTATCTTTAGTTACAACTAGTTACAACTAGTGCAACTGAGTTTAACTCACTTAAATGAGTTAAACTAAATAACAACTCACATAGCTACACATCCAACTTTGTTACAACTTTGTATCACTCAGTTACAATGAATTCGACTCTGCATGTCCCACCAACCAACCTTAGAACTCGTAATTCCTTCAGTCAACTGGTTTGCCACATCAGTTAATTGAAATCAAGTGCTTCAAGAGAATAGATTATTATTTATTATCTAGTTATTATTAAGGGCTAATAATAATTGACATCCGATATATTTTTAGACATGCAATCTATAAATAGACTTCACCCATGCATCTAAAAATAAAATCTCATCTATAAATAGAATTTTCTCAACCATCTATAAATAGAATTTGCTCAACCATCTATAAATAGACTCTCGCTATAAATAGAATATGCTCACCATTCTAAAAATAGACATACACCTAAAAATAGTCTGCGGGCCCCACCTAGTGTAGGTGCTTAATTTTCACTAGGATCATCATCTTTTTGAATCTCAACATGTCCCAACACTTGCACCTAAAAATAGCACATTGGAAAGAAGAGAAATCCAATTCAATTATCTCTTGTAATTTTCTGACATAACCTAACGTCCCTCGTACTAGGTTTTGATCATGGTGGCTAGCTCAATTATATTGATCAAACTGGACTTCCACTCCACAATATTGTGTTATGTGTCCATCACTGGAATTTTCTGTGCAAAATGGTGTCCATATGCCCACATAGATGGGAACAAATTCACCTATAAAAAAATTTAAAAAATCATAATTTCATGTGTCTTATAATAACCCAATTGTTAAAATATGAAATACAGATGTTACATTTCAAAGGTGCATTATTAAGTTTAAAATGTACATAAATAGATTATTACTGAGTGGGTGCACCCAATCCCTACGTTTAGCGCATCCTCTTCAACACGCGGGTAACGACTAGTTGCACTGTATTTCTCTCTTACTTGGTAAGCAACCCAACTGTTGGGGCATATAATTGGCATATTTTCTTTTAAATGATCAGGATAAGGCACACTTATACCATTCAATTGTCTGAATTCTTTCATATCACTATCCCATTTCATCCTCTTTTGTTCGTACAATGTGACACATGGTTGTGTCACTTTGGAATTGTAAAGAACAAATTTACTGATTGCTTCAATTGATTCATTCGTTGATGAAATCAAACCGACATATAATACATATGAAATCAAAATATACATTATATCGAAGTTAAACATGAATATTTACTTTGTGTGAATTTGAAAAATTATAAGTCTCTTGCTCTTTATCAAGCGCCTTTTTCCATTCGTTTAGAGAAACTCCCCTTCTCTTTTGTCTTCAACCCTTTCATCGTCCCAAATCACCGCACCTAGCCTGTTGTCGATATGCTTTATGTACTCATTGGCATAATAGAAATACTCATACGATATGTACCCCTCTGCCATAGACCCCTCAATTTTTTCCCTTTGTCGAACAAAACCTTTCGATTTCTTCATGTACCTCTCTAAGAAGAACATCCAATAACAAGAAACCACCCCAACTAATTCAAACTCATCTACTATGTGGATTAGAAGATGAACTTGCAAATCCATGAAACTCATCGTCAGTTCTTTCTCAAACATACAAACAATCTCAACTATCTCTTGACTCCACTGTGGAATTCTAGCCACATGAATCTCCTTTGACATGATCCAATGTAAAAATGAAGATAATTTAAATATGGCACGTCCTAGATCTTGGGGGAAGTCATGTTTCACACACCGACACATGAGCAAAGCATAATGACACTACAAAGTTATAAACACATGAAATTATATACAAAATTAGTTATGTTTTATGATCTTGTCATGGGATAAAATTCATTAATATAACAAATAATAAAATCATTCTTTTGAAATTATACGTTCTCTTAGAAGATTCAAATGGTCATGTGATTTCAACCCCGACAAATGGTCATCCACAGTGAAGCAGCGCCGTAGTGAAAACACATATGAAGATGGCACCCTCAAACCCATTATAACTTCCTTTTCCAAATAAAGATCATATTTTTTTTAAATCCATGGGACATCACCTTCTTTGAAATACCAATTAGAGGGACCAGCTGCCTCTGATCCTGTAATTTCTAATCGTCTTGGCCAATGTATCTTTTTAGCTTTTGAAGTAATAAGATCTTTCCTAACTGCCAATGTGTCACTTTTTTTAGATGATATGTGCCTCCATAAAGAAGATTAAACATTTTTAAATATATTCATGGGATCTAATAAGTGGGTAATCTTAAGATGCTCCCAATATGGGAGCTTATAAAAGATAGATTTCCTTTTCATCCCAATGGGAAATTTCTCAACGTAGGTGTCAAATAATTATGGATCATCGAACATAGACTCCCCATTTGAATCGAACATTTCTATGAACTCCTTATCATTATCTCTCTCATATGCTCTAAGTCATTCAATTGGTGACGTTATTAGAGGCCTTTGGGTTCTCTCTCGTTTACCATTGGAAGTGGTTGTTGCTCTTTTGTAAGGGTGTTCTTATGGGAGGAATACCCTGGAGCAGTCATACACTGGATTTCGTAGGTCATTGGACCATCTAGATTTCAGAGAAGTTCCACAACTTTTACATCCATAATACCCTTTTTCTACAAGACCTACAAAATTATTGTATACAATATGCATGGAACGTTAAATAATATCATGAATATCAGAACAATTACAACGATTTAAATAACTAATATGCGAAATAATATTGTTATGTATATAAACAAATCAATAAACATGTAATTTACCAGAAAAAAAACTCCTAACACTGGATAATCATGTGTCGTGTAATCGCATATTCCATACAACGTAAAACTCCTCTCTGTTGTGATGGGTCTTGATACATCGTATACATTTATCCCATCCCATAATTCCTTCAATTCATCTACCAGTGGTTGTAAATAGACATCCATATTCTTCACTTGTCTTCTACCAGGGACTATGAGAGCCAACATAAGATGTTCATTCTTCACAGAAAACCATGGGCGGATATTGTTATTGATCACTACTACAGGCCAAAAAGAATAGTTGGTGTTCTGGAGGGAATATGGGTTGACGCCATCCATGACTATGCTGAGTCGTAGACTTCGTAATTCATCCTTTAATTTTTCGGGCCATGTATCCTCTATATGATTCCTGGCTATTGGATCTGTTGGGATTCACATAACTCCCAACTCACTTATGTGTGAGGCATGCCATCCCTGCAATATAGCTAATTCTTTGCAACGAAATATCCTTTGAATCCTTGGGATTATAGGCATGTGCCTCAATATCTTAAAAGGAGGACCACATGATTTACCCTTATTTATAATACATGTCATGCCCACATTTTAGACATATCTCTTTGTCTACATATTCTCCTCTATATAAAATAAAATCATTTGGACATGCATGATATGATATGTACTCAAAATCCAACATTTTCAACAATTTATTTGCCTCTTCGCAGCTACCGGGCAAGACTTTATCACTCGAAAGAACCTCATTTTTTAGTAACTTGTAGTTGGTCATGGACAATATTAAATGTACATTAATTCTGATAATTATTAACGTTCATAAAATTGACCATTTATAATGTTGATTGTGTGATTATATTTCTCAAAATATAAGGGAATTGATGGTCAATTACCTCAAAATTTCCGATAAGCATGCATTCGACAAGCCAAAATTTGCTTTTAAGTTGTACAATAACATCATTGTCCCCAACTGGGTAGACTTATTTTGACTGCTAGGTCCAAAGAGAGGGGTGGTGGAAGCAAATTTAAGGCTTTCAAAAAAGGTATCAACGATATGAGCATCATCCCCTACCTGATCATTGTTCCGGAATGCATCTAAAAAAAGTTTCTCCATGGCAGTCATATCCCTTAAGTAATCATCCATACCAACCTTTATTTGATTACCTCCATTACTAGCTTGTGAAGAACTACTATTGTTGTAGTCATTCCTAATTGGTGAATCTGGACGTAGTGGGAATTGAATAGGTGGTTGATTCAACCATGCTTGGTATTGTTTCTCTCCGATTTTTTCTCTTAATTCATCCTTCCCTCGATTTGACATTGTCGTCAGGTGCAACAGAAGATTGTAGGTAGGTCGGTTATCGTCACTAGAATCCTATTAGTTTCAAAAAAAATATTTGAACATGATTAGTACAAAATAGATGATATCAATTAGTAAGCACGTCAATGCATGATTAATTGGTTTTACGTTGAAATAATTACATTATACCAAACAATTATTATTACCATCATTATCCCAGGATTGTGTCTAGAAGATTGCATGTTACAATTGGCAGGGTGAAGCGGTTGTCCATTTTCATCTACCAACCACGCCTTGCAGTATGATGCTACTGATAATATATTCTGACATTTTGGAATTGTTTGAACATTTTGTGCATCTAAACTCGATTCTTAATCTGCATGAACCTGCGAATTTGTATACATTAATTATACTCACTTTATTGACATGGATAAAATAAATAAATTCAATTAGATAATGAAAATGTAAATAAAATCTGAAGTAATTACGTCTGGAGATGGATAGGGAGAACTCCGCGATGGACTTTGAGAAATATTATGGAACGAGCTGGATTTTGAAGAATTTTCCATTTGATATAATTATGAGATTTTCTCCCTACATTTGAGCAAAATCAACAATAAATTTTGGTGTACATACCTAAAAGTAATTTCGGTGTCTTAAAAAAAGAATTATTTTTATCGGTGCTAATGTACTATTAACCGTACTGATGTGGTTTTATTACCAGATGCACCAGCACTATCAGTTAACAAATGCACTGAATATTGAGAAAAAACAAAAAACAAAAACAAAACAAAACAAAAAACGAAAAAACAAAACAAAACAAAGCAAAAAAAGCAAAAAAAGCAAAAAAAAAAGCAAAAACAAAAAACAAAAAACAAAAACGCAACTTTATTTTTTTGAAGTGAAAAAAATTAAAGCAGTAAATTGAAAAATGGGCGGAAAATTATTTTTGGAAATCTAATTTCATAAAAAAATTCTTCAAATAGTAAAAGCTATTCATTATTTCATTATTTTTTGCAAAAATTTACAGGGAGGGATTTGCACGAGAGACATACCTAGAGCACGAAAGCACTATGGAGCAGCAAAATACTTTCAAACAACAATATTATTCAGAGAATCGGAATTTGAAACAGCTGGTGATTCACACAAAAACCCTGTAGTATAGTAAAATTGTTAAATTTTACTGTAATAATTTTTCTTCATAGTTTCTGTTAGATTTAATACATGCATAGTAAAAAAAATAAATTTTATTGTGCATTTAACTAATAAAATCATTTACAATCTCTATTCATCTTTACATTTAATTAAAATTCAGAGAAAAAAAAAAAACAAAACAAAACAAAAAGAACAAAAACAAAAACAAAAAAAACCATTCTTATGTTAAACCCTTGCTTCTTCTTGTTTATATGACTTCAAAATTAGGGATTTTCATTTTAGATTTATAGGGTTTGTATTACTATATATATAGGCGTATAACATCTAACCTGCGAGACCACTTGCAGAGTCGGATCCCAATCCATGTCGGCCCTTGCACGATTTTTTAAAAAGTAGCTTTTATTTAATCGGTGCACATTGTTTAAAATAGTGCACCGGTGCGTGATTATAGTATAGCGCACTAGGCGCATACTAACAAAAAACATTGTTTGATAAAAAAATAATTATTAATTTATGTTTATGTTAATCGATGCACTGGTATTAATATAACGCACCGAGTCTCCTTGTTGACAAAGAGCACCGTACAATGTTTCTACTATATTGGTGATTCATTTATAAGAACCTGCCACACCATGTTCGGTGCGTATGTTGTGAAAGGCACACAGTTTTCTTGATTTTTTTTATTTTTTTTACCTGAAAAGTATGTGATTTATTTATAAAATATATTAATGAATGGTACGGGTTTCATATTGATAAAGAAATGGTTGAGAAGGGTTCAAGTAACAAAAATACTGATAGCATTTCCACAAAAGAAAAAAATGCAAGTTCTTTGTAAATTCTTTACAAAAAATATTATTTTTAAATTATTTGTAAGTTTAACTAATATGTATTATTTAGTGTGTATCATGTAGAGCCACAAAATGACGAATCTCGATAATATTATTTCTTATCTAAAAGCAGAAAAGAATAAAAGATTGATAGAAAAATTGCATAAGGATGAAGTAGGCGACTAAAAAAATACTATCGATCCTATATGAGTTTCTTTTTTGAATTTTCATTAATAATATACTTAAAAATATTAGATAATATGTTTCAAACAATCTATTAATTCATATATGTTTAATTTTCTACATGGACCAACAGTGAAGAAAATGAATGTTTTTCTAAGAAAAGGAAAAAAATAGAACATGCAAATGAAAATGAATTTCTCCTTAGCTCATCTGGAGTGGTGTTGGAGGTTAACGAAAGAGGGAAAAACTTTGAGGGATCTAGTGGAACGAATTTATAGACGTTCTTTCCACTTAAATACAAAAATCAATCCAATGATTCCAAGAACCAGATTTTATTTAAACTGCAGCATGAGTTTCCAAAGAATTGGTCAATGAGACATGTCATACTTTTAATAGCAAAAACGTACAACAACAAAAAAGAATGATTGAAAAAATAATATTCCTTTAAATTTTTTTTCTAGAATTATATGTATATATTACTACAAATAAATCATTTATAAATATCACTTTTGTTATATTTACTTTTTATATACCAATATAAACATTAAATAGTTTATTGTCATATTACATTTTTAAGAAGATTATGAAAATCTCAAAGGATGAACGAGTTGATATCATAAATATGCTAGTAGGAATGTTCAAAAAGGTGTACAAGGAGATGGTCAAATAAATGGATATAAATACACCGCACGAGGTTTCATCTCAACAACAACGTGCTTCAAATGTAATATGTAATCGTTTATTAGATACAATAAATAAATTATTTAGCATTAAATATTAATTTTCAAGTATTTTCTTAAAGAAAAGAAAAGAAAATGGAACCATTTTAGCACATAAAACAGGACGACGAGGAAGAAAAGGGTTGATATCTATGTTTGTGGGTAATTGTTACTTCCTTATAACAACTTAACTATATTTCATTTTTTTTATATTTTAAGTTGTTTTACAATAATCATCATTGAATGACTTCAAATAGGTGCTAACATACAAAGAATAACCATTAGAAGAATTGATTGACATTGGGTTAAATATGGGTTGTCAGTATATGTTGGCATATTAGAAATTAATTGTGGAATTTGTAAGCATATACCTTGTTTTACTTAGCTCCGTATATAATTAATAGAAGAAAAAAATCTTTTGTATTAAATCTATGATTTGTTATGGGGTATAGAACTTGCAGGAAACAAAGTATGGAACTGCGCCAACAAATGAATTGTTGAAAGATGGCATGAAATTTGGTTTTGAAAGAGTTCACAAGTCAATTCTTGCTATGGTACATTTGTTTTCGATTTACATTGATGTATATTATTTAATATTGAAATTTTCATTATTTTCACCAATGTATATACACTCATTACACTTTATTTTTATATTTATAGATGGAACTTGAAGAATAAGAAAACAATCAACAAAATGAACAAATCATTCCTCCAAATAACCCAAGTCATGGAAGTAGCTCGAGCAGCGACAGCAGTTCCAACGAAGAATGATGATCAATATGTTTGGATATCAAAGCAAGGCATTGTATTTTTTGAAATATTTTTCTGTGAAATCAGACATTTTTTTAATGTAATGAACATAGTGTCCCAATTGAAAGACAAAGGGATAACAATAATTGTCCCATTTGTATGACAAAGAGTGTCTTATATATATATATATATATATATATATATATATATATATATATATATATATATATATATATATTTTTTTTTTTTTATTTTTTTTTTATTTATCCTTTTGCGTTCTCCATTGTCGTTGTGAAATGTTACACCACTGATTAAATATTATAATGAAGAGATGTGATATCTGATGATATGATATAACAAATTCATCCAAATATCACATTCAAATGCACTGATAAAAATTTAATTGATATGAATATTGTTATAAGATATGTGTCGATTTTTTAAGAATAATGAATTTTAAAAAATCACAATAATTGCATTGTCACAGGTCGATGTTTCTAAAAAATAGAAAATGAACACAGGTGTGTGTTAGTTACTGCACACCGGTGCGTTTGTATGATATTGTGCACATGTGTGTTTCTACGTCATATGGGAACTACACCAAATACCAATACCAGTTAGAACACCTGGTGCCCTTTATCGACAACTACCACCCGGGCGAGCGGATAGGTGTTGCATGCACCAATGCGGTTTTCCTTTAATGCGTCGGTGCATTTTTATAACTTCACGATCCGGTGTGTTTTAACACCTAAACGGACCAGTGCGTTTTTACACCTTAACAGCGTTGGTGCATGCACCTTCTATCGGTTCGGTGCGTCTTTGTGGGTGACATGCACCAGGATGTTGCTAAACACCTCGGGGATTCCGAAATTTGTTTTCCATCCCGGTGCTTGGTATATTTACAGTACCGGTGTGTATAGGGTAAAATACACCATTGCGTTCACACATGATGCGCACAGTGATAAGAAAAGCATCTGTAAAAACCTTTGGCCGCCCAGGTTTTTTAATTTGTGTTGAAGTTTCCTTAGAAGCTCCGTCAAAACCTCCTTACCAAAAATGGATGGTGTAGAAAATGTTTTTTTGACAATTTTGGCCAATTTTATAACACTAAAAACCTCCTTTATAACCTCACTAGAGGGTCTTTTCCTTGTAGTGTTTTTTCCCTCTAAACTTTAATGATGTAATCTAATATTATTTTATTATTTCAACTATTATTTTATAATTTCCTTAGGAGGCCCATTTTAGACCTCAAAATTCCCCTAATCGCTGGGTCCACTCCCTGAAGTGAACCTCTGGATCCCCTCGATCAAAATTTTCCACTACTCTTCGTGTGAAGTCCTCATAGCCAGTCACGTTAGCATGTCCCAAAGTGGACAAACCATGGAACCACCAATCATGTGTCTCTCCCTCTAGATGCAAAGTGGCCATTTTAATGGCTTTTTTCTCAGTTATCTTGTTGAGATGGAAATATGTATCTAACTTCTCCACATAACCATGAGTTGTGCACTTTGCAATGCCATCATATTTGGGGAAAAAATACTCCCAATGGTATGCTGCAACTCATAACTCTGCATGCCTTGACCTCCATGGCCCATTCCCTTCTCATTCTACTTGATCTGGTAATATTCTCTGAAGGGCAGTGCTTGTTTGAATTCCTCTCCCACGGACTGGAAAATTCTAAAATATTCCTCTTCATCAAGCCCCACTTGTTCCATCGAAACTATGGGTATGAAAGAGGGTAGTGTGGCTTTAGTTGGCCCACTAGAAGATGATATTTGTGCACCAGGTTGGTCATACTGGTGAGATGCTTCGGAGGTCTCTCCAAATAGGAAATTCAGGGTGCTTCGTTCCTGGTTCTGCAACTTGATCTCATTATGAATGTATTTTTTCCACTTGTCCAAATCATGGATAGCCTTAAAAATACTGTCAAAGACCATATCCTCCCTTCCCTTGGGTTCTCCCATGCCTTATAATAACACCTCCTTCCAATGATCCTCAGTGTCTGGAGTTATCTCCAACTCCCTCTCTTTGCTTTTGTAGCTTTGCTTCCGATAAGTGATATAATTTCTATATCCTTCTCTCATAAAATAAATATTCCCACGGCTAAGCCAATATTTAGGCTCTAATACCATTGTAATGTTCCAAAATAGGAAAAATAGTGCTAGTATAGAAAACCATAAATTTACACCATGGAAAATTTAAAACATCGTAGTAATTATTTGGAACCATATGAAATCCAGAAACATCTGAGCCATATCATTATGGAATGGGAAATAGTACAAATATATAGATAAATGCACATAGGCTTGCCTTTTTGGAAAGCTGAGCAAAGCCCAGATGAAACCACAAAACCCATAAAAACTACCTAGTGATGCTCTGCGTTCTCCCAATGAAAATCTACTAACTGTTGCAATGGGATGGCTGGAAATCCCACTTCCGGTGCTCATAAATTCTTCAAAATTACTCCCAGACTCCTCAACCCAATCTAACCAAAACCCAAAAATGGTTTGGTCTGATCACGACCCTCCAAAATTTACCCTCAATAATCCCTACGCTCTTTGAGTATTTGTTGAATACATTGTCTACATAATCATCAGCGAAATACTCAACATCCCTCCAAGTATGTAGCAAATAATCTCTCCTGCACTTCATCTATCTCCCTCGGCAAAAAAAAACTCAAATGGCTTAGGCGCTCTCCCACAACTATGCTCAGCTCTCCTCCTCTACACTAGCCCAGAGACGGCCCTGCTACTCCATAAATAGACTATCAATCTCATCCCTTGGATGTTTTCCTATAGCTTAATAATCTAATGAACCTAGGTTCACCTATAGCTCTCATAAGCTAATGAACCTTTCTTTGTCACAACAACCAGCAACAATCACACATGAACACAACTACATCCACCCGAAATATCACTGTGTCCTCCAAAAATACACATTGTTGGGGAAACTAAATGCAAAAGTTGAAGATATCACGGTGAATCTCTCTCGAATGAAATGGAAAACCAATATAGGATGGCACTAGAATTCCCCCGAATAATGGGTGAGTTCTCCGCTCGGAAAACTTGTGCTAAACAACAAGTGACTTGGCTAAGCAGATCGAGCAACTAAGATCAAAATCTATTATCGAAATATTCCAAATGAAATGAGATTTATTCCATTTATAATCTTCATTGGGCCTTTTTCCCTCCTTTTCCCTCCATACCTTGCTCACACTCATGCTTTTTTAACCAGTTATTAAGTGTATGTGTATTTAATTAGTGGGTGGACCCTATTCACCACAAATAAAATAACATAACATGAAATTAATAACTTCTAACTCCTAAGTCTTCTAAAGAAAAATTAAATGGGCCCTAACATCACCAAAATTGGCCCTCACTACATAATAATAAATCCTGTGACAAAATCATTTAGGAAGGGACATTACAGAATGGGAGGGAGAAGCTACCAGAGAGGGAGTGATTGTGGTCTGATTTGGTACAAGAAGAGATAAGGCAGAGCACCATAGATGGGAACTCTTGCAAAGACAAAGAAGAATATTTTTCATTAGTCAAAAAATGAAATAAATCCAAGGGAAAGGAGTCCCAAGGCGAAGAGGGAAAGAGAGACTTGTCCAAGATCAAGTTTTTCACTGTCATGAGTATGGGCACTATGCCACGAAATGTCCACATAAGGAAAGCAAGAAGGATCCTGCAGTTGCAGCAGTAGGTGAAGCTCTAGCTTCACATTTTGAGCTTGATTTTACTCTCATTACATACATGGACAACACTATAATGGGATGCATGTGGTATCTCAATAGTGGTGCCTCGTTCCATATGATGGGGAATAGATATCTCTTTAGTGACTTGGAGGAGAAGGACCTCCTGCAGAACATAGATTTTGAAGATGACGGGAGGTATAGCATGACCGACATAGGTACAATTACCTTTCAGAGGGAGTATGGCTCCCCTCTCAGACTAACATATGTTTTATTTGTTCCAGGACTAAATAAGAATCTTGTTTCCATAGCAGTATTGGAATACTATGGCTATGATGTGATATTTAGAAAAGGAAAGGTTTTCCTTAGACACATCGCCACAGGACGGGAGAAACAGATTGGTGTGCGATTCAAGAACTTGTATGCTCTCGAGGTCGAAGATGCATGCAAAGCCTTGAGGAGCATGGTGAAGGTTAGAGACTCAGGGTTGAGAGGGAGCATAAACTACATCTCAACATGAAGCCTAAAAAGAAACCTCAAAAATTTGTGGAGTAGCCGCAATTAGAGAAGAAGAGAGGAGACTGAGTGGAGGCATCCACTCAAGCAGAGACCTCCATTAGGGGGGAATTGTGAGCCAAGTGGGCAGAGGGAGAACATGCAGCCATCCCTCTAGGTGAGAGGTGGGGTGATGTGAATAAATAGTCCCAAGAGTGAAAAAAAATTGGGCAGGGTCCATTGAGATGTCATGTCTCATGGATAATGACCTTGATACAGGATCCCACAATACACAGTAACAGGATGGATCAGTGGTGGTTGATGTAGTCATATGTCAGAGTGACATATGCAGAGACTATCAACAATTGGTTACTTGAGATCACCGAGCAAAGTTAGCAGCGGTGTAGATGGTACAATGCAGAGTTAGCAGCAGCGCATAGTTTTAATTAGACAGTTCAGTAGCTTGTAGCAGTCAGAAACTCTAATGACATATGCATCATACTAATTCAATTTGGATGCTTTTTAGTTTCATAAGTTGTAGGAGAAACAACACTAGAGAGAAGTGTTTCATGTATAACATTCCAAAGGTATCAGATCTGGATAGAGTTGAATACCTTTCTTGTTGAGAGGGAGTGTTGAAAATGGCAACAAGAAATATTGAAAATGGCATCAAAATGAATTCTCATTTAATTTTCCCTTAATTAAATTAGAAGTAAATTGTAATTCCACATCACATGATAGCTTGTGAGGAAGACTTAGTTAGCTTAGTAAATTCAAGTTAGAGGTAAAACTAGAGGCATATAGGGTGTCTCCTTCTTTTTAGGAGCACAGGTTGAGTTATTTGTGAGTTGTAATTAGTTAACTCAATTATATGAGTTAAAATTAGTTTATCTAGTTCTAACTGAGAGATGAGCTAGTGATAGGTCCAGTGAATTAAATCTGATTTAATCCACATGCAGTGATCAATCATATAATTTATCATTCACTATAAATAGTTGTTGTGTTTCAGTTCTAAGAGTGACCCAAATGAGATTGGAGTTAAAGGGAAGTGTACTATTAGTTGTATAATCATCCAAATTGTACAGGTGGTGCATGTAGTCATAATAAGGCCTAAAATAAATCATTCCTTAATTAGAGAAAAATTTCTTTAAAAGGAGTAATGAAGGCACAATTTTAATCATTGTTTTGGTGAGCACGAGTTGGTGAGACCAAGAAATCGGAAGCACACATTTGTGCGTGGAGCTTGTGAGAGAAAGGTGTGCCAAGAGAAACTTGTGCACGGGTTGTTAGTGTGAGACAATCATAGATAGTGCAGAGGTTTATCAAGAAGGGAAATATCGTTGTATTGTTTCATGTTCTTGACTTTATGCAATATAAAGATAGCAGGGTTTTTAGCTCAGGCTTTTCCCAGATACATATTATGTTGTGTGATTGGTAATTCTTTCTCTTACTTGTTTATGTGATTGTGTGATCGTATTTGGTTTCCACAAATTTGTAAATTGATTCAGTATTTTTTTTTAGTGTATTAAAAGATCACTCGAATTTATTTAGATATTTTTACACGCGTTATTTCACTCTAAGCTATCATAATTAAAAACTCCATTAGCAGCAGGCGAAGGACCAGAACTATCATAAACCGAGCTCGAGGTTTTAGTTAAGGAACAAAGAGGGAGGAAAACACTTTCACAAATAGTTGGATTTGTTAATTGGGATTCGATCCAAGAAATTAGGGAAGAGACATGTTCCACTCCACAATATCGTCAAATTTCACAAACTGTTTTTTCTTAGCGGGCTCCTCCAAATGTTCTGCCTTCAAAGCAGGGTACGCAACAATATGTGACCACAGAGAGAAGGAAATGGGGTTTGAAAAATCAAGATGGAGAGCCATCAGCTTACGTGATAAAAAATCTAATAGCCTTCTCAACTTGTAAATATCAGAACGTAACAGAGACAAACTTTCTTTTAAAAAAATATGATTATTCCTAAAGTTATTAAGACAATGATTAATCTTCTCAAAAATTGGAACAACAGAGGCATCTCTATAGCACTTTAAAAATGTTAGAACAGTCATTTTCTTTGAAACCTTTAGTTGTGTTCGTTCAAACAAATGAACTTTGCCAACAATTACCCTTCTATGCAGGGATACGATCTCACGGTGCATGCTTTTATGATTCATAATTATTTTAAAGAATTTTTTCGGTAAATCACATTCCATTTCTTTGGGTCAATGCATTTTGAACCACTTAGTGTGACTAATCATCAAGACTTAGATGAATGAACTGATTCAATCAAGTTAATATATATTGTAGAGATGAAAACGGTTAATTATAACATATAAAAGATAAATCATTTATCTCTAAAATAACTTTAATGAAAAACATATAAAATATTTAATATGAAATTGAACGTTAGTTTTAATATATATATATATATATATATATATATATATATATATATATAATAATGGAAAAATATTAAAAAACGGTAAAAAAACATGAGTTAATAAGTTATTAATTTTTTTTCCATGAGTACACATATAAATTATATTAAAGAATATATGTAAAAACAAATCAAATTTTTACAATCATTCAATAACTCTTATATATAGAGAGAAGGATAACTACATAAAGATTAGAAAAATGGAGCCTAACCACGATAAAATAAAGGAATAACAAAAACACTTAATAATAGAAGAAGAATGTATTAATAAAAATAACTATTTATTAATTTTCAAAAATGGAAATATATATCAAAAGAAAAATAAAAGAACAAAACAATCAATAAAATAAATAAAAGGGAGTTAAAATAAAGAAACACATAAACCTATGTTGAATAAGCTAGAAAGGAAGAATAAGTGAAAACACACAAAGAAGAGGGAACATAAACAGGAAGGAACGAAAGAGGCAGAAAGAAAAACACTTAGGAAAAAATGGACGGGATCCACCAAATGTTAATCTTCCACTCATCATCCATATTTAGCGTATTAGACCTTTTTTCAATTTCGATGGCCTCCCTAAACTTCTGGTGATGGAAATGGTCAATCCTAGAAATGACCTGGGACTCTTCCAAATAGATGTGGTGTTTTTTCTTCTTAGTGTGTTCATCCAAAGTTGAGGAGAGCATCCTAAAATGTTTGATATTGGAAGCATGCTCTTGAATCCTTTGATTTATAGAGCGGAATGTTTCTCCAATGTAGGGGGTCCCACTGGAACATGGGATTATATAAACACATTTCATGTTTTTTGGGTCCAATGTTTCTTTGACGAATCTTAGGGAGCTACGAATGGTATTCATGGTTCTAAAGGTGGAAGACATATTTTTCTTCTCCAGAATCCGAGAGATCTTGTTAGTCGTACCCTTGATAAAGGGTAGTAGAAAACTGGTAACCAATTCTCTAGGATCTTTCCTTGACTTTGGAAATTTGTTTACATTCAAGAGAGCTTTAAGACTTTGGGGTTTACAATAAACATTACTCTCAAAAACGTTAAGCATATGGGTTTTTTTTTTCCCAGGTGATCCTTATCAAAAACCCTAAAAGAATGGGTTGCCAATGTGTTGAGAACTCCCATATTTTGAGTCGGAAAATGATGGGAATCAGCATGAAAGTATTGATTCGTGTGGATTTTGTTCTGAAATACTTGGTGAGAGAAGGAGCTATCATCTTTCTAGGAGCTAAGAACCTAAAGGAAAGGAAGGATACCATTAATTTTCATCTCCATTGTGAACTCGATGGAGCTTGATAGATTTTTTAAATGTTAGAGGAATAAATCTAACTTCTCATGACCATGAGGCCAGATGATGAAGGTATCATCTACAAACCTCTTCCAAATCCTAGGATTGAATTGATCAGATTACAATGCTTTGGATTCAAAATATTCCATGAAAAGGGTGGCTACGACAGGGGAGAGCGGAGAACCCATCGCAACACTGCAGGTATGTTCGTAGAACTCACCTTCAAAGCTAAAAAAGGTAGAGGTAAGGCAGATCTCTACCATCTTGGTTGTATCCAAATCAGTGATTCGATTGATAACTTCAATAGCCTCATTGATAGGGATATTGGTGTAAAGTGAAACAACATCGAAACTAACCAGAATATCATCTAGTTCTAATTTTAAACTCTTTAACTCATTAACAAAAGAGGAGGAATCCTTAAAAAATTATTTTTTAAGGGAAACAAGTGGTTCGAGCTTCTGTAGAAATTAATTGTAGATTCAATACTGATCATGTAATGTTTTAAAACATAAGACCCAAATCTACTTTACTCGTCTGCAGAAATAAATTCACGATTGAAAAGCTATAAAAAAATCATGCATCGGAATCTAACACACATACACGAGGACATATCTAGGGGAAAGCGGCTACTCAAAACCCCTTCCTATCTATATTTCATTAGTCATAAAATAGAGCATAAATAAAATGCTTGTTGAGCAACCTCTGAACAAGTATAATCTATCTCACTGCCTCACAGACTGACTCTATCCAATACTTAGCCAATTTTCCTGCCTTCCAAGCTCCTATTTCCTTGTGTTATTTCCTTGGGAATTAGCCCTTATTATCTATGAAAATTCCTCATCCATAACTGCACAATCCCTATAGGCCCTTCTCTAACTGCGTCCACCACTTGTACAACTTGGATAATTATACAATTGATAGTACACTTCCCTTGAACTCCAATCTCAACTGGGTAACTCGAATTTCATGCATGCATGAGTTAATTATTATTTTAATGATCAGTTAACTGGTTGAACATTTAAGTTTCACCCCACTGCTAGGCATCCTACTAGTTCCTCCAAAAGTTGGAACTATTTTAACCTTAACTCTATTTAACTGAATTAAATTGTTACAACTGAAATTAAACTCAAACTAGACTCCTAAATTTTAGGAATCAATGTGAAAAACTCAAGTTAATCCCTCAACTTGAATAAATTAATATAATTGAGTGATAACAACTCAGTTAACTCATTCAATTTGTCTTGTGATGTGGAATTGTGATTCTCTCCTAATTTAATTCAATGGAAAATTAAATCAAGGTTTTTTTGCTATCATTTTTCAACGCACCCTCTTAGCAAGAAAGGGATTATCATATACCCCAATCCTACCTCTATGGAACTCAAATTTTCCTCTTGAAAAATCCTTTTCAAAATATCTACATCATGTTCCTCTATAGGAATGTGTTCCAAAAACATGATATGCCTTTGTACACAATCTCGTAGATGGTGATATCAAATATTGATATGCTTGGATCGATCATGAAAAACTAGATTTTCAAAGAGTTTGATACAAATCTAATTTCACATTAAATCACATTGGTATCCATCATATAACCAAAAAACCCAATGAGAATATTCCTCATCCAGATAGCTTCACAATTTTCTTGACTAGCATCCGTGTACTCTACTTCTGTTGAACTTAGTTCAACTGATCTCTACTTCCTGTTGTACCAATAAATTGTTGCTAACCCAATACTGAATACTCCTCCTGAATTTCTCTTCCTATCTGATGCACTATCCGCCCAATATGCATTTGTGAAGCCTTGAAGCTTCACTCCCTCTGTTCGTTTGTACCAAATACCATACTGATTAGTGCCTCTAAGGTATCTCAACACATGTTTGGACGACTTCCAATATATTTTGGTTGTCTTAATAATTTATTGACTAATTTGGTTAACTTCATAACAAATGCCTAGTCGTGTGTTCACTAAATACATAAGTGAATCTACAAGCTTCCCGTAAATAGTGGCCACCACTTCCTCACCTAAAGTGGCATCCTCTTTCCTCCAACTACATGTTAGAGGAGTTTCCATGGGTGTGCTACTCTCCATGCGGAACTTCTTCAGTATCTCATTGGCATACTTGCCCTGAGAGACAAACGGCTCCCCATATCCTTGTCATACTTCTAAACTAAGGAAATAATGCATGAGACCCATGTCCTTCATCTCAAACTCTCTTGCAAGATCATATTTTCAAGATTTGATCAACTTCTCATCACTGATTAAAATCAAATCATTAGCATATAATATTATAATCAAAAATTTACCTTCAACAACAATATGGTAAAGGTTTTCATCTGCTTCACTTTTGGTGAAGCCCAACATGGTGAAATAGTTGTCAATCCCATGTACCAAGCATAGGGTGCTTGTTTCAATCCATACAATGTTCGCTTGAGTCTGCACACATGTGATTCTTTGTAGAAGGTATCAAATCCCTCTAGTTGTTCAATGTACACCTCTTCCTCAATCACTCCATCGAGGAATGTTGTCCTCACATCCATCTAATGGATCTTCCATCCCATCTATGCTGCAAGTGCGAGAATTGAACTGATAGAAGAATACCTTGCTACTAGAGCAAAGGTTTCCTTGCAATCAATTCACTCCACTTGAAATAACCCCTTGGCCAAAAATTTTGCATTGTGTTTCTCTATCACTACTACATTTGGCGGAAATTCCGACACTTGGTTCCGACGCTTTTGACCAAATGTCGGAAATTTCCCCAACTTTTTTCCATCCCGCCTGAAACCGTCGCTATACCGACGTTTATAGAAAGATGTCGCAATACCGACACTTAAAAAGTGTCACCACTACGACGTTTGGAGGAAGACGTCGCACTGGCGACACTATGGCCCAAAGCGTCGCTATGGCGACGACACAATGTCTAAGTGTCGTAATTGCGACGTTTGGAGGAAGACGTCGCACTGGCGACACTATGGCCCAAAGCGTCGCTATGGCGACGACTACAAGTGCGACACAATGTCTAGGTGTCGTAATTGCGACGTTTGGAGACCTTCGTTGCAATAGCGACGCCTTTTTCGCCGTCGGTATAACGACACTGATATGCGCGCTAAATCCATAAACGAAAGTTATATGCACGCTACATAAAAATGATTTTATTGTTTCGTATCCGTGGCAATAGATAATATCACGCGCGCATCCGCCCTCCGCTCTTGCAGAACAGCATTCGCCCTCAGCTCTTGCATAACAGAATTTTCCCTCAGAATTCGCCCTCAGCGTTCGCCCTCAGCTCTTGCAGAACAGAATTTTCCCTCAGCATTCTCCCTCAGCTCTTGCAGAACAACATTCACCGTCAGCTCTTGCAAAATGGTAAGTTCTTAGGCCTTCCTCCTATAGTAGGGTTGACTCTATTTGGGGTTTTTTGGTCAATTCCATTGGATTGTGTTAGGCTGTAGGGTTCTCTCTAGATGTCAAGAATCAAGATTCAATACCCTCTATTATCTTCATCACCCAATACAACATTTAAATTTTTCCCAAAGAAACGCTTATTAATTTGGCAGCCATTATTTCTCCCTGCTTTAAAAACCCTACATTTAAATGAAAACAAGCATTGCATTTCAACAACAAAAATCTATTAGTGTTCAAATGTACATGTGTGCTACATTAACGTCTGATATCACGCGCGCATTCGCCCTCCGCTCTTGCAGAACAGCATTCGCCCTCAGCATTCGCCCTGAGCTCTTGCAGAACAGCATTCGCCCTGAGCTCCTGTAGAACAGCATTCGCCCTCAGCTCTTGCAGAACAGCATTGGCCCTCAGCTCTTGCAAAATGGTA
Organism: Pinus albicaulis; assembly: GCA_034641835.2. Classification (NCBI taxonomy): domain Eukaryota; kingdom Viridiplantae; phylum Streptophyta; class Pinopsida; order Pinales; family Pinaceae; genus Pinus; species Pinus albicaulis. The sequence goes on from CM076572.1 coordinate 696,084,680, forward strand.
AGTTCTTACTGCAGACCCTTCCTCCTATAGAGGGTTGACCCTACAGCCTAACCAAATAGCTCCACTTGAGAAAACTTTTCATAATCTTGGGGCTGGATATACTGCAGAGCAAAAAATTGTAGTTATCATTCATGCTCCAATATATTAATATAATTTTTACATTGAACTGAAGAAAGGGAAACAAGCAAATGCTAGCCATCATACAATGCTTTGACATAAGAGTTTTGAGTGACATACTTGGAAAAAAGAACTCATCCACTGATATTTATAATCATTTGAGTTATTCAAGTTAAACACAATGTCAAGAATCAAGATTCAATACCCTCTATTATCTTCATCACCCAATACAAGATTTAAATTTTCCCAAAGAAACGCTTATTAATTTGGCAGCCATTATTTCTCCCTGCTTTAAAAACCCTACATTTAAATGAAAACAAGCATTGCATTTCAACTACAAAAATATGTTAGTGTTCAAGTGTACATGTGTGCATCACTTGTGTAGGGTATTCCTTTTGCACTTTCACATTATCCAAGAATGTGTGCAGTATAGTTCATATTTTTTGTGATTTAGATTATCTTGAAAAAGGAAAGGTAAATTATTTCCCATGGAAAAAGAAGGTTTCCCTTTTTACTACTGGAAATGGTACAACAAAGTTCCATTTCTACCCGAAACTCCTATGAAACAGGAACCAAATAAAGGCCATGTCCTCAATGGACATCATTTGGCTTTGAAAATGGCCATTGCATCGTGTTGTTTCTTATATTACATCACGATAGTTTCTTGGGTCATTTCTTGTTTCTTGAGATGAAAAACAACCAAAGAAATTGTGAAGATCCTTTCAAGAAATAAATGACCATTTCTCAATCATATCTCAACTATTTTTTATTTTATTCAGTGGTTGCTTACTTTGAGAGAAATTTGACACTTTTATAAGGAATATAACATAAAAACACATGGGAAGGAATTGATGATGTAGATGACCTTTAGTTGTTGTCAATTAAGAATTGATAATACATGATGCATGTTCTGTACTACAAACTAGATTCCTTCCTGGAGTTAGGACACAGAGTATTGAATCAAAGTTGTAGTTTCTAACTTCTTGTATTGGTTCATCGATCTTGAAATTCAGACATTGCATGTCTTCATTGCTTCATGTTTGAATAATTTGCATCATATCGTACAATAGGAAATTAGGAATTATGATTATTATTACTTTATGGATTTGTTAAGTTACTTTTAAGTTTGCATGGTTTAGTGTGAAATTATTCTAGTCCCCAAACACATATAATCAAGGAATTATAACGTGATTTCAAACATTAAATATCAACAAAATCGTTTAAAGGATATTGAAAGGAAAAAGGTTATGGACGATAGAAAGTGCCTTACTTAAATTCTCTAAGGATTTTTCAATAGTTTCCCCAAAAGCTTCACTTCAAGGCCCTTCAAGATCGTCTCCAACAATGCTATACCATCAGCTTCAACAATGTTGCTCCAAAAATGTCCTCAAGGTCTTCACAACAATTTTACTAGAAGTTGCTCCAACAATATATTCAATAAGGTCTTCATTGTCAACTCGTCTCTTGTTTGGGTGCCTTAATGTGCAATGACATGTTTCCGGGACTGAATTCAATGCAAGGCATATTTGAAACTCTAACTCTGTCTTCCGGTGTCTTATTAGAAATTATTTCAGTTTTCATTTTGTGTTTTTAAGTTAGATATTGTTTTCAAGTTTTTACATTTATAATTTTATTGCAATGTGGCAGACTGATCAGAGCAGTGCAGGAACAACCCCGAGACGGGATGATCGTGGAAAGAGGCCAACGGAAGAACATGTAAAGTGCCAGCATTGCTCTATCTTGAGGTATTTTAGTTATTTACATAATTGAAATAATATTAATTTTGTTCAAATATGCAGACACCTAGCCATGGTACGCCTGATGATTCCCTCTTTGAGGAAGAGCTTTCTTCATCCCTATCTCTAGTGCTCTTGTTGCGAAAAAAGGCACGAAATGCAAGGTCGGAATTTAATACTTTGATAGACGCGCCTCAAACACCTGAAACAGAAGAGAAGATAAAACAACTTATGAGCCAGCTAGAAAGATATCAGGTAATAATAAAAAGTCAAAAGAATATTTTTTTTGTTCTGCATGAGATGAATTGTGATAGTTTGATTTTTAATTTTTACATTGACTAAACTAACAAAAATTTCTTTTGTATGTAGCGTTTTCTGGCACTTGCTGAATCCGGTGTTGGTGGTAGTGGGACACAAGGGCAAGAGATTTCCCAACAACCCTCTTGTACACCTTCTACTCCTTTAGGTGCCAGCCAAGAAACACACCCTGCCCAAGCAGACACCTAGCCAACCACTGAACGTGTTGGCAATGATGAGGCTGATATGGCCAACTACATTATTGCGTTTCCTGGAGCTACACGTGTCAGCTCCACAGGGACCATTAATGGCACGTTGTTGGTGAACGATGAAGGTGTCCCTATAAAGCATGTACAACTCCGAGGTAAATTTTAATATTTTAACTATTTCATGTACTTTATCTAAAACATATTTATCACGATTTTTATTTTTAAATTAATGATAATATCTTCTTCTTTTTTTATTTTTTTTTAATCTGTGTAGGAAACAATGAGTTCTATAGGTATCTGGAGAGCCATGCGTTGGTAATTTTTGGCCCAACCATACGCACAGGGTGGAATTCCCAGAGTTCCAACCTGAAAAAAGAACTTCTAGATTATCTAGAAACCCTTTTTGGGGTCGGCATATTTGATAGAGCAGCGGTGGCTCAGGTTGCCGGCAAATATTTGAAATATACCAGGGACACCTATAGGACCCAATTGCAATTTAACCCTAGATATGAGCGTCCTCTCACAGTTCCAGAGAGTGAGTGGAGAGCACTCATCCATGACGGAAAAGAGAAAAGGGCAAAGAAAGAAGGAAAAATACCAACTGGACCCGCAAGGTATTACAACTTTAATTCAATAGCTTTAATTTTCTCATGTCTAAAATAAAAGTGTGCCACGTCATATATGACTTTAATCTTTTGATGCTAGGTTGCCTGACACCTCAAAGGCAACCAAAGCTAGGATTGAAAAAAAGGGCCATCACAAGCTAGGCCAGGGCGGCTACTTGAAATTGGCCGCAAGAATTGTAATTAAGTAGCTAAACATCTTATAATTAATTGTATCGCCTTCCAACGTTTTTGTAATCCTATCAAATATGATTAAAAATACACAGACATATGTAATGTAGGGTGATGACTTCGGAACAGAAACAACAGAGGAAGATAAAAATATCGCTTTCCATTTCGGCTATCAAGACGTAGTTGAACGTCGCATAAGCTTGGGGCAGGTCCCAAGATCCAGAATGCCTGATAAGGTAAAACATTAACCTTTCAATATGTTTGTTTTCATCCATAAATTTAATGTCTAACAACTTTTTTTAAATCAGGGGAGCAACACTACAGACGACGCAAATAACCCAGTTTTAGAGCCAAATGTAGATGATCCTCACGTGCAACCTGATCATTGTAGTAGTGACCAGGCCGACAATGCTACTATCAATGAGGGCCATGACGGTAATTAATTTCCACTTATAATTTTTTCTAATTATACCTTGATGGTTGTCCTTATAACGTTTTTGTTTAAATGACAGAGAATGTTTCCCTTGAGGATCTTACCACCAGAGAGGAAGATAGGGCAACAGTCCCAACGACGACAACTGGTGCACCAGGTAAATAATCTCATTGCAATTTTTTTTATTAATATTACCGAAATAGTTCAATGATATTTAGAAAATGACAATTAAAATTTAATATTATCTGTTTTTGTAGGCGATGCCCCGTCACTGGATGAGACCAGACATCGTGACTACGCAAGTAGGTCAGTGCCGACAACTGATGCACCAGGTAAATAATCTCATTGCAATTTTTTTTATTAATATTACCGAACTAGTTCAATGATGTTTAAAAACTGACAATTAAAATTTAATATTATCTGTTTTTGTAGTCGATGCCCCGTCACTGGATGAGACCAGACATTGTGACTACGCAACTAGGTCAGCGCCGACAACTGGTGCACCAGGTAAATAATCTCATTGCAATTTTTTATTAATATTACCGAACTAGTTCAATGATATTTAAAAACTGACAATTAAAATTTAATATTATCTGTTTTTGTAGGCGATGCCCCGTCACTGGATGAGACCAGACATCGTGACTACCCAACTAGGTCAGCGCCGACAACTGGTGCACCAGGTAAATAATCTCATTGCAAATTTTTTTATTAATATTAACGAACTAGTTCAATGATATTTAAAAACTGACAATTAAAATTTAATATTATCTGTTTTTGTAGGCGATGCCCCGTCACTGGATGAGACCAGACATCGTGACTACGCAACTAGGTCAGCAGTGCGGGTTGAAAGGCACGAAACAGGAGCAGAGCATGATGATATTGATGATGCAATTAGGAGCTTTAGAAATAGGAAGAAGAAAAAGAAAATTCGATAATGTAAAATATTGTATTATACTTGGAACGTTACCAATGACCATAAGAGCTTCCACCTTCACGTGGTTGGCCCTGTTTAGTAGAGAATAATTTATTGGAGCGATTTAATCTTGGAGCAAACCACCCTCAATCCAGTGTAGCAACAAAAAAGTCACTGTTGACTTAGTTGCTACTCTTTCAGATCGTGGGAGGCTTGTTCCAAGTTCATGCGACTCCAATAAATTGTTCTTGAAGCGAAGAGGAGCTTATTCAGGTATGTTTTGACATTTTCAACATATGTTCTAACATTATCATAAGAATGCATCTTAGAGTAAAAAATACTACATCAATTACTTGTATTTATTGTATAGATAATGATGGATTTTAATTGACTTGGCAGTGCAGGTACAAATCCTCTTGCATCATGAGCAATACAACTTGTCAACCAGGGTCATTTCCAAGATATTTTTGCTTGTGCGCTTGACCAGGTTCGTAATGTCACATTTTGTAAGTTCCTTTATAGTTCATAATTCAATATTAAGCTTGTTCATGATTATTATCTAGGTTTTTTTGTATGTGTTTTTTCATCTATTTGATTGTAAGCAACTCTGCATGTTTCCTGTTGTTCACTATGATTTCTCCCATTACCACTCCCAGGATGAATCCGAATTTATTGTTACATAGGTTACTTTATTGTTACTATGATTTCTCCATTTACGATTTCATAGGTTACATCATGTAAAGTTGTCAATCTCGAGTTGGTGATGAGCTTTAGTTCTCCAGATTTGGGGCTTTTCTGATATTTTCTCCCTCATGTCATTCCTGCATCACCTCGTTGTTTGAGCATGCCAATTGTCTACCACTTGTACCAATTGGCACATGTCAATCCCTGAGTGGTGCCACATTTCACCTATTTTCAGTGAGAGTTTAGGGTTTCATAGATGGGCACGAGAGGTCTAGAATTTAAATTAAAAATATGCAACCTCTAGCATGGCAACCTGAAGGCTGCGAGAGACACTGGTTAAAGATTGTTTTGTGGTGGCCTTAATATAGTCGTGATTTCTTTCTATTATCTTAATGCAAATATATAGTCCGGTCTCATTAAAAAGAGGATTGTGGTTGTATTTCTCTTTGGTTGTTTCTCTCTTAATGCTCCAGAAGTTGCCAAAAGTTGCGATAGTTGTTTAGTTTGCCTGTTACAACTTAAAAGTGGTTTTTAGCAATGGGAGTCATGTTTTTAAGGTTCATACTAATATGAAGATCTTGTAATTATATATTCAGCATAAGAGAAGATGGAATCTGCTTTGGGCGGTATGACAACAATTGCCACATCTACCTCATTGGGTAACAATGGAAAGGGGAAGAAGTTGGGTGCAATGTTTGATAATTATGGCAGACAATTGTCTTCTCTTTCAGTTTTTTCACCCATTTCCTTTAATCGCTCAAGCAGAAGAGGGACTCTGAGATTACGCGACAGAGAGGAGGTAGTTAATACAAGAGCTATGGAAAAGGAGTTGTACTTCAACAAGGATGGCTCAGTGACAAAAAAATTGCAGGTCAGAGAAAAAATTATGTTTAAAGGAAGGTCCCCTGCACGTGAAACTTCACTGCGGTGGATCTTTCCTTGTCCACTTATATGAAATTTTAATGTGTTATTTTAATTTTTCATGGAGGGTTGTTATTTTAGATGTGTGCTCTGGTTTTCTTTTTAACATTGTATTAGTTCCCCCTCTTAAATGTCTTAGATTTGGTAGGCATAATTTGAAAACTCAAAGGTGAAAGGAAACATATTTGTTACCCAGTGGTCTAAAAGGAAAGGGTTATGGCTGAGTCAAATTTTATTGTTATTGACGGTGTAATGAAATGTATCTCAATGTTATGGTTTTGGCATTTTTATTGGTTGAATTAGAGGACCCAGTTGAAAATATTGAGGCCAAGTAGGCTGGTTTTCCTTTTTGCTGATGGTTTGGTGTATCTAATTGAATTAGTTGCCTAAGGTATTTTTGGTTGCAAACTCCTTTTCATTTTTCATACGGTATTGGCCTTGTGGAATACATTTGATTGTGTGGTCTTGTTAGATCTACAACATTTGTAGTTGTTTAGTCTTATGGCCGAGGTGCACTTTTATTATGGAAATAGTTGATGCAATATTGTCATTTAATCCTTACTGCAGGGTAGCATGTTGAGAAGTTTCTTGTGAAACATTTGGTATTCAAATGACACTTGATCCTATACAGCATCATGCACTTGACTTCAAAATTCATATTCAAAGTGTGCCAGACAATTCTTGCAAAATTTCAAATATTTATGTTGTTTTAAACCATTATCTTTTCATGTATTGGATGCTGAAAATGTGAAAAAGACTTTGGTATGAAACCAACTGGTGAATAATTTCCAGCAAAACAACCACTTCCAAGACATGATTTAGAAGTAGAACATATGTACTTATGAAGCATAGAAAGATATCCTTGATGCATTGTCAATGTTTGGCTAGGGTTATTTTTGGAGAGAATAACTCCTTATTCCTAGAATATTGATCTTCAATACAAGTAAATGCCAGAGAAGAGAGATCATCGTGTGACGCAACAAAACTGAAATTGGACCCCTAAGGAGAGCTGGTGTGTCTACAATCGCTCTGTCAGCATTTTCCCCTGGTTTACCCCGTTCTTTTCCTCCAGACTGGGTCTTCATTGACTTCTTCTTTCTTCGGGTTTATTTATCAAATTCGTAGAATTTGATAAATAAATACCATCCACAATGGTTGGACTTTAATTTATATTCCCGACTTTATATTATCTCCAAGCCTTATAACCAATGTTTAACTTTCAACACTTTGTATTTATACTCACGTTTCTTTTTAAATAAATAACTTGTAATGAACTTTCGGCTCTATATTTCACCACCCAACCTTACAACAATCACGCTCCAGACTTATGCTAATTATCCGCCAATCGTTTAATTAAACAATTTCATTATACTCTGGCCCCACCTATATATATCAATAACCAATCAAACACTCGTATCGTACCTGGCTATCCTCCGCACACCTTAGTTAACCTCCGGGAAAGTTCAACGTGCGACCACCGTCCGATGGCCCTTCTCCAAATCAACGACTCTTGGCAATTTCGCTCGGCTTCCAACGTCGGACTTTAACGTGCGATGGCGCGGGTTAAACGGTGGTTTTCCGGGGGTCACTTTGCCACGTGTCGCTTTCCCTATGGAATCGCTCGCGAATAGGAAATACCGCCTACTCCGCAAAAGCGGTGCGATATGGGCAACCCGCTTTTGTGATTCCGCTCGTGGTTTTGGTACAGGATTGACCACGGGTGCAAGTCTGGTTCCGCTTTCCTTTTGTTTGTTAACTCATGTCCAATCCTCGGGTCAGGTTCCGAAAGCACAACAATCTTGTCTCTTTATTAAGCGGGATTTTTATATTTGAATAGTGTTCACGACCCCGGTTCTCTTAAGTCGAGCCCGCCGGACTTCAAACGGCGATAAACCATAATTCAAACCAAATTCGCGTTCCAAAATAGCCTGCTGACATCGGCCAATTTTGTGACGCGAAAACCAAATGAATTCCGCCCTAATCTTTTTCAGGTCCGAAGTTGGCTGGCGTACGGAGGGAGAGTTGTGACGCGAATTTCTTATCAAATTCGCCCTAATCTTTTTCGGGTCATTTTCATTGTTCCCCGCCACCCTTTTGACTTTGTAAATAAAACAAATTGCGGCTGCGTCATTTTCATTGTTCCGTGCGCTAGCCAGTCTTCCATGCAACAAAATTCAAAAACCAATTGTTAACGCTTGCTGACCGTTACCTTGCTGAAGAGAAATGAAGCCGAGTATTTCAGGGTTCTTCTGTCATAACCAGCGCCTGTTTAAACACGTTAATTTCATTTCCCGTAAACAGGTATTTATTCCAATTCCCCGCTAAACTCTCTAAAAAAATCCTGGTTTTAGTTTTAATTCTGCACTAAGGTCTGAAAAGAAGTTTAGTTTGGTCTTTTTCGTTCCCATAACTGCAATTATATTCCCAAAACTGGTAATTGTGCCCCTTTTCCACAAAAACCCCGAAATTCCATTTCTGAATCCACAAGAACCAGAAATGGAAGTTCCTGTAGCTCTGAATGTCGTTCCCATCAATGCCCCTCACAAGGACTTGGATTATTTTCCTTTAGCCGATATGGATTTTCAAATTAAGGACTTGCGTCTCAGTGAGAATCCTCTTCGAATATTTTGCCGCTGCAGAGACAATTATTTGAATGGTTCTGACATCTTTGGACTTTGGGAATCAAATCTTCCTATGTACCTTCTCCCTTCAGTCCATATTTTTCCTGAGTTAATCCATTATTGCTACGCAAATTATGATCCCAACCAACGAGCAGTTTTATCCCCAAGTCAAAATGTCCTTTTCCCAATAACTGCTCAATCCATAAATGAAATGCTACAATTCCAACCTGGTCAAGCTCTCACTCCCCTGTCCATGGTTGAATTACTTGAGAAATCTACTAAGTTATCCCATGAAGAGTTAAACCTCCTATGCCAAACCTTCATGTTACCAGAGCATCAGCCTAAAAACCCTCCCCCTTATGGTTATACTTTCTTTATTGATGAGGGTAGAGTTATTTTAGACATGATATCTTCCATAATGGGCTTCAATACTAGTGAGTGTGTTGATCACTTAACCCTAGTATTGTTATCCATTTTTACCCCTGGACAGCCTCCTGCTGTCAAGTGCGATTTTGCATCTTATATTGCTGACAAAATCCATGATCAGTTCATGAGATTTGAGAATGAGAGAGTATTTAAGTATTCTTCTATCATATATCATCTCATGATTTACTTTCAGTCAGAAAATTTCCCTTTTTATGTTAAGAAACTTGATGCCAAAGGGAATCCTAGGTCAGTCATCTTTTGGTCTGCCATTACTCACAATTTCTCTGATTCTCCTTATTCCTATAATGAGTTTGTCGACCTTTTTGTTCATCCTGCAACTACCTTGTTGACAGGAGTCTCTCCTCCTAGAATTAACAATGAAATCAAGAAAATCATTCAGCTCTCAAAGCATTACAAGATAGGTGACTGGTACCTATATAAAAACTACACAGAGATCGGGATATATGGATGTGAATTATGCCCATTCAAACTGCCCAAGTATGTCCCAATGAGACTCTTTGCATTAGAATATTTCAGGCAGATGAATAATTCAGATATAATTCATTTTTGCAATGCAAAGAAAAAGGCTCAACTCGGGATCAAGAGCCAATTAGGTCCCTTCATTTGTAACTCTAGGGAAGCTGGACAGGAAGCTGAAAGGATTTTAGAAGACCATCTCAGACTACAAAAGAGTTTCTACTGGGTGCCTTATGATCCAAACAACTTTATCTGTGATAGAAGAATGAAAAATAAACAGTCACCATACATCCATCAAAGAATCCCAGAAATAGAACATTATGCTAATATGGATGAATGGACAGAAGGGACATTGGTTGAAAATGATAGTGAGCAGGTCAATGTTGAAAATGTAATGAAAGATCTTGAAAAGATACTTGACCTAGAATCTTTTGGACAGGTGCAGGGATCTTCTTCAGCCAGGACTTTACAACAAAATTTGCGGGAGATTAGTACAGTAGCAGTAGAATCTAAAGGAAAAGAAAAGGAGCTTGATATACAAATAATTGAAAAATTCATAATGACAGAGCAACCAGAGACTTCTAAAGAACAAGGTCAAGGACAAATTCCTCCTACTCAGATCAGTGAGCCAGAAATTTCTATTTTACAAACTCCTCTGAATATAGAAAAGGGCAAAAAGAGAGAGGCTGAAACAACTACTCCTATTGGTGGCTCTTCTGAACAGCAAGATGTTAAAAGGCAGAAATTAACTTCCCTTCCAGAAGATGAATCATTTCAGGAAATCCCTGACAGCCAGGGAACAGAAGATAGTCAGCAAACAGATACAGGTAGTGGGACAGGAATAAAGAGGCAACAAAGTGCATAAATATCTTCTTTCAAACCTCCAGTAAAAACTGCCTGGGACATCAAAAGAACATTCACCAATATAAAGGCCAGGAACGATCCACTTAGACTTCAAGTATACAGCCAATATTTGAAGATGGCTCCAAAAAATCAAGAAAGATTGATGTCAGCTTATGACATCCAACAGGGTAAGATGTTAATGAGCCATTTGAAGCCCAAGGTGCGGCAGCCTCAGACAGCTACAGATTACGTTAGGACTAATTTTGAAGTCTTAGTAAAGGATATCCATCCTTTAGATCAAATTGAGCTACACAAGCAAATAGGTGAGATGATTTATTCTACTCTGACGGATAAATCAATGATGACCCATAAGTTGCGGGATTCTTTGGATAATACTAATACACAGTTGTAGCTTGAAAAAGCCTCCTCCCAGGCTAAGGATAATAGAATCAAAACTTTAGAGGAAATAATCATTGGTTTGGGTCATAATCCTAAAGATGTGAAAGGTATTGAAGCTTTGATCAAGAGAAAAGATGATGATATTGCGGCTCTGAGAAAACAATTAAAGTTACCGGCCTCAAGACATCCACAAACTGCAGAAATCATCAAACAAAATTCTGAGGAAGAACTAATGGATTTTCTCTTAAAATTGAATGAGCAACTTACTGCAACTGAAAACGAGCTTGAGAATGCATTAAAAGATAAGCAAGCAAATATTCTAGTATCTACAGCAGGAGTAGTGACAGGTACAGAAACAACAGGTCAGCCAGCAGAATTGGCACAGAGCAACACTGCAAATTTGAACACTGATGAATTAACAAAGTCAATGGAAGATATGAACATTCAGGCCATAGAGCTTCACAAAACAAAGGAACAATTGGCCACTCTAGAACATAAATATGATCTTTCAAAAATGAGTGTTGCTGATAAAACAAGAGAAGTGAACAAATTAGAAAAAGCAGTCAAAGCATTGGAAAAGGATCTCACATTGGAGAAACCTTTAAAAGAAATAAATGATATTCTTTGGGATAATATCATTCAATCAATAAAGGATGTTTGGCCCTCAATTCAGATAATGGATGAACATAATAACTTAGTTAAATTGGCTCTGGATGAGATTGAGAGATCAAGACAAGAGTTGGGAAATATGCCAGAAGAGGCCAATAGACTTATACATTTTTGAATACTCACACTAAGAATCAACTTGCAGAAATTAGTATTCAGGACAGGACCGGAACAATTCTGGAAATAAAGAAAGTTTTTACTAAAAGAAATCTGGTACAGAATTTAGAACAAAGGTGCTCAGATATGCAAGAAGAAATCATTGCCTTCAGAGAAAGATTGAATATTTTGTTAAATAGAGGATTGCCTAGTCCTATAGTTGCAGAAGATAAGCTAATGGACCTTGATAGTTATGTTGAAAAATTGGACAAATATGCTGATAATCAAGCTAGTTCTTCAACGAGTTCATCAACAACAGCATCGCCTACAGGGAAAAACCTTCATGACAGATTGGAGAATTTATTTTATCTTGAGCATGAAGTAAATCATTTGTTCCCAAATCAGCCTGATTTCTTCAGATATACTGAGGCTGATGAAACACTAAGAAAGTTGCAAAGGACCAGAGTGCCAGAAGTTCAATGGTGGGAATAAATGATGGAACTTTTGTAAAAAATTATCCTTACATAAATTTTTGCCTATTTACCACAATATATCATGATAAAAAGGATAAAAGGATGAACAAAGGTCAAAGAGTATCAGAGAATTTAAAGAGTATCAGTGAAATGAAATAATCAACATAGAATTACTAAAGAGGACAGCAGCAAGCCAAGATATAGTGCCTGCCTCCAGCACATTCTTAAAAGAAGGAAACATCACAACATCGGTTATCATTTTTCTTATCTACGAGACAATTTGTCTCCATATTATTGTAATGACTTCATGGACTATTTTACTTCATATAATATATTAAAAACAGTGTTTTTTCTCTTGTGAAAAAAAAATGATTAATGTTTATCACTCTGCCTTCAAAACTAGCGATGTTGGTCTATGTTGTTGGTTTATTGATATGGTCTGATGGTCTTCCTCACATGATTAGCGTTTTTCTCTGTTCATGGATTTTAGGTACTTTAATTTGTATTTGGAACAATGGACTTCGGTATTCTATCTGTTGTTTTACTATTCTACATACTGCTATTTCACTTTCTTATAGATGCCTCGGGCATATTTGGATGCTTTCTCGGATTGTCGATAATCTCCATGTGGACCGTTACTGGGTTTAATATCAAGTCCCTGTATGTGACATGGGGTATTTTTCTATCACTATCTGGGGTGGGACTTCCACATTTCTGGATGGATATTTGGGTTCCAATCTTGAGATGTGAAAATGTAATGACTTCATGGACTGTTTTACTTCATATAATATATTCAAAACAGCGTTTTTTCTCGTGAAAAAAAAATGATTAATGTTTATCACTCTGCCTTCAAAACTAGCGATGCTGGTCTATGTTGCTGGTTTATTGATATGGTCTCATGGTCTTTTTATATTTGGGACATATCTTACTCCTCACATGATTAGTGTTTTTCTCTGTTCAAGGATTTTGGGTAATTTAATTTGTATTTGGAACAATGGACGTCGGTACTCTATCTATTGTTTTACTATTCTACATACTGCTATTTCACTTTCTTATAGATGCCTTGGGCATATTAATTTGGATGCTTTCTCAGATTGTCGATAATCTCCATGTGGACCGTTACTGGGTTTTATATCATGTCCATGTATGTGACATGGGGTATTTTTCTATCATTGTCTGGGGTGGGACTTCCACTTTTCTGGATGGATATTTGGGTTCAAATCTTTAGATGTGAAAATGTAATGACTTCATGTACTGTTTTACTACATAAAATATATTCAAAACAGCATTTTTCCTCTTTTAAAGTTTCATTATTTTTTTTTTTTAAATTGAACTCTCCGTCGCAATTCCGACGTTCTGTAAGCGTCGGAATTGTGACAGTATACAGACGTCGGAAGTGCGACATTACAAACGTCGGACCATATTTCGTCGTAATTGTGACAGTTTATAGACGTCGGAAGAGCGACGTCCAAAACGTCGGACCACATTTCGTCATAATTGCGACAGTTTACAGACGTCGGAAGAGCGACGTCAAAAACGTCGGACCACATTTCGTCATAATTGCGACAGTTTACAGACGTCGGAAGAGCGACGTGAAAAACGTCGGACCACATTTCGTCGCAATTGTGACTGTTTACAGACGTCGGAAGAGAGACGTTTAAAACGTCGGACCACATGTCGTCGGAAGTGCGACAGGTTATAGAGGTCGGAAGTGCGACGAATTAGGAGACGTCGGAAGAGTGACGCTTGTTTGGAAGCGACGGAAAAGTGTCGATACTGCGACACTTTTTAGTTGTGTCGGAACTGCGACGGTACCGTAAACCACGATTTGCCCGCCCTCTAACTGTCGCTCCTGCGACAAAAATGTGTCGGAATAGCGACGATTTGGCCGTCGGAATTTCCGCCAAATGTTCTAGTGTATGCTTCTATCTGTTGCTTACTTCACCTTGTAGATCCATCTTGAAGCTACCACTGACTTGTTCTCTGGTCTTGGGACCACTTCCCAAACATTTTTTCTTACTATGGAATCATATTCCTCTACCATGGCATCAACCCATACTAGATTTTAATTGATTCCTCGAATGAGGATGGTTCTGTCTCAACTAGCTCACTCATCATAGCCATGTACCCAGTGTACTGATTTGGTGACCTCCTCTTCCTGCGTTATGATTTGGGTGCTCCCACATTCTCTCTAGCATCATGCAATAATTTTTCAACGTCCCGGGTGTGCTTCCTTCCTTCTTTGGATGTATTTTTATGAGTGGGTGCCTCCACAACATCCTAACGTTCTTCCTTTGGAGCCAAAATATCCTCATCTGTATGCAACTAAAGCTCCCTCTCAAGGGAACATCTCATGGAATTATATTCATTGAACTTCACATATCTACAAGCAATTGTCATCTTGTGAGATGGAAGATACACCCGATATTTGTGACGTGTATCAGTGTACCCCAAAAATATGTTCAACTCTATTGTCGGCTCTATATTTTTCCTTGCATCCTTTGAATCATGACAATAAACTGATGAACCAGATATCCTAAAGTGTGACACATCTGTTTTCTTCCCTAAAAAGGCTTCTTCTCGTGTACTCATACGATAATTCGATGAGGACTCATGTTCTTCACATATATTGTTGTCTTGCATGCTTCAGCCCACAAGTGCAACGATAAGCCCTAATCATGCAACATCGCCCTTTCATCTCCCATAATACTTATATTCTCCCTCTCAACCACCCCATTATGTTGTGGGTTATGGGGTGTTATTAACTCCCATCGAATTCCTTCCTTTGCATAGAAGCTCTTAAACTCATTCGACTCATATTGTCCACCATTATCGCTCCTGAGAGACTTCACTTTGCTACCAGTTTCTTTCTAAACAAGTGCGTTAAATTCACAAAATTTTGAGAATTTCTGGTCTTTCTTCTACATGAAGAAAATCCAAAACTTACATGAGAAATCATCTACAAATATAACATAATACATGTGCTTCGGCGTGGAGGCTATCAAGAAAGGTCCACACACATCTGAGTGAACTATTTCAAGGATTTATTGTGCTCTATTTTCCTTATCATGAAAGGTGGATTTGGTGTACTTCCCCAATGTACACCCTCTGCATGTATCTCGTTGCTCTAGTGCACCCTTGGGAAGTGTTGTAGAAATCTGCTCCATGATCTTCAAAGATCCATGGTGCAAATGGCCAAGTCTCCTATGCCATAATTCACGGATGTCTCGGTTTTTCACCTTCTCTGCTTCTGTGCTCAAATTAGCACAGACTTCTACATCTAATTTGTAGAGTTTCTTTACTCGAACCCAGATCCGCTTCACTTGTACCATGGGGATGTGTCTAAGGAAAGCCTTTCCTTTGCTGAATATCACATCGTAGCCATGGTCTTCCAACATAGCAACTGAAACTAAATTCTTCTTCAGAACATGAACATACATGACATCTTTTAATTTGAGAGGGAAACCAAACTCCCTCATAAAATTAATTGTAACGATGTTGTTTGTACTATACCTTCCATCATCTCCCATCTCGTTGTGCATCTAGAGGCCCTTCTCCTCCAAGTCACTGAAAATTTATTTTTTTACCATCATATAAAATGACAGTCCGCTATCAAAATACCACACATTACCCATCACCAATGTCACCATGCATGCAATGAGGATGAAATCCAACTCAAATTGTGAAGCTATCTAGCCTCACCTATCGCTCCTCCTGAGGGATTCTTACTGACCTTCTTGTGTGGAAACTTCGTGGCATAATGTCCTAGCTCATGACAGTGAAAGCACTTTATTTTTTACAAGTATTTATTCTTTCATGCCTAGCCAAATTCTTCTTTGGAATGGGATTTATTCCCTTTCCCTTTCTTTTCCTTTCCAACCAAGGCATAGTTCTCCTCATCCTCAACCTTGGATGAATTCTCATCTCTGTTACTCCGCCTGATCTCTTCCTACACGAGAGCGAACCATAACTGCTCCCAAATTGGTATTTTTTCTCTACCATTCACCGAATATTGATAACTGTGCCAGCTCTTGGGAAGACCCAAAATGGCTAGAGCTACCAAATCTTCTTCTGGAATAGTAACTCTGACCCCGCCAAGCTCATCACGACACTGTGTGAACTTTCTCGGGTACTACAGAATTGATTCATCCTTTTTCATTTTGATGTTATGAAGCCTGTCCTTGAGTTCCAACTTCATGTGGTCACTATTGTTCTCAAACAAATTTGTTACTGTTTTCCACATTGCGAATGTAGTTTCTTTCCCGTGGAGATTCGACACAATATGATCTCAAACTCCATCCAATATGATCCTCCTCGCTTTAGCCACGTCCTTCTTCCAATGAGCGATATCCTTGGCATCAGTTGTTGGGGATTTTGCTACATATGTATTGATGTAATATAGTATCCCATTGTCATATAATACTTCCTCCATACGGATCTTCTATGCCACAAAATTTGTGGTTCCTTCCAAATCATTCTCGAGCCCATTAGAGGAATTTTGAGGTCTAAAATGGGCCTCCCAAGGAAATAATAAAATAATAGTGGAAATAATAAAATAAGATTTGATTACATCATCAAATTTTAGAGGGAAAAATTAAAAAAACTACTTTTTCAACTCGTATTTTCAACTTATCTCCCTATGGGTTTACTCAAATTTCGAGCAGGAGTACTCGTTGGATGACAAATTTAATTTCTCATCCAAGTAGTACCCATTTTGCATACTTTCGATCGAACCTGCTACATGAAAAATGAGAAATACATGAAAAATGTGATTGTAATCACGTTTTTTCATGTATTTCTAATTTTTTGTGTGGTAGGGTCCATCGAAAGTATGCAAAATGGGTATTCCTTGGATGAAGAATCAAAATTTGCATCCAATGAGTAATCCCACTCGAAATTTGAGTAAAACCTTAGGGAGATAAGTTGAAAAATTAGTTTTATTATTTTATTATTTTTTAATATTTTTACCTTTTGACCCCAAAAATGGTGAATTATCCCCCATGGTTGACATCATCATCTTGAATCATATTGGTTCTTATAAATTTTATTTTGGTTGTACATTTTTCTTAGGAGGCCCACTTTAGACCTCAAAAGTTCTCTAATGTGAGTTTGTTGGAAGTCATCTTCTCAGTCCTAATGAAATCTGTAACACTGATCTTGAAATTCGAACCTCCTACAAAGACAACTTTGAATTATCTTCTCTAATGTGAATCAATATTGCTCATGTAATGCTCTAAAACATAAGACTCAAGTCTACTCTACTCATCTACGGAAATCAATTCATAATTGAGAAGCTATATCAAAAGCATGCATCAGAATTTAACACACATACACGAGGATATATCTAGGGGAAAGAAACTACTCAAAATCCCTTCCTATATATATTGCATTAGTCAGAAAATAGATTAGAAATATAATGTTTTCTCAATCCTGAGAAACCTCTACACAAGTATAATCTATCTCACTACCTCACAGACTGACTCTAGCTAATAATTGGCCAATTTTTCTGCCTGTCAAGCTCTTATTTCCTTGTGTTGCTTCCTTGGGAATTAGCCCCTATTATTTAGGGAAATTCCTCATCCATAATTATGTAATCCCTATAGTCCCTTCTCTGACTTCATGTGCCACCTAACTTAGATAATTATACAACTAATAGTACATTGCCCTTAAAATCTAATCTCAAATGGGTAACTCGAATTGCATGCATGCATGAGTTAATTATTAGTTGATTGATCAGTTAACTCATTGTACAGTGAAGATGCATCCCACTGTTATACATCCTACTAGTCCTCCAATAGTTGGAATTTGTTTAATTGACCTTAACTCAATTTAACTAAATTAAAATGTTACAACTGAAATTAAACTCAACCTAACCTCCTAAAATTTATGAATTACTATACACAACTCAAGTTAAGCCATCAACTCCAATTAACTAAGCTAACTGAGTGATAACAACTTAGTTAACTCATTCAAGTTGTCTTGTGATGTGGAATTTTGATTTTTCCCATAATTTAATTCAAGGGAAAATCAAATCAGGATTTTCTTCTTGTCATTTTTCAACAACTTCCAAGCTAAATATTTAGCTAGGAGATAAATTGGCCCACCAATGGTATTGACAATGGGTCTAAGGGGAGCCCCCTCTTTATGTAATTTTGGAAGCCCATAAATCCTAGGAGTGAGAGGGTTGTTCTCAATAATCTTATGGCCTATGGAGCTCACGGCGCTACTAGATTTTATAGTTGAAGTCGTAGCTGTCGTGATTTTTTTTACAGGGTTCTTCTATAGCTTTTTGTAGCTATTGTTGTTATACAAATGGTCCAACATATTTCTTCAGTTGTCAACCTTATCCAAGATAACAATCATTCCACCTTTATCCACTTCAATAATAACAATGTCGAGCCTTTTTAGGGCCTCAAAGGGCTTCAAATTTTGACTTACTGATGTTACTCTTAGGTGTTTTAGCTTTCCTCAGAACCACCACACTATCTTGTCTAATGTAATCTTTCAAATTATCAACTACATCCTTAATGCCATACTATATGCTACAAATAATATCTTCTACTGGGATTTTTCTTAGGGCAAGGGTGAAATTTAATCTTTTTTTCCAAGAAGAAAGATAGAATAATGAAAAGATAATCTTTACGATTAATCACCCTCTTATTTGTGAAAATTCCCAGATCTAAAATCCTATTGCAGCAACTCGAAAATATTCACCTAATTTTTATTCATTACTTAACAATTTATTTGCAGTTATTCTACGACAAACAGTGAATACATCACACTACAACCTTCACTACATAAAATAATATACATAAACAAGAACTAAGCAAGAAGGATATCAATCACACATATGACACCGTTATTTTTGGACAAATGTCCCCAGAAAAACCCAATGCGGGAAAACCAATGCAGCAGCTGAGGGTTTGTATTATTAAACATTAGTTCTTAATACAATCTAGGATGCCTTACTGTCCATCCATACAAAGAAAATAACTGACATAGATTTAGTGAGAAAATTACCTCACACTAACACTGGATATTCGACACTGACCCAACCTTGAACTGACAAGCCTCACGTTGCCTCTACGCAGATCTATGTCACCCCCTTCGGCTGGTCTTCCTGCTAGTTGCATGTTGATCTTCTGCCCCTCTCGTCTGACACCCCAGTTCTCTGGCACTGGATATGACTGATCATAAGAAAAACAGCGGATCTCTTCAGAGGCTCAGCATTTCCTCTGCGTGGCTTTGCGCTACCCATCGTATCCCCTACGCTACCTCTTCTATGTCCTCTTATCTTCCTTCTATGCGATGTATTCCTAGCTCAGGAAAAATATCCAACTAGAACTATCTATGCCCCTCACTGCATAGAATCAAATCGATGATCTCTCCAGCTACTATGCGTTGCTCACTTGAGAAACCAATCTTTAGACTCTCTCCGATGTATTTTCCAAATGCCTATCAAGCCTTCTCTTATAACCTTCTCGTTGATAAATCAACGGCCTGGATTAAAACATAATAAAGGGATAAGATTAACTTGACTTAATCTTCTCCTTTTTCTAGAAGTTTCACACCCAATTATATCAATACAATTTAATTATTTTAATTCCCTAAGTTTAGACTTAGGCTCCCATTAAAAATAATTAATTATTTTAATAAAACCCCATCCGGGTGGAATTTCCAAAAACTCTTTCAGGTTATTTTGGAATACATGTATCTAAGCCTCCCTACAAAATTTGAGACTTAGATCACATCTGATGCTACCAGAAATCAACATTATTCTTAGCAAAGGGGGCACTAGACGAAGACGATTATTATTATTATTATTATTATTATTATTAAGAAAGTTAATATTATAAATATCATCAAAATGGTTATGGGAAGGAAAAGTGACGGGTACTTGAGCAGAAGGGTTAGAAGGGGGGATTTTAATAACAGAGGGGGGAAATGTAATGGGAGGGAGATGATAGAGACAGGGATTGGGTCATGCTCAAACTAATATGAGGGTTATTTGGAGGCAAGGGAGAAGCCTTCGTTGAGGAGGAATGGGGGAAGAGGTTCTAGTAAACACAAGGGTTACGAGTAATGCATGGGGAGTCCAATGAATGGCTTACGACGTCAGAATCTAGGTTGTACAAGCATGTGATAGCGTTGACCACCACAACAGCACACAACCGATTATCAGAAATTGCGTGAAAGTCAACTAAAGCAGCAAACTCACTGGAGTAAGAAGTCGTCGAATATCCCGAGGGAGACGATGAATCAGAAAAGGGGAATTCATTGCTAGACTCTATAGGAGAGACATCATAAGAAAATCAAGTTGGACCTACATTATTCCACACTAAACTATCAGATATAAAAACTCCATTAGCAGAAGGCGAAGGACCAGCGTTATCTGAAACCGAGATCGAAGGATTATTTAAGGAACAAGGAGGAGGGCCAACGCTCTCACGACCAGTTGGAATTGTTAATTGGGAGCCAATCCAAGATTTGATGGAAGAGACTTGTTCTCAACTGATCTATCGAATTAAGGTATCTTCCATCATAATAGATCCATTTTCATCCAAATATTTTATTCATGAGTGAGTAAAAGTGAAATATTTTTATCACATGGTGCCCACGTGTAATTGATTGGCCATGATATGAAGTCATTGTGAAGTATGTGGTTCAAGGTTCAAATCCCCCTGACTAGTAGTGTGGTTCATGTTAGGATGTGCATGGGTTCACCTAGAGGTATAGTGGTAACAGTCTGAATCGACACTACAAAGAAAAGAAATATTTTTACCGTGTCGCATTCATTCATTCATTATCAATATTTTACTAGCATAGATCCATCTTAACTCTAGATCTACCAAGTTCCTAGAGGGGTCAACTCTATCAAGATATAAACCTCATTTTGAGTGCCAAACTTGAGGAAAGGTTTACACCTTCGTAAATATGATTTATCTACATGCTTGGTAAATCCAAAGTTAGGATGAATTTACACTGGTTCTTAATAATATTGTTTATATTTATATAAATTTCACATTTCTATATAGAGAGAGAGATAGAGATTCTTTTTTTTTTTTTAAACTTTGGTGATACATATGGTTAGATGTTTAATAATTTTTTTAATTTAATTTTTTAATGTTATATATATGGTAATTGTATTTTTATTAAGTATACATGCACTCTAAGTAATAAGAAATATGGCCTTGTTCAAAGAACTTTTGATTGTCTTTAAATTTTTAAAAAACATAATTTAAGTGGTTTAGTGTGCAAATATGGAGTGCCTGGTTTTTTACGGTGTTGAATTCATTTATGCATTCCAAAGTGCATTTTAAACAATCAAAAATCACAATCTTACTAAAACTTGTAATGCCATATTTACAGCCAAAAAGACTACCTCTTAATTATATGTTCTGAAATATGAATCATGAAACAATTTTATTACTCCCTGTCAAATAAAAACTCCTGCAATTGAATTTCCTATTGACCACTATTAGTTTAACCTTGACAAATGCAACTTATAATGTTCAAATTTTATAAAAAATATTATTTTTCAATATTTAAAAATAAAAATAAAAAATCAAGCATTATATTGGACCATAACTTGAATGTCTAAGTTTGCATAATATAATGCCATGTGAATAATTGTCTCACATATTTTATGCCATAATTTATGGATATCATTGCAATGTTCAAGCATACCTCTCATCTTTGTGTAGTGATTTTTCATTCTTAAAAAATGGATAGAATAAAATGTGAATAGTGTGAATGATAGGGATTTAACCTCCATAAAATATTCTAGAATATTCTTAGTAGTATACACAAATCACTTACTATCATATACTTCCCATATTTGTGTAGTGATTTTTCATTCTTAAAAACTGGTTAGAATAAGATGTGAATAGTGTGAATGATAGGGATTTAACCTCCATAAAATATTCTAGAATATTCTTAGTAGTATACACAAATCAAAGGCTACTTGCCCTCCTCTCTGTACACTAGTTCATGACCCGTTGGGACCGAAAGGCTAAGAATTATCTCCGCTGTAGTTAAGCATTTTTCCTCTTTTAATTAAATTCATTAATTAAAAAAATGTCATATGAATAAGTGTCATATGAAATTAATTATGGTTTTTTGGGCATGTGGTATTGATAAGCCATGGTATTGTAACAAAACCTATTCATAGATTAAAAATCTCCATGAAAAATTAGGGACGAATCTCCATGGTGCCACTTTAGATCCATCTTAACTCTGAATTTACCAAGGGTTGAGAGGGATCAAATATTTTTTCACTCTAAATGAGGTTTTCACCTCAAAAGATAGATTCAAAGTTAAGATGGATCTAGACTAGTTGTATATATACTAGCCCCAAGGATTAGCGCGTGAAGTTCTTTGATATCGATGCTAATTGGTCTCTTCAATTCCCTTGGGGTGAGGCCTTGTACTCAATGCTGGCAGTTTACCCAATTTACCATCCAAAAAATGTGGAGAAGTACTCCAAGTTTTCTCCTGCTTTCATTCCAAGTATAATATCGATGCTAGTTGGTGTTGATCACGTTTTCTCCTGCTTGTATTCCAAGTATATATATCGATGCTAGTTGGTGTTGATCACGAGTTTGACTCTCTTCAATTCCCTTGGGGTGAGACCTTGCAATCAAGGCCAACGATTTACCCAATTTACCATCCACAAAATTTCTCTTGCTTTCAGGTTTCTCTTGCTTTCATTCTATATATATATACCATTGTAAAAACCATGGGTCGTCACAACCTAAAGCCTATTAGCCCCCAATGGTAAATTGACTATTTTATCTCAATTATATTTGATTATTATTTTTATTTTTATTTTATTTTTTTAATGTAATTTGACCAAGTCAAATATCTTTCGTACTAAGTTGAAAATAATTTATAGTTGCAATAAGAATCATGTTACATATTTTTTTTAAATGTATATATATTTAATTTACATATTAATTATTTGTATCATTAATAATAATTACCAGCCTAGATCCATCTTAACTCTAGATCTATCAAGGGCCGAGAAGGATCGAATCTCGAGGTGCAAACCTATTTTTTAAGTGCAAAACTTGAGGAAAGGTTTTCACCTCAAGAGATTTGATCTTTCTCGGAACTTCATAGATCCAGAGTTAAGATGGATCTAGATTGGTTTGAGTAGTGTGCAGCCATGTAAGTACATTTGATATTAATATAATCATTTTAAATATGCTAAATATGTCTGAGATTTATCTAGTCATTTTAATTTTAAATTTTCTTAGTTATCTCAGTTTGTACCATCATACATCCAATTACATCAAATCAAAAATCAACATCTACAGTGAAATCAATGCATCTAATGCAAGCAATCAAGTAACATTAGAAAACAACATCTACACTAAAATCAATGCATCTAATTCAAGTCATCAAATTGGATTAGAAATCAACATCTACACTCAAATCAATGCATCTAGTGCAAGTAAGAAAATAGGATTAGAAACCAACATCTACACTGAAATCAATACATCTAGTGCAAGCAATCAAATAGGATTAGAAATCACCATCTACACTGAAATCAATGCATTTAGTGCAAGAAATCAAATAGGATTAGAAACCAACATATACACTGAAATCAATACATCTAGTGCAAGCAATCAAATAGGATTAGAAATCACCATCTACACTGAAATCAATCCATTTAGTGCAAGCAATCAAATAGGATTAGAAACCAACATCTACACTGAAATCAATACATCTAGTGCAAGCAATCAAATAGGATTAGAAATCACCATCTACACTGAAATCAATGCATTTAGTGCAAGAAATCAAATAGGATTAGAAATCATCTACATTGAAATCAATCCATCTAGTGCAAGCAATCAAATATAATTAATATCAATATCTACATCGAAATTAATGCATCTAGTGCAAGAAATCAAAAGGAAATCACCATCTACACTAAAATAAATGCATTTAGTGCAAGCAATCAAATAGGATTAGAAATCATCTATATTGAAAATGCATCTAGTGCTTGTAATCAAATATCATTATAAATTGACATCTACACTAAAATCAATGCATCTAGTGTAAGCAATCAAATAGGATTAGAAATCACCATCTACACCGAAATCAATGCATCTAGTGCAAGAAATCTTCTTCCCTTTCTAACCCCTTCATCTATATCTATATCTCCCTCCATTTCTCCTTCGTATCTCTATCTCACCCCGCAAACTCACACTCTCTCTCTTCACCTTCCATCTATATCTCTATCTCCCTCTCTCTTTATATATCAACCCCAAAACATACACTCTCTTTCTCCAATCTCTCTCTCTCTCTCTCTCTCTTACCCTTCTCTCCCTCTCCCCCACTTATATCTCTCTTCCCTCTTGTTTTCCTCTCTCCCTCTCTCTCCATATTCCTTATCACTCCCTCTCTCTCGTCGCGTCTTTCTCTTTTTATGTATTTCTTCTTACCTCCCTCTCTCTCCACCTTTCTCTCTTTGTGTCTTTCTTCTTACCTCCCTATCTCTCCCCCTCCATATTCATATATCTTCCCCTACCTCTCTCCACTCTCTCACATCCTCTCTCTCTTCCTTCCTCTCTCCCTTCCTCTCCCACCCCTCTCTCTCTCTCTCTCTCTCTCTTCACCCTCCAACTTTGTTACTATATGCCTCTTTGTATCCTTCTCTCCCCCATTCTCTCCATCTCTCCTTTGTCTCATTACACACCCCCAAACATACACATACTCTCTCCATATATCTTTCCCTACCTCTCTCCACTCTCTCACATCCTCTCTCTCTTCCTTCCTCACTCCCTTTCTCTCCCACCTCTCTCTCTCTCTCTCTCTCTCTCTCTTCACCCTCCAACTTTGTTACTATATGCCTCTTTGTATCATTCTCTCCCCCCTTCTCTCCATCTCTCCTTTGTCCCATTATCTCACCCCCAAACATACACATACTCTCTTCATCTCTCCCTTGTCACTCCCTCTCTCTCTCCACTTCTCACTCTCTATGCCTTTCTTCTTCCCTCCCTCTCTCCCCCTCCAACTCATCTCTTTATCCCTCCATTCTCTCCTCTCTCTCAATTCCTCTCTTTCATCCTTCATCTCTCTCCACTTCTCTCCTACCTCCCTCTCTCTTCCCCATCTCTCTCTCTCTCTTGAATCCTCTCTATTCCCTCATCTCGTCTCTCTCTCTCTCTCTCTCTTGAATCCTCTCTCGTCCCTCATCACTCTCTTCCTCTCTCTCTCTCTCTATCTTCCCTCCAATTCTCTCTCTTCCCTAATCACTCTCTCTCCCTCTCCAACTATGTTACTATATCCCTCCATTCCTCCTTCTCTCTCCTTCTCCCCCCTTCTCTCCATCTCTCCCTTGTCACTTCCTCTCTCTCTTTACTTCTCATTTATCCCTCCCTCTCACTTTCGCCATCTCTCTCTCTCTTTCCCCATCTCTCTCTCTCTCTCTCTCTCTCTCTCTCTCTCTGCCCTCCAATCCTCTCACTATCACCCTTCCTTTCTCCTTCTCTCTCTCCCCCCTCCATCTTTGTGTCTCCCTCTCCATATCTTACCATTCTCTACCTCTCTCACTCATCTCCCTCTCTCTCTCTCTTCATTCTTCCTCTCCCCTCTCCTTTTGTTTATCTCCATCTCTCCCTTTTCACCTCCCTTATCTCTCCACCTCTATCCCTCTACGGCTTTGTTCTTCACTCCCCCCCACTCCACACACACACACACACACACACATATATAGTTAATATATATCATGATATATTAATATATATTATAATATAATAAATTTACTATTGTATTAATCCAAAGTTATTAAATTTAATAATAATAATAATATAATATATCAATATGAATATTATATTTAATAATATTATTAATATTAATATTAGGGTTAATAAAAAAAAATTGCATGGTATTATAATTTGTTCCATGGTATTTGGTCAATAGGCTTCACCTAAATAACACCTCTTTTTTTAGTGTTCTTAAATATAAAAAAAAATTATGGAGTAAATATTAAAAAAAAATGTTTTATTTATTTACAATGGTATTTGGCCCATAGGCTTGGTACATAATTAGATGTTGATTTCTAATCCTATTTGATATATTTTTATTTATTTACCATACCTATTTATATCTTTTTTATATTTATTTATTTACCATAACACTTTTATACATATGGTATTTGGCCCATAGGCTTGGTACATAATTAGATGTTGATTTCTAATCCTATTTGATATATTTTTATTTATTTACCATACCTATTTATATCTCTCTTATATTTATTTATTTACCATACCTCTTTTATACATATGGTATTTGGCCCATGGCATTAATAATAATTTGTCCCATCTTATTTGGCTCATAGGTTTCACCTTTATAAAACCTCTTTTTTGAGTTGTTGTAAATATAAAGAGGTTTATGGAGTAAATATAAAAATAGGTTATATTTATTTATAATACCTCTTTTATTTACCATGATATTTGGCTCATAGGCTTAGTATATAACTAGATGTTGATTTCTAACCCTATTTGATATATATTTTTTATTTACCCTAAATCATTTATAAATATGGTATTTGGCCCATGGTATTAATAATAATTTTTAATGTTCATAAATATAAAGTGGTTTATGGAGTAAAAAATAATAATAATAATAATAATTATTTATTTACCATGGTATTTGGCCCATAGGCTTGGTATATAATTAGATGTTGATTTCTAATCCTATTTGATATATTTTTATTTATTTTACCATACCTATTTATATCTCTTTTATATTTATTTATTTACCATGCCTCTTTTATAAATATGGTATTTGTCCCATGGTATTAATAATAATTTGTCCCATGGTATTTGGCTCATAGGTTTCACCTAAAAACATTTTTTTTGAGTTGTTGTAAATATAAAGAGGTTTATGGAGTATAAATAAAAAGAGGTTTTATTATTTATTTATCATACCTCTGCTTTATTTGTATTTTTTTATTTATTTACCATACATTTTTTTAGTGTTAGTAAACCTTTTCATATTTTAAATTTATATTGTGTTTATACATAATAATAATTAGAATGATTTTTAAATAGGACATACATTAGATTAAAATGTTAAATGTTAAATGTTATTATTTTAAATATAGCTATAAATTAGTTCATTCTTATGATTTTTTTAAATTTTAGCAACTTGATATGTATGATGAACTATTTTGATGCCAATTATGTATTTATGTATGAGTAAAATTGTAAATGTGTAGACTTACTAGTGGTTAGTACCAACCAAAATTTATGCAAGTTCTTGTGCTTTAGTAAGCAATTATTTTATCCACGTTCAATCATTTTTTTATTATTACTTTTTATTTTCTATTACTTTTTTTAATTAAATCAACATTATGCTTTGTTATTATTATTTTTTTATCTAACGTGACACTATGACATTTCTTTGATATTAATGACATTTAAATGTTTACAAGTATTTACAACCACTACAACATCTCCCCCATAATGAGCCAACATTTAGATGTTTACACTACATTGGATTGTAGTGTAGAGCACTTCTAGGCCCATACTTATTTTAATTAGAATTAACCAAGCATGTGTGTTTATTTTTGTTTTTTATAGAATACATGTAAAAAAAACACATGTCAACACTAGGTTGAGTACAGAAGGAATTATGCATCTCCCTCATATTGGGCTATAGAATGGCCCTTTCTACTCAATGATGCTTTGTGATCATTACAAGCACATATAATGATGTTGAAAACATCTTATAATGCCTCATACTAAGGTATGAGGAGAGGGAAATCCATGAGATCTTTCCATTATTTAAATAATCCATACTAGACTTGTTGTCCTTGATTTTTCCAATATGGGAGTGGCTTGGGTATTACCTATCATGTTTATAGAAATAAAATGACCATCCATCCATGGATAAGTATTTTTCCATTAGAAGGTAGGGTTGTAGCTAAGTTTTTGAGTTTAAAGTTCACCTTGGCTAGATATTTTACATTGCATGACCTTCCCTTCCATGCTCATTTACAATCATTATTTTTGGGATTAGTTATTGCTCATTCAATTGTGTTTTTTATTCTCATTTCAAACTTGATATCGTAATATTGATTTTTTTTTAAACACTCCCTTCTCCCAATTTGATTTTTCTTTAATTTTATGTTGCATTGTACATTGGTTAGATTTTCATGGTTGATTCTAGTTTACTATATCAAAATATTTTGTGACACATTTATATCCTTGTTACAATTTTTCGATGGTTGTAGGCTCAATAAAAATTCATGGTGATTTTAATATCCATGTTTCAACCCATATTGACAATCTTTCAATGCCCTTTCTTGGAATCTTTATGGAAATTGTGATGGGGCCATCATGATTATTTTCATGTTTTCCTTGCACTTCTACCATTAACTATTTTGTATGCCTTGTTCAAGTCTTCATAAGATGGTCATTCTAATCTCACAATGTAGGATTTTCCACAAGTTTAGAGCCCAAAAACATTAAGTAGAGAAATACAAGCCTTAATACTCGCATCACTAGTTATAAAGCATGGCAATTTTGATATCCATACTTTATCCCCAATTCATGCATCTTGTGCGGTTCTTTGAGTTTGGATTATTATTGAGAACAATCCTTTTTCTTTTCCCACATAAATCCAATATAATACAACTTTAATTTGGAATGACGTAACTAAATCGTTGCTCCTCTAAACCAGTCCATACTCAATTATGTAACTACTTTAATTCGAGGCAATTACACTATAAATAGTTCAATTACAAGCATATATAAGATATTTTTTAAATTTTAGTATTGTATTGATCAAGATCATTGTGGACCTCAGTTAATTTATAAAATGATAAACATGTGCAACAAAAGTACTTATAAATTGAATTGTACAAGTGACTTACATATAAAAAGTAGCTATACCATTATCAACATTTTAACTACATCACCAAGAAGTTGGGGCTAGCTAAATAAATATGGATGTGTTTATCCATAAGAGTGATTGTTATAAATAACTTTCAATTATTGAAATTTGAATGGTTATAAATTAAACAAATTTTTAATTTTCATTGTAAAATATGTGTGATAATTCTTAATTCACTTATTTATAATATGGTAGATATATTAACAAAGTTTTATTTATACACATAAAAAACAAATTTAATAGGTGTTTGAACTCTACTTTGACATAAATAAAGGATCATTGATTTCACACCCACATTATATATACTATTATACCTGGATGACAAACATATATCATTTTTTTTCTACAATGTTTGACTTAATTTCCTTTTATTACAGGTATATTGTCTCTTTCATTTACCATGAATTGGTACCCATAAAACATGGAAACCATTTGAGCAATTAAGGAATTGGCAATCCCCAATCTTTTATTGATGAGTTCGAAATAAGGGAATGATAAGCCAATACATCCATTACTATTATCTAGTTATTTCAAGGGATAGATCCATTAAGATTTACTCATCCCAATAAGAATACTTGTTGAGATTAAGGCTAGCGCTAGCTTGGTTAAATGATCTTTCATACCACCTAACAAGCATTTCTTGTTAATATTTTGACCCATGATTAAGGCCAAATAAGCTACTATTTCTGCCTTCAATTTGTATTACAAATACTTTAAGAGCCTAGTGTCTTCTTGTGAGATACCAACTTCATTCATTAATTCTAAAGATATTGTAAAATTGGGAGGCATTGCTTACTATTATGGTTCGAGTATAACAAGTTTCAATATAAATGTTGAATATAAACATATGAAATTCTAAATTTAATACATTGAATTCATTACCCTCATCCTTTGTATGAATGTGGATGTGAATTAGTCATTTCTCCAATCCCCATTCCCCATTTATGCAGTAAACATTTATCTCTTATTTGTTATTTGATATTGTGCTCCATTTTCCAACTTTGCAGTATCTGTGTAATTCAACATGGGAGAGTAGAGTGGTTGATTTGGAGGTGAAGTGTGAGCATTTAAAAATTCATCTAGCATCAGTTTCACCAAAGGTTGGATAGCTCTTTTGTAATAATATTGAAATCCTCTCTCACTAGATCAGGAACCAAAGTATTCTATTTTTTAAGACTTTTGTGTAATAAAAGAGGCATGGATTGTGTACAAGCCATGACAATTTTTTTGAGTGTGTAATAAAAGGTGCATACTTTGAGTGTATACGAAAAGGAGATCCTATATGTATTGAAGTGTTTGACATGGGAAAATGTGTTGTAGCATGATAAACTCAGTATCTTTTGTAATATTGAATATAAACCTAGGAGTTAAATTGAAAAGGCATTAATTGGCCAACGAGGGTAGACTACTGGAACCCAAAAAGTCGTGGAATCCAATGTCGTGGAACCCAATAATTGGTGAACTAGGATTGAAGACAATGAAGGAACAACATCAAAGCAAAGCTAGAAAGAATCAATTTAATTTTGTGAAGAATCATCAGTTGAAAGATTTGACAAATACCAAAGATATGCTCAGCATAAGATCGGGATCGACTACCGTAGGCTAGGAGATGTGTCACAATGACGCTGTCGTACAGTTGTAAGCACAAGGCACAAATGCTATTGCAAGGGGCAAGTGCAAGACATGTATGTAGGCACTGAGGACAAGCATAACATTAAGGAATAAGAATACATAAACCCCAAGAGGACATCAGTTGAGAGACTTGATAAATACCAAAGATATGCTCAGCATAAGATTAGGAGATGTGTAACAATGATGCTGTTGTACAGTTGTAAGCACAAGGCACAAATGCTAGTACAAAGGGCAAGTGCAAGACATGTATGTAGGCACTGAGGACAACCACATGGCTAAGGGCATCAAATATAGGGCACAAATGCAAGGTACGAATTCAGCGTAAAATGGCTTTTCTCAGCTCCACAATATCGACTAGAAATGGTGTTAACTCAACGACACTTTGCTATAATCTTTGGGTCTCTGGACGGGGATAGTTAGAGAGAAATTAGGATTAGGACGTCTGTCCTGGTGATCTCATTATGACATTTTTAAACATTTTGTCGCTGTATTGTTATTCAACAGAATATAAGGATTTATTTTAGAGGGCAAAGAAAATTTACAGGACTTAAAATTCAATCATCCACACCAAGGTCTAGTTCTTATTTCATACAGTAGCAATCCTATTTACACCATCTTTTCTTTGTATTTGGATCCTGTTTGACATTGGCCTCCTGTTTTACAACAAAAAAGAATCCATTTCATTAGCTGGGCATACAATTTGTAAGAGCCGCCCACGCAAATATATCATTTTTATATGTACAAAAGGTATAAAAAGAATCAAGGCAAGAACTCTTTGCTAGGATAGAATCTTGTAAAAATAGAATACTTATATAAGGCTTACACAAAGAGTTTAGACAATCATTATATAGAGAAAATAAACCTCAATCTTACATTGCTTTGAGTTACAGTTACAACCAACAAACATCTTGTTGATGTTCGGAATCGATATTTGGTGTGGTGCAGACTTGCATTGTTTTGGTGTTCACCCCAGATCCCAAATTTGCAATGTTGAATAACAACGGAATCATTGCCTTCACCACCATTGAAAGGAATACCTCTTATGGTTCCCCCTGCATTTGATTAGGACCTTCAATACTACTCTGGAAAAAACCTTACTTACGGCACCCCATAATAACCAAGCCCTGAGCTAATTGGAATCGACCATTATAACCATATCTATTACGAGACAGATTTTTCGTCTTATACAAGTCATAACAATGTTGTATACCTGCTATAATAACATGCTCTTCAATCTAGACAAGAATACACCATGCTTTTCAATCTACATAAGATTTAATTCATATGCCATTCACCAAAATTATGGGACTGAAGAAGGCTTCCCCTACATAGAATTTCACATTTGCCTTCATAACAAGGTTCGGAGTCCTTCAGATAGAGATAATTCAATTGATTCTAGTTCTTGTTTTTCGTGTCTATATTTTGATGGCCTGTTACCTGAGACAAAACCCAGTTCACGATTACAACATTATAAACAATACTATACAGATAAAGGAAAATACCTGAAATTAAAGTTTCTGTGAAACCTACAGTTGTAAGCTGAGATCAAGTCTCTCCTTGAATATAAAAAGTGAGAAATCAAAACCTATCAGCTAAGAAAACCACGCAAGCTGTGTAAGAAGGCATGACAAAATGGGCAGAGGAAGAAAATGAATCCAAATAAGAGCAAAAGACCCCTTTCAGTCATTTCAAAATTCATACTAACACATTTATTTTGAATTTATTACCAAATCTGATGAGATTTGAACAATCCATGCATTTCTAAAATAAAAATGACCAATAACAAACCAGATGCATAGAATGAATTGCATTTCAGACATTAAAATTTTGAAATGACTAGAATAGTAACCTTATCTGCAAACTCAATACTGATAACTGGTCGTATCTCTCCGATGGGGAAGACAAAACTTTGGAGATTTAGGTTCTGTCAATTCTTTAGATGATCTGTCATGAAACACATTGTCAATAAATGAAATAAACTAAGATCATTGTAACAAAATAACAAAAGAGCATTAAGGGCAAATTGAACACATATTACCTTTCTGGTACAAAAGGTTTGTTAAAAGATGGCAACGGCCGTGCATGAGGAATCATTTCCTTTCGCATAGCTTTAATGGCCTTCTCCTCCTCCATCTGTTCAGTCAAGAAACAATCAATGAAGCTGCATTAAAAGAACATCATAAGGATCCATATGCTCTGAACTCATTTTCATTTCAAATTTTTAATCTCAGAGTATTAAAGACTTCGCCTTGACCTGAAACCATGCCCAAAAAATCTGGTTGTCTGATAACTTCAAAAAACATGCCGAACTGTGTCATCCTTACCACACAACACACGAGCCAAATTAGCATGCCAACTTTGTGAAGTCTACTTTTGACAAACAAAGGCCACGTTGAAGGAAGCATGAGCTTTCCAAATAATCCAACACCGCCTCACCTATTGCATCATCGGATGACAGCCCCCAGCTTTTATTTAAGTGGGTGTCAATGTCAAAGGAGTGCCTAATCCCCCCATATGGAATTCCGTGATCCCCGAGGGATCCCTAACATGTTTAGAGGGTTCTCCCAATGGCAGTGTATAACCAGTAAAGCTCACAAGTAAACAAGAAATGGAGATGGTGACTAAGATTGCAGTTTCAATTATTACATGATCCCAAAATCATGTTACATTTATGATATAATAACAAAATAAACAGATTGTCAAAAAACTCTTGGAGAAAACTGTGTAGATGTTTACCTTGTCCAATGTTTCGGGTGGACACTCGGCACCCATCATCAGGGACTAGTAAGCAAACATATGATAAGAGTGAGTGTTGATCAGACCTTAAATAGAGAGGTTGGTTAAGGCATTAGAGTAATGTTCAAAAAATATAACTATTAAAAATAAAATAAACAGTCAAAGTCAAAAGATTATTAAATTATTAAACGAATTAAGAAGCGGTCAAAAGGATTATTAAAATATTAATTGAACAATAATAAACGTTCAAAAAAGGAATGGAGGAGATTGATGATACTTCCAAAGCCACATCAAAATCAACCAGTGTAGGAAGGTCCTTAAAACTGCT
This sequence comes from Pinus albicaulis, assembly GCA_034641835.2. Lineage (NCBI taxonomy): Eukaryota > Viridiplantae > Streptophyta > Pinopsida > Pinales > Pinaceae > Pinus > Pinus albicaulis. Next base: position 696,118,389 of record CM076572.1, read on the forward strand.
TAATTCGGAATATGGTGAAGTAGCTCCTAGGTGGGGACTACTCTTTATGGGTTTTACTCCTCTTCGATGGGATTCCGGTTAGTTGGGACTCGAGGAAATCCAAAATTCGCCCAGCGAGCTCTTGAAGAAAAAAAAAACTGAGGGATTCAAACCCAAACCAATGTCATGTCTTTAGGGAATTTTTCCCTTAGGATTAATAAGTAACATGTAACCCAATTTGATCCAGAAATTCACAAAAAAGCTTTCCAACAGTATGAGAGCAGATGCAATAGAGCAATGTTCAACAGTACAAACAAATTTCAAGATTCAACGAAGGGTTGTTGCAAACATTATGGCAGCCCTTAATAATCCAATAACAAAATTGTACCAATGATCCAATAATGACTACCTATACTCAACTGATAATACTACTGCTCCTTGATAATTAACGGTAAGCTACCCTATACTTAACTGATAATACTACTACCCTTTTGGGCCTTCTTCCCCAAAGATATTCAATCCAAATTCATAATGATAGATTTCCTCAAGAGGCTTTCTCCTCCTCAATCAAGTTTCCCCCTTTATCAAAGACTATAGCCTAAAGGGTTGGATAGGCTATTTCATCCTACCGTGGGCAATTAATCCATAGGGGGCTACAATTAATCCTAGCTTATCTCGTTTCAATAGTTTGATCATGTAATTACTTTTCTCCAAGGTTTTTTAAAATATGGGTGTGCAACTTGTTGAAATCATTCCATATTCATAGTACAAAAGACTAATCCGGTTATCTTCATCGAGATGGTCCTACCTTTTTGGATATTTAATTTCCAGAATATTGAATCTCTAGAGCATGAGTCCTATGCCATGCATTAGCATTTTAAATAAACCTTCTCGAATCATGCAAAAGAGTCCACATGCACCACTGTTAGGTATCCTAAATCCACAAATCTTTCCAAAGAAACAAATATTTCTTAGCCAAATTTTTACCTGCATACTTTGGCAAAAGCCCAAGATCCTCTGAGGACTAAAACGTCTAAATTAATTAGGATGCTAGGTCCTAGGCATCACGAGGTCATTCCCAACAAATAGAACTAGAGATTGTTTGTCAAGCCACCCACACCCTTTTGAGCAAAGTCAAGCCTAAAATCATGAAGGCCTTTTCATTACTCATAATGTCATCAAACTAAGCCCTGCCAAGGAACATTCCCTTCCACTGCTTGTAACAACCTTAGTTGAGAACGACCAAACCCTGGGCTTGTAGGTTATGGAGGCTTAAGCCGCCTTGTCCTCGAGGTAAGGTAGAAATGTCCGAAGTCACCAAAAGCAAACCCTTTTGACCCTCCTTGTTACCCTAGAGGAAGCTTCAAAGAACACACTCTCGGGATGTGTAGGTTGATTGAGAAGGGAAGAGACATGGACTGATACATGACTTATTGTGAATATTATATCTAGAATAATAATTTTCGTAGAAAGGGGAAAGTCATGGAGGGACCAAGCTTGAACAATATTCTCAAATTTACTCATGACCACCCTCCATTGTTTAGCAATAGAATACTTCACGCCAAAGTGGATGCCCAAATGCCAAATACTACTGCATCAACAATTTCTAGCCATGGGCAAAGAAAGAAGTCAAGAAGCAAGGAGTCTAAACACTTACAAAGGCTATCACTGCAGCAGAAAAACTCTTGGACTACCAAACTAATGGGAAGGACAAAGACGAAGGTCAAGGTGATAGAATCAAGAAGAAGAAGGAACAAGAAGGGAGGCCAAAAACCAAGGCATGTCACATGAAGAGAGGGCAAAAACCAAGTTGGCATGGCCCCTGGCATGGGTGCACCCGATTGGTCGAGTTGGCTTTGGCCACGAGCAACCAAAGTTAGCGTTTCCAGTTGGGCCAAACCAACACACGACATAGAGGCGACAGGCGAAATGGAGCTCATGATATGTGTATCAACTTGGTGCAACGAACATTGGGCGCCATAAGGACACCAGCCCGACCAAGCAGCACAACCTTGTGGAGGGATGGAACGTTGACCTGAGACTAAGCGACATGAGGATGGAACGTTGACTAGACTGAGCAGCACGAGGATGGAACATCAACCCGACTGAGCGGCATGAGGATGGAACATCAGCGCAAGACCCAACAACACAAGAATGGAACGTCGACAAGACCGAGTGGCACAAAGTGGAGAGTCAGCTCAAGTCGAAGCGACACTATGTGCGAGCCAACTCATGGAACAATGAGAACGCATGTGAAAGGGCACAAAGGTGAACCAACGAAACAGTTCACATGCCCCCATTGCAAGTTATAAGTAACAAAGTAGTGAACCATTTGGGGAAGCAAGATGGAAGTCGCAAGAGACTAAAAGTGTAAAGAGTGAAGTCGTGAAGAAAAGAAGGTTTGTGTGCGTCTACAGTAGGGTAGACCGACGAACTAACCGATGGCAAGACACTCGAAATTTGGTGGCACAAGAGATGCGAGTGAGCAGCAAGACGCCTGAGTGAACTGAATTTTGGTGACTTTTCTGTGGTATTCTATTTTGGTGTCCTTTACATGGTTTAAGAAAGGAACTGAACTGGTGGGCTAAGATTGCCTATGTAATGTAACTTTCACTACAATAATAAAGATAAGGTTGGAGAACCATTCCATTTACATTCTTGTGTACTTGTGGATGATTATGGTTTATTGTTTATACTACATTTATATTTGAAGTGTTGTATAAAATTTGAGACAATATGGTTTCTTGTTCTATATTGAGAAATTATGATAATTCCGCTAAATATTATCACAAGATTCACAACCAGACAAATTGAATTATTGTCTTGAATCATTTACACATATGTAATGCTAATGTACACATCAAGTTATTGAATCATGCATTGTTCAGATGTATCTGTAATGCTATTGTTTTGAATCATGAAATGCGCTGATGGATCCCCCACAATGCTAAATCTGGGCATGTTAGCCTCAATTGTGATAAGAGGAAGCTTTTGAATCATGTATGCATATTACAATATACTAGATAATGAAATAATGGAAGAGCTGCATGAAAACCAAACTGGGAAATGATCACTGACCTTCTTTGCAGCTTCATATTCCTCCTTAAGTTTCATATACAAATTCTGTTTCTCCAGTATCTGCACGAGAAATTTAGGCAAATTAGAATAACTGCATTTAAATGCCCTACTCTTGGGTAAATACCGAATTGAGAAGACAGCATACCTTCTTGTCAAATTCTAGACGTTCAGCAGCTCGAGCATCAGCATGGAAGGAGAACTCCTGTACCTCTGTAAGAGGCATTCTAGGCACCTGAGGAATATGTACAGGCACACTGCATTTGCAACATTTCCATCAGTCTCCCCAAAACAAAGGCCTATTATAGTCTCGCATTTTCAATATTACCATGATTTCAGAGCTTCCATAATCATTTAGAGGCAAGTGGAGAACATGTAGCATGCACGCAATACACAAATATATCCCAACCCTTAGTTACAAGGAGCTCAAACTCATAGCATTTGGGGGTTGAATCAGCATCATACACATGTAAACAACCACTGTTATAGAATCAAAATAACATCTGTGCATGTCACCTTTTCAGTCATGGTCACAGACAAATGCAATATCCCAGAAAGACATGTTTGTTCAACATTCAACAGTTATACTAAGAGCTAAGGTATGAACAGATCGAACAAAGGATAGATGTTCAAAAGTACACTACGAAGACTCGACATTTTCTTCACCACCTAGTGAAAATTTTGGGTGTATAGTGAAGCCGTAAGTTCTAACAAAGAGAACTTGGTATACATGTTACATTCATGTGTCATGCTATACTTATTTATCATGCTAAATTCTCTGGCATTCAGTGTTTATCCAATCAAGTGGATATCTATCTACTGATATGTATGTCCACAGCTGTGGAGTGCAATTATTACCATGTAAGTTCTCCTTTTAGCTCTAAAATTGAAAAATTCAAAAATATTTAAATTCTTAACACTGCATCACTAACTTGGACATGTTAGGCTGAGCTCGGAATTTCCTCTTTTCAGCCTCTTCCTTCTCAGCTCTTGCCCGTTCTTCCATCATTCGTTGCAGTTCTTCCTCATGCCTAATTAAACTCTCAAGTTGAAAAGGTTCTGGTTTAGTGCACTCCTTGGGTTCTGGCTTCTGTGGGATCTGCAATGTGTGTTCGTAACAACTCAGGCACACGCTGTATTTTGTAAAAAAATCCATGTTTACAGCAATATGTTGTTTACCCACAAGGTTTTCTCAATGCACAAGACAAGAGAACAGCATGGAAACAAATATAAAAGCTAATCCGAAACATAAGCAGATAAACAACCCAGAATGTTAATGAGATAATCACCACCATTAACTGAAGTTAAAATATCACATTATAAAACCAAATTAAACAGAATCCCTTGTGCACTTACTACTGGATATTCGATAGTATATGGTAACGGATTTGCCTTAGGAATTCGTGCCTCTTCCTCTTTCCTCTTCTGCTCCTGCAACTCCAACATAAATTTTATTTCTTTTTCTGCTCCCCGTTCCTGAATAGTCATGACACCCAAAACTGCCATTATACTCTGCCAGTTTTATATTATAAATACATTTAAAATTTTGCGTCATTTTATAACTCATAAATTTTATTTCTTTTTCTGCTCCCCGTTCCTGAATAGTCATGACACCCAAAACTGCCATTATACTCTGCCAGCTTTATATTATAGATACATTTATAATTTTGCGTCATTTTATAAAAGGGGATCTTTCAATTCAAAAAAACAAGTGAGAAAATACAAACCTCAGTGAGGAGATGGAAAGGCTTAGGTACTGTTGGTCGACAACCCGCATCCTGGTGAGGTTCGGAATTCAACGAGAGCTAGCCAACCACACAAAGAGAGAACTGGCCTGTAAGTCAAATCTGTTCTTGAATTACTCAATCTGAGTAGGTAAGATTTTAGAATTTGATAGCTCATTCTTTCTGACATAGTAATGTTGAATTATCTAAGCATATACCATTTATACCCAAAAGAATCATATGCCGTTACTACCTTTTCAAGAAGGTCAAGAGGTGGAGGAGAGTGATAACAACGCTCTTCCGTTGCAAAATGGAATTCCTGATGTGTTAATTTCATTTTCAAAGTATCAAGATTCAAAACCATTGTATCAATATCACAACAGAAATAATAGCAGTACTAAGTAAACCAGGGACCTGGAAATAAAGTGACCGTACCAAAGGTGTTGTGGCTTGGCGCTTGGAATTGCGAAATATGCCTAGATCCCCTCTACTAGAAAATATCTGTACAATGCAAAATTCACATTAATAAATGATAATAAAAGGGAACTACTACTGTCTACACTATTCATATCATATCAAAGACAATTTCCATTAAAAAATAGATCACATTACCCTTTTATTTATTGGCCTGGCCTTGAACTTGGGAATCTTTTCCAGTTCTTCTTTCTCCAATTCTTCTGTGCTTTTTATCCTGAAATGTTCTCCAATAATTATATTTGGATCGATACTTCATGCCTATCAGACTCCTTTTATTTGAGATCTATATATTTCATAAATGGCAGTACTTGCGTTGGATTTGGGCATCATGAAGTCCAAGTGAACAGTGAAAGGAAAATTTTCAGCGGCAATGTGCATTCAAATGAAAACAAAGCTCCAATAGATCTTGTGGACATTATATTGCATTCAAATTCAAATGAATTCCCATATATTACTTTTTGACTTGGCTACTGATCTCCAACTACACTATCCTAGACAAAAAGAAAACTTAATCAGCTATCAAAAATAATAATATCGGCACATGTAAATAAAGCTGCTAGTTGTGCTTTCATATCATCTACTCAACAATGCCATTGGCATGAAAATGAAATTTGCTGTCCCCATTTGTAATGTTTTAACAGGAGTGGATTAGTAAATTAGATAGCTGGCCTAGCCAACGTTCTTAAGCAAGAAACTTTCCAGTAAGCAAAATTTCGGATTTAATATACGTGGGCCAGGTTTTGATAAGTCTTATTTCCACTAAGTTTTAGTGGACAAATTTGATATTAATTGGGGCCAATGTCCACTAAAACTAATGATGTAGACTTCCTCCTCTTGTCGATTTGAAACATCGAATTTTAAAGCTTCATAATGAATTTTTATATATTTTAATTGTCCTTGTTTTATGGTAGTTTTTGAATTCAAGATATCTATATATATATATATGGTTTTGATAACTTTACATACTATAAAATTATGTGTCGTGATTCAACGGATTTGGCGGAGCAACATCCAGAAATTACACATTTGCTCTTTGGTTTAAGAAAAGTTATTTTATAGTAGTTTTTGAATTGAAGATATATATATGTGTGTGTGGTTTTGATAACTTTACGTACCATAAAATTATGTATCGTGATTCGTATGGTTGACCTGGACTGAATGTCCCGTGGCTTCAGCCTTGGACGGATTTGGAGGAGCAACATCCAGAAATTACACATTTGCTCTTTGGTTTAAGCGAAGTTATAGCTACGGGGGGTGGCACCACTAAAATTCCCGACCAACAATTACTCGTTTGGTAGCTCTTAGAGGAGTTTCATGATTTTGCGACCTGAAATTTGTTTTATCAAAGATTCGGGGCAACTTTTAGATTGAGTAGTTTCGGATACTTTCGGAGCGATGGCAGCTTCTAATCACAACACAAGATTTCCATTGTTATTGTCTCTCTTAACAGCGTAGGCACATTCAATTGGTGACGGTAGTTGCTAGTTTCGGATACCATAGTAGTAAGTTTCGTACAATCCAAAATTCGGATAAATGTCATTGTAGGGCGGATACAGTATCGTGAACCTCCGTTGTACCGTCTTTGTTAACAATCGACCTTCTAAACACCAAAGAAGCCAAACACATTATAACAAAAAAGTTACAGATGAATGAATTGTTTTTTATGGTTTATTTTACATTGCTCAAGCTGAATAACTAAAATATGAAAAAAAATGCATATTTTGGTATCCATCAGAAGTATATTTCTGTATTCCAGTTGTACTGGATTTCTTCATTGCATAATTTTTTCTTATAATTCGTATTCTACAAATTATGGAAAAGTTGCTTCATGGCATTTCAAATGTTCTTACTGCCAAAGTCTCTCTCCTCGACTGCCAGCTGAGCATAATGTTTACTAAAGCCAAGATTTCCCTTGTCCAAGCAACCAATTTACCAGCCCTCAATATACGAGTTACATAATCTCAAATAACAATTATCAGAGCTTATTCCAATTGAAGGAATTGAAATAAGCGCTTTTCCTCGTTTCTCTCCAGCACTAAACCAAAATTATCTAAAACCTAGCTATAAAGATAAAGCGAAGCCTAAGGAAATAAGGCAGTTGGTCACGATCAAAACCTTGATTTGCAGCATCTCGAGTGATTGTCAAGGCGACTTCACTTGGCACATTCTTTTAAATATTCACAAGCAAATAAACATGCATTTCACAAACCAGAGATGGCATACCAAACAAGTCTTTCTATCCTAAAATTTAGACTCGGCTAGCACGTAAATACACTAGAGCGTGAAGAGCACCTAGCATTCAAACGACACACGATTCACTAATATGTGACTTAACAACTAACCATGATTATTCTCATCCAATAATTATAATATATGAGTATGAAATCTCCAGGAAGGGAACTCCCAGGATGAACCCAAACAAAGAAAGTGTGTTCCAAATTCCAATGTAAGCTTTTGACGATAGGATGCAATTAAAGAAATAAAATAATTAAATTAAGAGACAAGGATGAAACCCCAAGAAAGAAAGTGCATTCCACGAGCAGCATAGGATGCAATTAAAAATAATGATAATTAAATTAACAATAAAGCAAGGGTCTCATGGGCAGACCAGAGGGTCAAGGGTCTCCCCGAGATGCCACAGACCTAAAAGTTGAGGTGTATCTACTCTCTTGGTGCCTTTGTCTGTGAGAACCAGGAAGGAGGAGGCGATCATCTTGGTAGTGTCCAATGATCATGGTGAACTAAGCATAGGGAATGGAAGCCAAAAAGCCACCCTCGTATATAAAGTCATGCATCACTTCCAGATATCTAAAGAAGACGAAGGATTTTTGGGAAACCCTAAAAAGGTAGTGGTATCGAATTGGATCTCATAATAGAATCTAGATTGGGCATCAGAAAATGAAATGGTCCTCTGTCTGAATCTCCTGTAGGTTGGCAGAGTCAACAAGCCCCGTCTACTCGTGGAATAGGTGATCGACTACCACCCTAAGTTGATGAGAACCAACTTGAAACTAGCCAAGAGGGGACTTGAGAGCTTGCATCTAGTGGCAAAGTGTATATGAGGTCTGGCAATTAGGCCATCTCTCATCTCCATAAAATGCTCTACATAGAAGGCCATCCTGGGTTTTTAATTTCCCAAATTCTTCATTTTATGTGCATTATTCTCCAGCCAAAAATTTCTTTTACATAAGTTTCTTTTCATTGAATTGTACATGTCAAATTTTCAAATTATTTTTACAATGTTTTAACTCTGTCTACCAAAATGTTGTCTTCAGATAGTAACAACTGAAAACATCATCCAAATTACTCTCCAAGTTGAATCAACATGGGCAACGTATAACCAATCAGCTATATAAATCCTCAGGGAAGCAAAAGTAAAAGACATTTTCTTGCTTCAAAATTTTGAAATTAAGAATATGATTTTATGCAACTTACTTTGGTGTGCGTGCCCGTAAAGCAGTTTGTAAGTGTGGCATTTTGGGTTCTGTCAAACCACCTCCAGTAGCAGCTTTATGCGGATGTTTCTCTATAGTCTGCATTTAGAAGGATCCTTGATTAAGAATCTAGACATAATGTTCGAGCCTTAAGGCATTTCATCTACAATAACAACTTAAAGCCTACAAACACAATTTGGAATAAAGCCCATAAATCCCTATATTTGAAATACAAGGGTTCAATTATTATAGTAAGTTACCACAGCCGAATCTGTAGATGATGACATTAAAGATGTAGCTGCAGATTGTTGCATAGCCCTTTCCCATGTCTTCAAATTAAATTCCTGTACAAATTGCAAACATAAAAATCTAAAGCAAAGAGATAATTATACGCTTAGCAGATTAAATGGATGACCATCATGTATGAAGGTATATGAAGGTGGTATTAAAAATTGCACCTGAAACGCAGGCAACTGCACAGCACTTCTTTGTGGTAAAGGCAAGGATGGACCCTCCAATATCTAAAAACAAGAGAAAGTCAATAAAGCAGCACTAATAGCATTGAACTTGGATCATTGAAGTATCCAGCACTAGTACCAAAAATTACTGACTAGAATAGTCCTCCAAAACTTAGATATATAAAAATCTAGCCTGTGTCATTTATCCCATGCACTAACTTTTTTGTTCAATGGGCGAGCTTTGAACTTTGGCATCTTTGCAAGCATCTCTTCTTCTAACTCAGATGTACTCTTTACCCTGTAAAATCAAGTCTGATGTACGTTATACAGTCTGCTTGCCAAATCCATACCACTCTATATTAGCCATATGAGAGGTGATAATACCATTTCAATAGCAAATCTTTACCTTATAGGCCGAGCTCTTTGAGCCGTCTCCAGTTCAGGCTCTTTTGGCACAGTAAGTCTCAATTTACCCTGTTGAGGGATTCCATCTGCATTCCTCTCCTGAAACAAATGCACATTGTCACACGAGTTCATAATATCCAAACTGCTAGTATTTTAAATAACCTTCAAATCTGAGTTGATTTAAACTTACCCATGACAAAGGCTGGTTATGCAACTTCTCGGGCAGTTTTGGTTGAAATTTTCTCACCTTTTCAAAAGTTAGGATGAAAGAGCGAGGAATTATAAATGACTATTCAACATAAAATAGTAAAACCACAATCTCCAGAACTGTAGAAAAATAAAATAGCCTATATAAATATAGGAATCTTTAAAAGACAGTGGCAAGTCTACATCAAATCAAAACAAAGGGTAAAGTAAGATCAAACTGCTAACCTTGGAAGACGAAAAGCAATTTCTCTCCTTGGGACCATCCACACCTTTTTCTTTAGCAGCACCAGATTCTTTAGAGACAGCCAACTTTGAAGGTACTTTGTGAGGTAGAAGTTGCTCTTTTACATTGATTACCTGCACAATAAAGACAAATGACCTCACCACATTATACAAAAAGCCTCTCTCTCTCTCTCACTCTCTCATATACAGACACACAAAATCTTGAGCATAAACAAATGGCAAGTATATCTGTTAAAATAAATAATTGCAGGATGCAAAGCAAGCATACTATCGGTGCTTTGTAGGCTATTGATTAACTAGAAATCTCACATACACCTTCTGTCATTCCCACCGCTCCATCTCTACCATGCCCATCTTCATCTTCTAGCCCTCATTTAGTCAAAGCATAGTTCATTCACATCACAGCTCCAGCCACATTAATCTAGTCCTTACAGTGTGGCCTCAAATACTTAACCTTTTATGGTCATCGGGGTACATGTAAGCCAAGGCATTTCATTCCACATGTATGCCCCAAAATTTGCCTCTAGTTGTTGATCCAACACCCTATACGCTACTAGGATAGATCAATCTCTAGCCCCAGAATGATTAATCATCAAGAGGGTTCAAAAACACTAAAATGCAAACTTTTAACACTCCAGGGTTAGATGGATCTACACTAACTTATTTGTTACGTTATAGTAATGAAATAAAGGAAATAGCATGCCGTCTCTTTCCTTTTTTCTCTTTTTTTGACATAATGGTAATTAAATAATATATACATGAACATGACTTTTTCATATTTTATATACTAGCATTACATGATGTGAAACATGTGAATGATATAACATTGATATTTCTCTTGCCCCAAACTACAAGAGCACCTCGATTCTCTCAAGGTATTGTGGACACTATAGAAAAAAGCCCCCCTTATGAGGCCTTGAAATTCAATTTATCCTTGTTACACATGCACATCAAGCAGATACTCTCAAAACCCTTATGCTATTAGAGTCTAAACTTCAAAGGTTATACAAGCACACAAAACTCTAAAAAACAAGGTTGATAAACAAGAGGGCCATGAGAAGAAATAACCTATGAAACATCCCAAAAATATTTATCTCATAAAAATCCACAATCTTTAGCAAGTAACAAGTTATAGCAATGAAGGTTGTGTAACCTAGCCAACATTAAAAGACAAAAGGAGGAAAGCAAACAAAATGGTTCTTCCCTTGTTTGTCCACCCAACAGAAACTTCAAATCTACAAAAATATTAGGCATGACCACAACAGAGAATATGCACTACAAAACTAAACCTCCATATCCAATGCCACACCAATGCAAACAGACAAAAGGTTGTTGTTATGATTTCCCTACGAATCAACACCAAGTTCATGTCACTGCACAAGTCAATATCCCAACCAAGAAAACCTTCAATAGGACACACATAACTACCTCTTACCTTTCCCACAATGTCTCAACCACCTCGAACTTATAAGAGGCCTTCTTCCTTAGACTATCAGTTTTCTTCCTTCTCCTAATCCTACTATACTAACGAGGATCATCTCCATATTCTATATTAAAGTCCACATTAACTAGTACAGTATTAAAAAAAGGCATTATCAAAACTAATTTTTGGCTTATGCATACCCACTTGGGGATGTTATAGTTTCAATGACTTTTAATTGACCCCCTTCACAAAGTTTCCAACCTCAATGCCACACCTACAACTCTTAATGCCTCAACCAAGGCCTACAATAACTCATTCGTTGTTAGGTGTACATTTTCCTATCTAATCTCTCTCCCAGCGCTTAAGCCAGTCTAACAAGGGCAAGAACCTTGCTCTAATCTCCAATTATGACCGACCACTATCAGATTGAGTTTGGTAGATTCATACGAATGGAGTCTCTAGTGATTTTCCCCAATATTGCATTCACAAGCTCATCAATAATTTACAAGATGCACTTGTCCTGCATGTCTAACCATGAACATCCCTCTAAGATATTGAGTTGCATGAGTGTGGTAGGTTTTACCTTCATTAGCCCCTTAGTAAACCTCTTTTCATCAACACACATCTTGACAAGGATCCTCTCTCTCACCCTCATCTCGCCTACTTCCTTTGCTTCATCACCCAGACCCTCAAGTGAATGCCCCACATCAGTCTCTCTCTCAATGTCCTTGAATGGGTACTTTCAACATCTTCACTTTCAATAAAATCTAGTAATCAACTTCCTATGGCCCTATCCTTTTGTGATCGAGAGATGAGTCAAGCTCACTAGTGGCACCCATTCTATAGCTCTTGTATGCTACAACTTGTGTTGCAGCTGCTAGTGGTCATTTGTATCACATTTTCAAATACCCACATCAACAAACATGTAACACGAGTTACAATCCATCATTGTGCATAAGATATGATGGATTTATTTTGCCCAGTTATACCTCATGCCTTGCACACAAGTTTCCACGCTAGGCAATCAATTGATAGGTATAGTACCAATGTTGTAGTTGTTCACAGCTCTAATTATGATCGTGATAATTGTTACCCACCCACATGTATGCTTAACCCTAGGAGAAAATTTTTCTCCTATGATGCAACTTTCTAGCTAGCAATCCTAGCATGATCCATAGATAGCTAGTCCATATGATGAAGGTGGGTCATTTACTGCCAGGTGCATTAACCATTTAGGTATTCAAGTGCTTTCATTTAACGTTTGAAGGCATTCAAGTATGGATCACAGGTTGAATTAGATTATAGACCGCTATTAGTTGTATAATTATTCCCTTGCTTCAACTTTTGGTGGTTATCACTTTCCCGTAGTCCAATCTAACCTTCCTTGCGGCCTTTCTTTCACTATTTTGGAGGGGTACAAATAGGAGGATTTGAAGACAGTAATGTTCCATGTTCTCCATACTTAACATTTGTCATATTCCCTTGTTCCATTGTCCCATCCTTTGATTAGTTGTTTAGTCGCTCGTGTTGGTTCACTATTGACCTTGTCCTATGAGAAGTTGTATATACACAAGGATGATGCAGCTATAAGAAAAGAGAGAGTGATCCAATGATAAAATGCCTAAGCATGGCAACGAATGTAAAGCGATAAAAAGCCAAATTATAGCTTTCCTCCCCTCCCCTCGAGGTTGGAAGAAACTAATAGGCCTGTGTAACCCTCCCATACCTAAGCATGATAATTTGTGTATAATCATAAGCTAGGAAGACATTTGAAGATGATGCTTGTGTGAAGTACTTTGATGACTTAAACATTGAATATGGCCCACTCTAAAATTGTTGTGGTTCCTACAATCATGATGATGATCTCACATGATTCTCAGTATTTGTGCTAAATATTGTTTCCAGGTACATCCCACATCCCTTGAGGCATGTATGATGATTCTCCGTCACTTCAACGATGGCATCCAACCATTATGATGATGACACAAGACTCTTTGACAAAAGATGTTGAGCACCTATTAACATAGTTGATGACACCATCTCCCACCTCTAGAACCTTGGATATTGTCTATTAGAGTTAGGACATTACCTTGAGAGTAAATATACCCTTGAGATGGCAATACACCCCCAAGTCGACATTGCATCTATTTGATGGACATTCCCTTCGACATTTTATACTTCTTTATCATAGATTCTAGATAATTTCTAAATAATCTACTAAGGGAATACAACACAATTCGCTTCAAGCATGTTCATACCCTAAAATACACAACTATACAAAATCTGGGAAGATGACAAGGCAAAGAGAAGAAAAAAAATCCATCATTATTTTTGGGCTTCTACGCACCATCATCTATTTAGAACAACTAACTTTACCCCTCATCATAATCTTGTTAAGGATTTGGGAGCAGCTCAAATGAAACAATTAGGGACAAGTGGGCTAGATAAGTTTGGATAAGTCTAGAGATGAATTGAGGAATTTTTTCAGCAATGAGAAACAGAATTTGAGTTCAGCATGAGATCTGAAGTGCTTCCATTTTCTTTCATACATCAGGATTGCGCCTTATTATTTGACTTTTAGAATCTAGATCAACATTTCGTTTGGCAATCGCAAATTATATTCCATATATTGTGATTCATTATTTCTGCTCAAACTTACATACAGCAATGGATCTCATCATCATGCAAACTAAGGGATCTCAATTAACATTTTTGTTTGCTTTGTATTGGAAATTTTAGAAAACTGATTCAGTTCTAGAAAGCTATTATACTTTGTCATATGACAGTAGAAATTTCCAGGTCAAATCATCTACCAGATATTTCCAGACTATTTAATCAGAATGAATGATAAGAAGGCAAAATCAATTGGTTGAAATCATAGCCCACCGGGTGCAAGCGGCCTCCTTCAAGTTTTTGTCTTTTCACTGCTTGATGGTCTTGGGCAGCACTCTTTTGAGCTGCTTTTTCTTTCCTCAGTGACATCTCCTTGATGCACCTGATCATCAGACACTCCAATACTTAACTGTATCCTCTATAACAATCTCAAAATTATATTAACCAAAAGAAACTCTTTACCAAATGAAATTATATTACCTTGCTTTAGCTTGCTTAGTATTCTTAACTTCTTTTGTCCCACATACACTCAAATCATGCCGCTTTGCCAAGTGGCTTGCTGTAGGTTTTGTTAAAGTTGACTTACTTGAGAAAGGTGGAACTCTTTTAACAGTCAGCTGTGTTGCATTTACATTAACTTGCCCTCTAGGAGTACAAAGCTCCATGTCTAAGCTCCACAATAAAGATACACAAATATCAATAGTATTATAGGAGAGCAAATCGACAAAGGGAACAAACGACCAATGAAAACTTATTAATGTTGCTAGAAGAGACGTGTTTTAAGCTGGAGCAAAGCTGAATCTAGAACGCATTTCCATAGATATCCGGATTCCTTCAGAAAATCAAATAAAGTAACAGGGGAATAAATATTGCCGGGAATGAAGCCTCATATACCCTGATAAGTGGGAGATTTCCAAGACATTATTCTCCTGAATCATTGAAATAGTCACAACTGCGAACAATAAAATTCCCATAGAAAACTATATAGGAAGCGTTTGAGCCACTTCTTCCAGTTTAGGGATAGAATATCTAAAATGTGGATCAACACATTAATTACTGATATCTATCTTACAGACAGAATTAGCATTAGAGAGAGAAGCAAATATGATTACGAACTTACAGTTAACAAACTATAACAAGTTAAAGCTTACCATCAGTCATGTCTCCGCCTTCATTGGAGCTGGGAACATCATTATGCATTGCACTGTCAACCAAGTCCGTGACAGGACAGCCCATTTCAACATGTTGGTCTTCCTGAAGATTGCATTTCGTTTCATCTTGAGATGATTCTCTTTCCTTAATTTTTGCAACATATGCTGCATAGAGAAGGATAAGTGAATCAACTTAAAATATAACGCCAGCTGAATTCCAATCACTCAGATATAGCAAACAGTGACACTTAAAAACATATGTTCAACCGTTATCCAGAAATAATATTCTTCCACCTGCTGTTTTTAACAAAGTTTAGTACATTATATCTATGGGGCCGAAGGAGTGCCTAGGATTCTAAGATCTAAAGAGCTGTTTATATCAGCCAAAGCAATCCATCTAGACAATACGAGATCCTTCCACAAAAGAATAGTGATTTTTAACTGTAACCAAATATAGCCTTCTGCAGAAGAGCAAATGATGCTTTCATAACCAATGAAGGAAGCTGAAATGCTCTGAATTATCATTTACTCTTTAGCATCATCCATTTCAATCTTGTTCATCTATTGGACTGTTCAAAGTAACTCCTTCAATTATAGCAATATTGCTATCATCACACTTCCTAAATAATATTTTGAGTTTTCTGCTCATTTTAATATATTTGATTCCTCTAGCATACTGACTAATTTTATCTTTTCTTAGCAGCATTTCCAGGTTCTAACACTATTTCATGTTTTAAGCTTCAACTAGCGGATCCACTTTCACCAGCAGATGTCCAGAATACATATAGAGTAGGAAGTTGAGCAATTATGTCGTATTGCCAACCTTTTGCATGAAAGCATACAACATGCATGGTGCAGCGGGATGTCCAGAATACATATAGAGTAGGAAGTTGAGAAATTATGTCTTATTGCCAACCTTTTGCATGAAAGCATACAACATGCATGGTGCAGCGGGATGAGACACTGATGAAAACAAAGATAACTCCGATGTAAGATGAATCAGTTTTAACAGACAAAACCATCAATGCCGGAGGCAGGAATAGTGCAAAGACATCAATTTCGGAACTTGCACATTATTGTCTGCTTTAGGATTGGCAAAGATTTCAGACATACAATGAGCCTTATGAAGCAGTTTTGCTATGCATAGAGTTTTAATGTGAATTCATCACCCAAGCACAAACACAAAATAGCCCATGGCAGTTTGCAATAACAATTTGCAGTGGAAGTCAGAGCCATCGATATTAACTCTGGATATCAATACTCTAATCAGTAATTGAATTTAATGATTCCTAATTTAACATCAACAATCCCAAAAAGAGATAGATTTCACTAGTAGAGGGAGCTTTTGAGTTTATGAAGACGTGCAACACACCATAGGTACAGTGTTTAAGAGGGAATATTCTTCCAAGTGGAGATAAAACGAAGTTTTCAACCGATGTTTTCTTATATTGGATAGGGAAGCCTTGCCACGAGTTTGAGAAAGCTTATATCTGAGAAAACTTATATCCTATGGTCATAATATGACTCAAATGGTAAACAATCAGAACTTGCTATGAGATAGAACAATGACACATTCTGGATTTTTAATATTTATGCTTGATAAAGAATGAGTATTGATGTGGAAATGGATCCCTCAAAGTTTCCAAGCCACGTTTTCTTATATTGGATAGGGAAGCCTTGCCTCAAGTTTGAGAGCTTATGTCTAAGAAAACTTAACTCCTATGGTCATAAGCGGGCTCAAATGGTAAACAATCAGAAAATGCTATGAAATAGAACAATGATAGCTTGCAACATCACATAAATAACCACCACAACCCAGAGAGCACCAATGCCAGCAATGTGAGTATCGTAGTGACTGAGGATGCTATCACATCACATCAACATGCGATTTGCACCCCAAAGCTACACTCTTGATTAGAAAAGCTTTTGGTGCAGGTGATCCGGATAGGTAAATATTATGGTCAGGCACAAACACAATCATTGGCTTGCACACAATGCCCAAACCTATGAAGGACAGCAGTGGAACCATGAAATTTCCATGTTGTTCATGTTTCCACCCCTGCCCATGATAGTTCATGACAGTCTGTGCAAGCCCATGATGGCATTTCTGTCTAGTGCTTAAGGTTTGCCATGCTTTGTAAACCATCTCTGTCTCATAATGATTATGGATGTAGGATTGATTATACATATAGGATTAATCATAATAGAGGCAGGATTAGAAGATGAATATTAATATGGAACAGAATCCCAACATAGGGATATGGACACTGTAATAAGACAGCTTGCAACATCACACAGATAACAGCCACAAGCCAAAAGGCATGAGGATGTTCTACCATCAACCGAGGGATTGATAACTCCTCATTTTTATTTAAAGGATTGGCTCTGTGATTCACATCTATTTGTATGACCTGATCAGATTTTTCCTTATAGGTTATGTTGACCTTCAAAGTAAAACGCTGTTCTGACTTAAAATATGCCATGGATATTTCAATAAAAAACATTGAAAGTAGTTTGCTACTCACGCGATGCTGCATAGGTGCTTGCAGTTTCAAACCATCCTTCGGCTTGTCGGGCTTCCTCCTCCGTCTCGCCTTGAATAAAATCGAAAAAATGAGGAGCGGAGAATTCATAGTCCGGGTCGATTTGGAAATCTGGAAACCACTCTTCCATCGCAGCATCCTCTGCATCTGACGCCTCCATTTCAATCATGACCCTGAAAACCCAGAAAGAAAGCTTAAACCTCTGAGGTCTAAAACCCTGACGACCATGACCATGGAGAAGAGCTCTGAGAGAGAGAGATTCTATGAATCATATCGGACGGATTCCAGGTGGCAATGAATTCAAGACATGGACTCAAATGAGATGGATGATTTGAGGTGAAATCGGGACCAAAATGGAAAAGGAAAACTGCAAAATACTCGCACAGGCGCTTCTGTTAGGATCGATACCAAAGGAATATATACCCCGACACTTGTATAACCAGGTAGATAGCTGCTATTTTGGGATGTCGTTCAGAGTAATTATCTGCTCTTTCCCTCACAGTCGCCAAGACATTCGCAACTGGGCGTAGACGGTCCGTATCGTATCTCGATTCTCGGGGGAGTTTTCTACACCGTCCGATTCCAATACTTGCGATATGTTTATACCATTTTGAAAAGAATACATACTAACGTTATTCTGCTCACGCCTCCGTAACACCGTTAATGCAATTTTTGAATTCGGCGTGGGAAACCGACGGCAGATCGAGCTTTGAGCATTGGTTGTTTGAAATTTAATGTGATTTTTAAAAATATTTAGAATTAAAAAAATAAAAAATGAATAACGATTGACCAAAATCCTTATATAGGAATAAATTAGAAACCTCATTTATTTTTATATTTTATTGGGTTTTTATTTCAACGGCTCAGTTCGCGACTAGGTCGAAGAGAAATAGGTGGCGGAATTTGAAATTGAACTTTCTCCAAGGGCAATGGGGTGAAGGCCTATTTGTCTTTAATGATTTAGGTTTAAGTAATTCAATTATAAAATAGTTAGATTTAACAAGGGTTAAGTTTTGAAAAATAATATATGATTAAAGAGTTTAAGTGTTAATTGAGTTTAGTTTGGGTGGAATAGTTGTTATTTTATTTTTATTTATATGAAGTCTTGTGAGTTTATATGTTGATGAGTAATTTTGTTGTGCTCTTAAATGAGTTATATTGAGTGTTGGCTTAGTACTAGCAATCTTTCTCTTTCGGAGTACCCAATGCCCCAAATTTTGCTTGGAGGTTGTTTAGTTTTGGTATTTGAAAATTTGGAAAAATTGAGCATTATTTAATTTTTTTGTTATAATTTTGGAGGAGAGTAGAAGGTTTTATAGTCATAAGAGTATTTCCAAGATGTTGTTTGATATATCTAGGCAAGAATAACCCAAAACTTTTTTGGCAAGAAATTCAACAAAGGAAGAAGCAATTTGAAACTAATATTACAGCCAATCAGTGGTTTGGCTATGCAAGGAAACTCTATGAAAAAGAATTAGAGGTTGAGCCTCCTCCCAGGATCAACACATCTACAAAGCTTTTCACAGTACATGAGGTGGAGGCAGGATTTTAAAAGTTGAAAACAGGGAAGGTAAAGGACTTGGTTGAAATTCAAGCAAAATATCTAAAGTGGGGAATGAACATTTTGGCACTGCACATCATGGAAATATTCAACAACGTCATTCAGCAAGAATTCCCAAGGGATTGGACAACTAGTCTGGCAATTCCCCTTTTTAAAAGTGGAGACATTAATAATCTTTCCAACTGTAGAACCATTATGATCAATCCTTTGTTTGCAAAGCTTTTCAGTGGCATGGTAGAAAATAGAATCAGTAAGTGGGCAGAAGTAAAAGAAAAGAGGGCAAAAGGGCAAGCAGGTTTTAGGCCAAAGCATTCTACAATAGATGATGGTATCATGCTGAGACACATTGTTGAAAAGGTTTGGGGGGACAAAGAAGAAGTATTTTGCTGCTTTGATGACTTCAAAAAGGCATTTGACATAGTCCCTAGAGATAAGTTGTGGCGTAGAATGGAAGAACTTGAAATTCCTTTACAATATAGAGTTGTTGTCCATAGGCTTTATGAAGAGCTGGAAGTCAAAATTAGAACTTCAGCAGCCATTTCAAAAAGTTTTAGAAGTGACATCGGAGTCAAGTAAAGTTGCCCTTTATCCCCTACCCTTTTTGGTTTATATATTGACAAACTGGAAGAGTGACTAAATTTGCAAGGTGGGGATGGTGTTCGATTGGGGGAGTTTGTGATAAATCTTCTTCTATATGTTGATGATCTTGTGTTGGTTGCTAAATCGGCCCATGGATTGCAGATGCACCTATATGCCCTTTAACATTTTTGTAAAGTAGTGGGGATGCAAGTTAATACCAGTGAGACCAAAATAATGATTTTCTCTAATAAATGGAAGTAAAGCCAGCATACGTTCTTCTTTGAAGGCAATATTCTTGAAGAAGTAGATGAATACAAGTACCTCAGGATCGATTTCAACAATAAGCTTAATTGGGAGGATTACAGAAAGAAAAGAATTTTAGGAGGGTGGAAAGCATTATATGCACTTCAAAATAGATGTAGAGAGGCAGAGTTATGGGATTAGAACACGATCAAAGTACTTTTTGGACTCTTGGTTTGTCTAGTGCTATTATATGGGTGTGAATTGTGGGCTAGCAGCATCCCTGTTTCAAAATGGAAACAAATTCAAAAAATTAAAAAATGCTTGAACATGAGCAAGTTCAAAATAAAAAGTTTGGTTCCTTATGAGATAATGTTGAGTGAAACATGGGCAGCTCCCATCGAAGCAATTTCCATGGTGCATCTTATAAGGTATCTAAAAATAATGGAGCAAATGGGAGGAGGTAGATGGTCGAAAGTTATCTTCAATTAAGGTATTAGTGAAAGAAAGAAATCATGGATGAGACAAAACAACAAATTGATGAAAAATGGAATATTTACCTTAATGCATGTCCCGCAAATAGCAAGGCGTTAAATAATTTTGTGTTGGAGAAGTTTCGTAAGGGTATATGGGGAAAAGAGTTGGGTAGAAAGAAGAAGTATTATGTTCAGGAATTCAACCCCACTTGTGATCTCCAACAAAAAGAGTACATTGGAGCTAGCATTCTGGAGAGCAAAGGTTCTTATTGCACAGTTAAGAACTAACTCACATCAACTTCGGTGTGAAACGAGACGGTGGAAGAGACCTAAAGAAACTTGGGAAGAAAGGGTATGTACTTTTTTCACTTCTCGAGTAGTGGAATCATAAAAACATTTCATTTTGGAATGTGATGCTTTCAAAGACCTCAGGGACAGTTCCCGCAATATGTTAGCATCAATTCTGTGGCATTGTCTTTTCAGTGAGGTAACTGTTAGAAGGTTGGGTCAGCTCATCATCAATTTGAGTAAGAAAATGATTGAATTACATAAGGAAAAAAACAAGGAAGTTGGTAGTCCCATAGATTATTTTTTGTCTCATGGACGTTAAAATGTCATTCATTCCTTCATTGTACCCCTGTAATCTATCCTACAAAGAAGCATACTAATTTCATAATCAAATAACAATTGTGTCATTAGGAATATCACTCTCTTGTCGCTATCCCGATTAGCATAAGGTTCATGGCATATGAGGACTTATATGTTATCATTGATCAATACTTGAAACTAATTTGGGTAAATGCACACAAAAAAAAAGATTTTAGAGTCATAAAAACAATTCCAAAATGTCAAAAGATAAACATATCCAATTATCATTTCTCATACATGACAGACGTCCAATTATTATTTTTTACACATACACCCATACGATGTATCCTACAAATGAGAATTTTAATCTAAAATAAAATCTTAATCATAGAATATAAAATTATTATGAATTAAAAAAAACAAAAAACAAAAAACAAAAAACAAAATAATTACAAATGTAAGATTTGTAATTTTGTGAACATTACTTAAACAACAACCAAGAGTTAAAAAGACCCATAACAATCACATCCAATTATGGGCAATGCTATTTGTGAAGTGACTAAAAGATATCATCATATCAACTTGGAACATAAACCTCAAAATTTACTAAGCTTTTTCAACATTTTTTTTAAATAAATAAAAATTTATATATATATATAAAGAATACAACATCAAAATATTATATATTACATATCAATTTATTATCAAATCTGTTGGTGTCCCGTGTTTTGATAGTTTGGCAAATCAAAAGACAAGGCAACATCAGAACCAAACTTTAGAGTCCCAGGATCTAGTCCTCCTGTTCTCAGAGAGGGATCTCTCGAATATTTGTTTGCAAAGGTTTATCTTGTGTGCTTAGAGTATTGATTTTAGACTAGTTGTTAAGTGCAGGTGTTTGTTTGTTTGTTTGGTTGGATTGAATTGATACAACATAACATGAAAGGTCTGGGAAAGATACACAGAATGGAGAAACATCTGGTTCATTGGGCAATGGAGTCAAGAAGAGGTCATAACATACTCATCAATGGATATGGGATATCAGAGGGCAAATCTAACTTGGCCACAGGATCCTTTGGTTTTGGAATGAGATGGGCATCAATGATTTGGAAAGAGAAGTTTAATTCTCAACGAAGGGAACTTGAAAACATAACTTGAACAATAAAGAAATATTTGATAGACAGGGCTAACCATAAATTCTACAAACATTCTTTAAGCAAATAATGACTTCAAGACAACTTTCAAAATGAAATCTAAGATTCTCGGAACACCCTATTTCCTCAAAGATTTTATTTCAAATAACTTAGAAAACATAAAAGATTCACTGATAATTGCAGTCATAGAAGAGGGAACACCTAATACATCTATGATTACAACTATAAAAGACCTTCAAAACAACTGTTCAAGCAATGACAAAGGGCAAGATCGAAATAGACCTCTTTGACTAACTTAAAACAATGGTACTTCAAAGGGAGACTTCAATAAGAGCTTTCAAGTGATAGCAGACAAGAAGGGAAAGCCATAAATCATGCTGAAATCAAATATTTGAGCTATTATCGAAATAAACAAGCACGAGGACTAAAGAGAGAGATTGAAGACTCTAAAATACCTCAGCAGAAGAAAACATGAAACAGTGAAGGATGAACAGGTCTAAGGTGCTTCCAAGAGTCATTTCTTAGCCTAAAACTTTCAACCTACTGTAGTAAGAAATTATGGAACATAATGAAAACAGAGGAAAACATAAAACAGTTCAGAATACTTCATCAACAGCCAAGCTCATGGATCCAATGATAAAGCCTTCTCAGGAACAAGCATGCAACAACATCATCAAGGTTTCCAAGACTTCAGTTTCTTCTTCAACTTCAATGGACTATGTATTTATTTCAGAGAGTTTCAGTATTACAACTGGTGATCAAACAACAACCAACCACTTCTCATCTTCTACAGAAGTATTTATAGAAGAATGGGAAGGTGGAATGGGATAAATATCTTCTAAGTTGAATTAATACAGTTCGCTATCTCTCGGCCTTTGAGGGGCTCGATGGAGAACATTCTGATATTTCTCCTGTATTAATTGGTTATATTAATTATTTGAGCTTGCTTGGAAAGAAATTGTTGACTTTAAGGCTCTGTGTTATCCTTAACATAACTTCTGTTGACAGTTTATAATAAATTCCTTTGGTGGAAATAACTGTTCGGCCGCATTGATGCAAATTCTCTTGGTCCGGCAATAACTCGGCCTCCTTTTGATTGCTTTGAGGTTGTAGATGGCTTTACAACGTATTGTTGAGATTCAATTTACCCACGATGTGGCGACGTAAGTTTATTTGGTAAATAGATATTTTATTTTAACCTAAAACACTTGTAGTATATTTGAATTATGTGTTTTAGTCTCTAATTAAGCCTAATTTCTGTCTTCTGGTCTTCAAACTTCCTTTAATCGTGAATCAGATCTTTGATTCAATCAAATTAATGTCTTAAACCTCCAAACTGTGTTAACAGTATTTAAACAATTTTCTACTTTGGTTCTGTGCTGTCGGTCTGATACTCTTTAATTATCTTTCTCTTCACAGTGTCTTGTTGATGTGCAGATCCGCAAAGGTTTCTTATGGTATCAGCACTTCATGATGCGCCAAAGGATCGTGGTATCGAAACCTTTTAAATGGATCCCTTTAATAAACAAAACCTGAAAGATTGTCACCCTTTGGCTTTGATTTTCCCTTTAAAACATTCAAAATCCATTAGATCCCACAAAAAACACACAAAAATTACAAAATCCTGCATTTATTTGGTAAAATGCTTTAGAGGGCGTTGGGAAAGAGCGTGGCCGTTGGATGGCTTCATCTAACAGTGGAGATCTGTGTAGAAGATGAAAAAAGGAGAGCGGGGAGAAGAATAAGACGTAGTGATTTTGGACCGTTCGATCTGGACACGTTGACGGTCCAGATCCAATCGGAGGATCGCAATCAGGGGTGGAGAGCAACTGCACCGATCGAAAGTTGCGATGCGATTAATTTAAGATCATCAATCTGCAGATCAAATCGACGACAGGTGAAACATTGGGGGATTGAAATCGAAAGTCAGAAGTGAAGCGATGCGATTGCGCGATCAGGCCATCGCAATCGGCAGTGGTAAACACTTAAACTGCACCAAAGGAAAAGTTCCGATGCGATTGGGCGCCCGGTTGTGGGGCTTGGTTTTATATAGACCTCCGATAGGCCCCGGGCTTATGTATATAGGGGCTAATCGGGGTTGGGCCTTCGGGCCTGGGCTCCCATTGAGGAAATTCCCCGATGGAATGACGCTTGAGACTTAAACATGATCCGAGAAGGTCTGTGGAAACAAAAAGGCAAGGGGAGGGGGGGGGGGGGGGGGTTTAATATATATAGGCCCTAATCGCATCGAAAAATTTTGATGCAGCCTTTTCAATCTACCCATTGTAATTCCCCGATGCGATTGTGCGATCAGTCCTTTTAATCTACCCATTGATATTTAACACGTGATTTAGCTTTTTAGATCAAAACTTTGGAAAAATGGGTTTTTGGGTTTTACAAAGGAAAAAGGTGATTGAGAAAGGATTATTTACAATGTTTTAAGCACGGAAGGTGGGCCCACGGGTTATATGAAAAGATAATGAGATCGGGGGTTCTAAATCCAAAGGCTAATCGCATCGGAGTTTCGAAACATGGCAAAAGACTTGCGCTCGTTGATTTATTTCCGATGTGATAAGCGCTGATGAGACTAGCGACTGGTTTTTATGGCAAGGGCACATGTGGGGAAGTGGTTAGGGGGCTTAGCCAAAGGGGCTAAAGCCTGTAATAAAAAACATGAAATTTTTATGATTTTTCAATGTTTTTAAAGGGATTCGAGGGTTTCGGTAAGGCTAAAAAGTGGGTTTTAAACCTTACAAAGTGGATTTTCATGAATGGAAGAAGGAAACTCATGAAAAAATAGAGGAATTTTACGGAAGAAAGAGGTAAAAAGTGAAGGTTATTTTCGTGGTGGAAGGAGGAAAAGGGTCTTTGCAGCAGTGTTTTGACTTATGAAAATAGCATAATTTTCAGAGTACGAAATGGAAACAATAGTAAAGTTTAAGATTAATGACCAGATGTCTTCATGAGACTTCAAGAGGTAACACTTTTTGCAATAAAATCTGTTTCTTGAAGGCTCCAAAATCATTTAGCCACCATTTGGCATGACAAAATTTTATCGGTGGCTAACAAAATCATAATGCAATTTATTATCAAACCATAATGCAATCAAAACAAATTTTACATATGTTAGATATTACATATCAATTTATTATCAAATCATAATGCAATTTATTATCAAACCATAATGCAATCAAAACAAATTTTACATATTTTAATCATAAAATATGAAAATGCAATCATATTTTATTTTTTAAGAAGACGAATATGTCATTGTCTTTTTATTTTCATATTTTATCTTAAGAAACTTAGAAATTATTCATAATTTTTATATTATTTATTTAAGAAAATGAATATGTCATTAACTTTTTCTTTTCATATTTTATCTAAGGAAATTAGAAATTATTCATAATTTTTATATTAAAATTTTCTATAATATGAATATAATTTTATATTATGTTTTTAGGGAAGTAGTTTAATTGGCAATAGTTATGATATGAAATATTGTGCAAAATATGAGATTTAAGGTTTAAATCCTTTCTAATTAGCTTGTGAGTTATATAAGGGGCACTTGTAGTAGTGGTCACAATTGTGGGGAGTAGCTTAATTGGCAATTGTTGTGATATGAAGTATTACGTAAAGGATGAGGTCCAAGGTTCAAATCCCCTCTCATTAGCTCGTGATCCATGTGCATGACACTTGTGTTAGTGGTCAAAATCGTGTGGTTCATCGAGAAGTTATAATGTTAGTGGTTAAAATTCACCCTGTATCATATGTGTATGAACCCAATTTAAAAATAAATAAATAAAAGCAGCAAACAAACATAACTCCTATTACAATTTTCTTATTAAAATATTAATATCATTTAAAATGTAACATGTTTTAATATTATTTAATATTTGTTAAATATTTTTTTTTAAACTGGGGGAGGCAGGAGCGGGAGGGATTATCTATCGCCCCGATGAAAAAATAGAGATTCAATATATGCTTGGGCATCGAAGGGTGCTACAAATAACCAAGCAGAGTATTTGGCATTGTGGCGGAAGCTATAGTTGGCCATTTCAAGGAAAATTCGACACTTGATGGTATTTTGGGACTCCATGATCGTCATCCAACAAGTGGTTAAACTCAAAGAGAACTCCATCAGCGTTCAACTTCCAATTCTACAAAGGATAAAAATGTAAATTGGGAAATTTGGTTCAGTAGAGTTTCATCATGTCAAGAAGCATTTGAATTCCATGGTAGATGTGTTAGCAAATAAAGGAGTTGCTATGGAACAAGGGATGTTGGCACATGATCAGTTATCTTTAAACCTTTACCATGAAACTAGTAATTAAATTTCAAACAAATGGTGCAACAATTAGAATAAGTGTAATTGGTGGATTGATTAGGAGTTGGGAGGTTCGATGGTCTCATGTCAAACCTCGTCCTCGACCAATAATCCTTCATAATCAACACATTAAAGTCCTTCATAATCAACACATTGAAGACCAACAACATTGCTTAAACGTCAAGGCTCAGCCTCCCCCCCCAAACACTTGGCCTAGGTTTATACTTGTACACAAACCTTGGGATAGTTGGTTGATTGGTGTTAGTTCCAGTAAATGCAAGTGGGATCAACAATATAATGCCTCCTTCAGCATGGTGAGGCAAGCACGCTTGAGTAACAGAGATTTAACGACGTTCGTTAAGAGTTGTGAGGATTATGAATTGAGCAGGGAATGTATGGTCATGTAATGAATACAATAGGATATCATATTAAAAGTCATGACTGGTCGCGTTGGTTGACGAGAACGTGTAGGCAAGGAGGAAACTTATATAAGATAAGCAAGGTTGTTATTCTAAACACCAATGCCTGTGATTGAAATTGAGATATTGTAAGTGTTGACATTGGTGGAGGCGTTAGATAGAACATGCAGGGAGAATTAAAGATCTCAACCGCCATGGAGAATGATAAAATTACTTGTCATCCAGATAATATTTTTGTGACTATGGAGCACATTATATATTTTATTAATCAACAAGGAGAAATGGTGGCTATGGAGAACAAGGTTCAAATGCAACTTCTTAGCCAAAAAAATTGATTTGTTGTAGAGAAAGATAGATAGGTTATAGGGAAAACTAGACATAATGGACAGTCATCTGAGAAAATTATAAGCCACAACTAGCAAGAGAGTAGAGGAACTCAACGTTGGCAAGGATGCAAGTGAGGAGGTAGTACCGAACTAGGCTCCTACTCAAGGACAACTGATGGAAGAGGGAGCAGAGGCATCTGTAGGACTAAAATTTGATCACGAGTCGACATCAATTGGAGGCTAGTTTAATTGTCTTTTTGAATTACATCTTGCAAATATGTTTTAATTTTAGGAGTATTTCGAGAGGTCCTCAGACAACACCAATATAGTAATACAGTCAATAGAAAGTGTAGAAAAAATCAAGGCCTTTTTTGGACCTTTATGAACTTAGTATTAGATGTATCATTTGAATATGTAAAATTATCTAGCCTTATAACCAATTTGATGTTAATATAAAAATCATACTTGTTTTGTTAAAAATATATAATAATAATCTATAAACTATAATGTGATTTAAATTCAAATTCATATATATATATATACACACACACACACGTTGTCTACCAACGCCACAAATTCACTCGGACGACAGTTTTTTTGCCATAATCCGATAAAAAAAAAAAATTCCAAAAAATCAAAATGCTGGAGTGTTTGAATAATTTTTTGGATGGTGGAAATAGATTCAACACCGTCAAGAACCCTTGGGGCACCCAAATCCTGAAGTTTGACAGTTGTAACCTAGATTTCCAAAATTTTCTATCGGATTTTATCATAATCTTGCCATAATTTCCATTAATTTTAGAGCTAATTTGTGGGATTTTTAGAATATATATATACTTGAATTTACTTGAATTTGAATTATAATTACAATTTCTAAATTATTATTAAATAATTATAGCAATTTATATTATATATATATATATATATATATATATATATAATATAAATTGCTATAATTATTTAATAATAATTTAGAAATTGTAATTATAATTCAAATTCAAGTAAATATATTTTTCTATTTTACAGAATTTATTAAATATTATAATTATTTATTTTCACGTAAACATATTCCTCTATTATACAAAATTTATTAAATATTATAATTATGAAGTTTTGGGTTGTGGTATATCCAAAGAGTCATGGAGAAATATTAAGATGATTCAAAAGAAATTCATAACCTACAACTTCAAGATCGAGGGAACTACTCCCTATCATATCCTTTTGATCGAATCTCACTTGTCTCCCATTGCAAGTACGACTATGTTTAGATATATGGTGTATAAGATGAAGCTTTACAACATGGAATCGAAGAGGCTCCCAAAAATTGCTTCTAACTTTAGTCGAAACCCCCACCTTCACCTCAAGTGCGGGTGGCACAAGGATGCCTAGTCTTAGCTCAACCATTGGGGGATTAAGGAGGAGATCATCATGGGAAGCAAAGATAGTCTCAAAGCTACTATTACCTCCAATTTTAAGGACAAGTTGTGGGGTGATAAGGAGTTGGAAGGTAAAAGGAAGCTAAGATACTAAGAAAAAAATGAACATTGCTAGGATAAGAACTAATTCTCATGAGATTCGAAGTGAAACCGAGCAGTGGTCTACTCCCAAGACTCACTGGGACGATAAAATCTATCAGATCTACAATACTAAGAAGGTGGAAGATGAAAAACACTTCCTTTTAGATTGCCCGACTCTTACTCACATCCGCTCTCAATTCCCTAACATCTCTCACACCTCCAATCTTCTTGACTTATTAAGTCAACCCAACTATATCGATTTTGGAGCGCTTCTTTCCCTTCTTTTTGATCATAGAAACAAGATTTTGAAGAATCACAATTAGATTCTTTTTATATTCTTAAGATATGATAGACCACATTGGTCTTAATGGACGTTAATCATCATCAACATCATCATTAAATATTATAATTATATAGAAAAATTATAACATAATATTTTTTTTTTTTAATATTTTATAATACTAATATAACTTTTATTCTAATTTATTTTATTGAAATTCGAATCTCCTTTGTCCTGTTAATACTAATAAAACAATCTAATGAGTTTTAAAATTACTTTATATTTGTTAATTATTATTATTATTATTTTTATTTTTTTTAAAGAATGAGTATATATTTCCATTAAAATGTTTTGAATTACAAACTAGAATCTCGTACTTATTAGACCCATGAATCTTTTCTAGTCCTCAAAAAACTTGAATACTGATGTTTATTACATTTTACACATGCTCTAGATACATCTATTCTAAACACGTTCTCTTTATACAATCTCCAAAAAACACTTAAGATTATTACATACTTGCAAAACATATAAAACTACTTTAGACTTAGACCTTGCTACATGTTCTTATTTGCAAAAATGACCTGGCATTCTATGTGGGATTGGAGTCAAAGTTTGTGTGGAACTCGCTTCTACTTTGTTCACCTAGTTTATTACAATCGTTGAATTGTTGAAGACCATCAAATGATGAATTTCTTTGGTGGATGTCAATTCCAATCCTTGCCACAACGCTAAGTATTTAGCCTGGATGTTAGCTGAGTCTCCTAGACCTAGGTAAATTTGATCTCCCTTTCTTCATCAAAGCAAAAACTAACCTCTCCTATTCTATTAAATAATTTTATTTAATATATATCAATTTAAAATATTTTTTAAATATTTTTTTTCTTAATAATACATAAATTCTAATTATAATATTTAAAAATTATTTAAATTTTTTTCTCTCTAGTCAAACTAGTTGTTTGTCCAACAATTATTTGGCCTTCTCTACATCTATATAAGCTTAATGACTTGATATTATCTCTCATCTTGGCATGAAGATGAACCACACTGCTTGGTTCGAAACGCGTCAACGATTTTCTGTCCACTGTGATGGCAACTGAAAGATATTTGAAAAATTATCTAATGATATAAATTCAAATTTAAAGAAACCTGTTTTTATGATTGATATTACTCAATTTTTTGAATGTGATGCTTTCATAGACATCAAGGACAGTTACCGCAGTGTGTTAGCATCAATTATGTGGCATTGTCTTTTTAGTGAGGAAACTGTTAGAAGGTTGAGTCAACTTATCATCATTTTGAGTAAGAAAAAGATTGAATTACAGAAGGCAAAAAACAAAGACGTTAGTACTCCCATAAACTATTTTTAATCTCGTAAACGTTAAAATATCATTCATTCATTCATATATATAATGTAAAAATATATAAATAATTAAAATTCTATATTTAATTTTTTATGATTTACTCTTCTACCATCTGCAAAATAAAACTATTCAACCTAAAAAATTTGAAGTGATAACTCAGAGAAATTATAATATTACCTCTGTGTATCACTAAATATGAACAAACATCTTCAAGTATGAAAAATTATATATATAATTCACTAAATACCATAATTATTAACTATTACATCTAAATATAATATTATTAATATAATTTTCCCCATTATTATATCAACATTATTCTATTTGACACGCATCCCCATTTTTTATTATCTATATAATATATTTATTCACCTCGTTATAATTACATAGTATTTTAAAGCTAAGTAATACGTCCATTAAATTAAACCATGTGAAGGATGTGACGTCCCATTATTTATTTATATATTTAATAAAATCATACATAAATTAAATTATGTAGTTGATTTGACCTCACTTGACCACCATATATTTGACTTTGATTATGGTTGTTCACAGATCCACCAGCATAAATTGTTGTAAGTTAATAGTAATTCACAAAAACAATAGGAACGCAAGTTAATGGTGAACGACAAAAGCACTACGACCGCAATTTCACAGCCCTTCATTATTCCTTATTCCTAACTTTGATGACATGTCATTTCATTTAGTACTAAATTAAAGTGGAAATCAAAAGTGTAATAGATCATTACAAAGAATTATATAACTCTTTATCGTTATTTAACACATTCAAATAATGTTATATTTCTGTACATATAAAGACGTTAGGTGGTTTGCTACTCTCGTGGAAAAGAATATTGGTTCATAACTCCAATTATTTCAATTATAAATTTTTCAGGAAATCATATAAGTAATTTTTGGAACCAACGCGTTTTGAACTCTAACTATTATTAAGGTTGTGTTTTTATTTATATTTTTAGTATCACTTTTGTTAGGTTTTATAGTATTCATTTCGTGGTCAAAGGTCAAAGTGTGTTGATTTCTTATTATTTTGTTGAGTTTTATATTTTTAATTAAATTTTTAGGAAAATGTTGAATATTCATTTTTATTTTTTTTGTAAATTCAAAAATAATTTTATAATTTATGAAAATTTTATTTATAGTTTTCGATTGGTTAAGCAAGCTTTGATGGGACATAATTCTTCTAGTGTAGTGCTCGATAAATCATTTAAAAAAATAAGTCTAATTTTGTGAGTGGACTTCCCATCGATGAGTGCTTTGACATTAACATTGATAGAATGCTCAGAACATGTCCTTTACATAAAATAGGGAGGGGGGTGGGTAGGGGGTTTAGTTCGGGGGTTTCGGCATTACATTGACAATAAGACATGCATTACTAGTGCATTTTTATCTTATTTCACTTTAATAACTTCTTCTTCTTTCTTTTTTTTCTTTTTTTATTTTTTATTTTTTTAATTTAATTTAATTTATTTTTATTTTTAAAAAGTTTTACAGTTTTAGCTGTGCAAGAGAATAATTGTGCATAGAGTTGTGGATCTGTGTGGAATGAAGGATGTGGAAAGGAAGGGATATGTGCGGAAGAACGAGGGTGTAGAGGGAGCTTTATTCCGCATACACAAAATTAATTTAAATTTAAACAAAAAACTTAGTATCTAATATTAAATGAAGTCTCTTTTCAATGCATGTGAGAAAGGAGTGTTGTGCGGGACAACGACTGTGCAGAGCAAGGAGCAAACACTTTAATTCATAATGTTTTCTGGGGGTAAGATAAGTGGGGGAAATCTTGCCATGATTCCTGCTGAGTGAAGTGTTGGATTGACAACGACATGGATTGGATGAATAGGTAGTGGAACAACAATTGTAGGTACTGAAATAGTAGGTATAAATGATGAGGTGCAGGGTGCAGATGAAAAAGTAAAAATTGATTCAGGTTGACTTTGAGTTGAGACATGTATTAACTCTTGATGGTAGAATTGGATCCAATCTTTGATGTCTAGGTCTGATTCAGGTATGATAAGTGGGGCAAATCTTGCCATGATTCTTGCTGAGTGAAGTGTTGGATTGACAACGGAATGGGTTGGATGAATAGGTAGTGGAACAACAATTGTAGGTACTGAAGTAGTAGGTATAAATGACGAGGTGCAGGGTGCAGATGAAAAAGTAACAATTGATTCAGTTTGAGTTTGAGTTGAGACAGGTATTGACTCTTGATGGTAGAATTGGATCCAATCTTTGATGTCGAGGTCTGATTCAGGTTTGATCTCTTGAAAAACCAATCTTCTTCAAGTTTCAGAGAACTAAGGTCTAATTCATATAATGACTTGACCTCAGAGAGTCTTAAAGGATCGAAGACTATGTCGGATAAAGAGGTTTCAGGCTTAGATCTAAACAATGACAATTCAAATTTCAGATCATACGTTATATCTTCAAAATACAGTACTTTAGTAGGTAATGAAGTAGATCTTACCAATGGGGTTGATCTTGAATGAATCTCTGTAGTTTGATATCTATGCCTTCGGAAAATCTTCTCTAGATCTTCGACTGGATCAACTGGATCAGGATCGGGATTTGCTCTGGTATATCTTTTCGAAGCCAGCTCTACAATCTTGGCACTGCAATTATCCAATCAGCCTTTTCTGAAACTTAACCCTATCATCCAAAGGATCAAATTCCAATGATTCTTGTCGTACACCCAGGTAAAATAAATCTTTCGTCCCCGACAACGACGCCAGTATGTTATCACTTCACCGGATCTCTAAGGCTGAGAAAGAGTCCAAACAGAGGTAACCATAGACCAATATTTTAGCTTGGTAGCTAGCCCTACCAAACCGTCGAGGGCTCTCTCCACAAAATCACAACCAAGAGGGATGGATGAATTAGGGTTTTAGGCTAGGTATGAGTACAAAGGTTTTTTGTTTGATTTAGGTTGTTGGATGAGGATTAGGTCAAAGAAGCTAGGTCAGGGAAAATAAGATTAGGGTTGCAGAGATTCAATGGAGAAAGCTAGGTAGAAAACCTAACACTTTAGGGTTTCAGGGTGAGATGGATCAGACTGATGAGGAGCTAGAAAGAGCAAGGCTAAGAATGAATTCTTTCTAAACTAAAGAAAATGAACAAGTTATGAAGATTTCCCCAAAACAGAGCATGAGAGATATATTATTTTTATCAACTTAAAAACTATCATATCATAGACATGAAATGGATCATGAAACAAGCATTCATACATAATGATACATACGAAAAACAATGTTAAATTTCCATACCACAAGTATCCCAAAGAAATGGTTGCAACCTTTTCATTAATTTCCTGCCAAATACTGATTACACTAGAGTCTATGATCAATGCAACAACATCCAACTTGGGAAATGAGTCAAAAAGTACAAGATATAGACTACAAAACAAATTCTCCCATCCTCAGGGGTCGAATCCCTGAGAGGAGCAGTTCCACCAAAAACTAAACTGATACCTAGAGTGTAGCGAGGTCAAACTGACTCATCCCTTACTTTTTGGAAACTCATTCATTACATCATCATCAAAAGTTTTCATCTAATGTATATACCCTAGGTAAGTGTAAAAACACCATAATTACATTTACATCATTGATTTACAGAGGTGAAAACTGCATTTTCCAAGTGAAACTGAGAAAAAGTGAGAAAAATTGTAAATATCAGCAAACTGAGAAAATGTGTCAAAAGCGCAGCACCACTGCTCTAAGCGCAACACCATCTTCAACTCCACTTTTGAGGGGGTTCTAGGTGTCCAAATTGAGCTCATGATAGCTCATTGGAAAGCCTATCCAGTCTCATTTCCAGATCTATGCTTGGTTTCCAAAATCATTCTTATTTTACCCTCCAAAAACTGATTATCCCAAGACTTGTCAAAAGCACAACGCCAGCCTTTAAAACAGGACAAAAATGTCATTTTTTGAGTGTTTTTTGACCTTTTGACTGCCTCTTTGACCCAAAAAAGCTTAGAAAATTTGTTTTCCTGACTGTAAATTGCCTTCTGAATCCAATGGTACCTTCATTTTATCCATTGGAGTTCCCTAGGAAAAGGGCAACGCCTAGGGCACTGCGATTTTGCCATTACCACTGTGCAAAATTGGGAAAAACATAAAAAATTCCAAAAAATTAAAATTTTGCCCAAATTTCTTCAAATTTTCTGTTGTGGGATGCTGATGAAGTATATTAGGAAATTAGATATTCCTCAGTAAGAATATCAAGCTTTTCCCCATCATTTTTCTTGGTTAGGGTTTCAAGTCTTGTTGTAATATTCCCAAATGGGAAAATCAACAATATATGCACAAAAAACACATTTTTCAGACACTTATGCATTAACAGATGAATACAGCCCATGGATCCATTATATTAGACATTATTTCAACCAAATACAAGAGGAAATCAGAAACAAATCACTTTTTCATAGTTAAACAGGCCTCATATGCCCAAAACAACCCAAAAACACTAAAACCCCAAGACTACTGCAACATAGAATTAATGTTGAAAGTGACAGCACAGTTTATTGAGGGTTATACTCAGAAATATGAGAGAAAAAATATATCTTTTTATATATTAATCAATGATGCCCAAAAACAGAGATCTAACCTCTTTTACAGAAATCCAAGATGACCCGGTAAGGGTTTCTTGATAAACATGAAGTACAAGAAGCATATGTTGCAGATCTATGGCTGAAGCTCTGCATAAAAATGGCTGATCATGCAAAGAAATGGTCGTATCTCCTCCTACTAGCTTTCCGGGAAAAAGGCTGAACCTCCTTCAGGGAAAATAGCTCGAAATACAAGGGATTAAACCCTTCCACTGCAACACCCTAAGAAATAACGCAGTTTCTACAAGGGACTACGCTGTTGCTAAAGGTGACTGCTTGGCCCAGTGCCAGATAGTGGAAATGAAGTCCAGGAAACTCCACTCAGATTTCTTAAATAATATCCCTAAGTAAGAGTGGGGAATTCCCGTCTGAGAAAACCCTTGCACTAAACAATGCAACAAACTTAGCTAAATAGCCGAAGCATGCAATAAGTCTAAACAGACCCAGTCATAAAATCATATCTTCAATCATACCCCATATGGCTTCCATTCCCTCCATTATATAGCTGATGAGCTTCCTCACCATGGGTCCCACCCATTCATGAGGTTACTTCCATGCAAAGGCTCCTCCTCCAAAATTACGTTGTCTCCATTATTCCTACTCTTCTATTTATAGCGTTGTTTGATTTAGTCAACCATGACTTGGTCTCCATGCATTGTCTCCTTTCACATCCAAGGTGTCTTTAATTTGACTAGCTAGATTGATCTTCATTCACATTGAGCTGTCTTTATTTATGATCCACTCCTCACATATTAATGTTATTGACTTGGTCAAACTTGACCTTGTCCACACATATTAGACCTTGTTCACACATGAGGATGTTTGATCTAGTTATCAACATGATCCCTTTTCACATTAAGGGGGATTTTATGTCTACTTAAGAAACTTATGGGCCTCCTTACCCATTTATTCATCTAACTAGATATTAAGAGCAAAATTAATATTCCTATTAGCTGCATGCTAATTTAGGAATATTACAGTCTTCCCCTCCCAAATGTTGCTTGTCTTCAAGAAACTGCAAGGGTGCTGTAAAATCTCCCCTCCTCTTGTGGCCTTCTCATCTAATAGTCTCCACAATTGCTCTAGATATTATGCAACAATTATGTCTCCCAATGGTTCCTCCCAAGTGTATAAGTTGGATTTTGGTGGACAAACCAAATGGCTCTCATCATGAAAGAATGGAAGGTCTATATGGAAACCTTCTTGCTGATCAATGGCCTCCTCAAGGTAGAGGTGATGATAATCATAGAGGACTTCACTCCCATTGAGAGACTCCCATCTCCATGCTATCATCCAAATGAAATGAATCACCTCCCAGCTTGGTAATTCATAGAAAAGCTCCTCCCAAGTGCTCATGAGAGGCATATCCCAAGTGCTCCAAACAATCACACAGCCCACATTATATAGAAACAAGTGATTTACTGTAGTGGCCATGACATATCCCATGCTCCCCTTGAAGCATGTAGTGAAAAAGGTGTGGGAAATTTCCTTCCCCAATGACACATCCAACCAATGTGTCTCTCCTCCAATCATGTTCCCAACAAAGATAAGAATATATCCAACACATGGAATCATAATTAAAGTTATGCTAGGTGCCATATATAGTAAAGGAGAAGGACAATGGTCCCTCATGTGCAACCAACGCAATTTTTCTCCTACCTGCCATAAGATATGATATAACAAGTGTATCTCCCACGAGTTGTTTGCTGCCCTATTCTTCTTGCATGCTTGGAGAAGGTGTATGATGGTTGGTGTTAATGAATCACACCATAAAGAGTACATCATCTCCCCAAAATATTCTAGGTAATGTTCAACATCACCATTTCTCATGGCCCCAAGTGGCCTATGAAGCCCAGAAAAAGTGCCCCCTCTAGGAGCAATGCCCTGTACATGAGTGTTAAGAAAATGCAAGTATATAGTAAATACATCATGATTTTTATAAATACAATTCTTACCATACATTTGTTTTGAATCAGTGCCGTAGCTCATGGATGAGCTCCTTCTTACACCCAATGAATAAGGAGGTGGCAATGGTAACTCTTCCCAAGAGCTATGTTCCTCCTCAACCAGTAAGTAATCTATGCACTTTCTCATGTGATAGTGCATATCCTTTTTGAAATCTTCCCACATGAATCCCTCCAAGATGGTATGGTATGCTTTAATAAATCCAGTGGGTTTAGAAAGCAAGATCTCATAGGTTGCATTAAGTAGTTTATCCTTGAGCTTGGAGTCTCTAGTTAAATAGATCTGATCATGAGAATAAATGACTCCATCAACCACTTTATACCTCCTATCCATCACTTTCCCATCAAGAACCTTACATTTGAAGAGGTTCTTGGAATATTCCATCAAGAGTTGGGACTCCCAATATGGATCTAGGCTTCCCAACAATGATAGCGCTGTAGAAATCTGAAATGCATCTCCTGTCATAACATGGCTCTCCTCTTTGACATGATTGATGCCAAAGTCATATGTTTCAGTACTATTACCTCTGTTTTGCTGCCTCTCTTGCAGCTGATCTTGCTCAAGACAATATTGAAGTAGATGGAAGTCAACCTCCCCTTGAAAATTTATTTCCTTCCAAAACTTAATTTGGCCCATGCATGCAAGAGTGTTGATACCCTCTTGTCATATTCAGAAATATTTCTTGTGTGTGGAAATATCTTTGGCTGCTCAAAATATATGGAGAGGCCTTTTGATATCATGTTCATGTCATCGTATATTTATGAATCCTCCTTTTTCCAACACAAATAGTTGAGTGGGAGATAGCAATGTCCATTTCAGAAAATTGCTTGCCTCTCCTTTGAACCCATCAAGGATTCTCTGTGTTGTGCTAGCTTCTCCCAAGGCTCCTTCCTTAGCCAAATATGCCAATGTTGATCCGAGTTGAGAGAACACTTTATTCTTCTTACAATCAGGGGGTCTCCCTGGTGGAATGCCTCCATGCAAAGAGACATCAAGGCATAGAGTAGGATGTACATGTGTGTGGACTGATTTGTCCTTGCCTTCATTGCACAAATCCTCCTGCCTCCTTTGTGCATCAATCTTTTGAAATAGAGAGGGGTGTGCGTTCCTTATCATATGATGCTTGTCCTCCCCTTTATCTCCTTCTATATTCAAGATCTCACCATTTGATAATGATGGCACCTGCTGCTTATGGATTGTGCCATGATCTCTATATGTGAGATTCTTTGGAACTCCTTGCAAGAGTGCAAGAATTTATTCCTTTGGAGCCAATGCTCCATATCCCTCTTCATGAGGTACTAGATGTGCTCTTGATATGACCGCGTTGTTCCCTCCAGCCTTCTCTTCCTCCTCATCAATATTTGAGAATGCTTTACCAACAATGAGAGACCTTAGATCTTGATCTTCCTTTGAAGGAAGAATCTCCATGTCTTTCTTTTGAGAAGAAATCCCTTCAAGCAATGGGGAATTTGCCTTATGCAAGGTGTCAGACAAGTTTTCATCCCCTTCAATTATTTTCTGAAATGGAGTTGGGTTTATGGATCCCTCCAATCCATGCAAAGTTTTTGTTTGTTTTGGTTTGATTTGCTTCATCAAAGATGCTTCATGAATTTTTTCATAAAATCTTTCTAATACTCTTCTAATTAACTTTGCATAAGTATATGTATTTTCATTCTTTAATGAAAAGGACTCAAACAACCACCAAGCATAAGCCTTACCTTCAAAATGCAGTGCTGCTACTTTGATGGCTTCATTTTCTGAAACTTGATGTTGTTGCACATAGGTGTCTAGCTCCTTCACCCAAACCCTAACTGGACATTTAGGTGACCCATCAAAAGTAGATAGAAAAAATCTACCCACACCATGTTGCTTGCCCCTTGTGCTCCTTTCCTCCTTTATCTTGCAAAACCCTTGGAATTTCAAGTGGTCTTTGAACCCCTTGGATTGAGATTTGTACTCTTGCAAATAATCACCAAGAGTCTCCTTCTTTGGCACATCTCCTTTCTCCATCTCACTTGCCCTGATCATATGGGTGGTAGAGCGTTGTGATGTAGCTGAATTCTCACACCCATAGTATGAGGAATTGGAGCTTTCATCATGTACAGATCTTGTTGAGGGATCTCCATGTTTTTCCCTCCTCATTTCTTTGATGTCTTTTCTGATACCATGCAGAGTTTGAAGAAGAAGTTTTTAGAACTTCTTCCCTTCAGATAGTAAGGGTTTGATTTGATTTCTTTTATAGATCCTCTCCTTTCCATGATAATATTCCATACTGGTTGAAGTACACAGGCTGAGCCAAGATTAGAGCTCTGATACCACTGTAATATTCCCAAATGGGAAAATCAGTAATATATGCACAGAAAACACATTTTTCAGAAATTTATGCATTAAAAGATGAATGCAGCCCATGGATCCATTATATAAGACATTATATCAACCAAATACAAGAGGAAATCAGAAACAAATCACTTTTGCATAGTTAAACAGGCCTCCTATGCCCAAAACAACCCAAAAACACTGAAACCCCAAGACTACTGCAACACATAATTACTGCAGAAAGTGATATGGCATTTTATTGAGGGTTATACTCAGAAATATGAGAGACAAAATAAATCTACTTATATATTAATCAATGAGGCCCAAAAATAGAGATCTAGCCTCTTTTACATAAATCCAAGACGACCTGACAAGGGTTTCTTGAGAAACATGAAGTACAAGAAGCATATGCTGCAGATCTATGGTTGAATCACACTGTATGGCTAAATTTCTATATAAAAATGACTGATCATGAAAATAAATGGTTGTAGCTCCTCCTACTAGCTTTCCAGGAAAAAAGTTGAACCTCCTTCAGGGAAACTAGCTCAAAATACAAGGGATTAAACCCTTCCACTGCAACACCCTAAGAAATAACGTAGTTTCTACAAGGGACTGCGTTGTTACTGAAGGTGAGTGCTTGGCTCAATGCCGAATAGTGGAAATGAAGTCCAGGAAACTCCACTCAGATTTCTTAAACAAGATCTCTAAGGAAGAGTGGGGAATTCCCGCCTGAGTAAACCCTTTCATTAAATAGTGCAGCAAACTTAGCTAAACAGTTGAAGCATGCAATAAGTCCAAATAGACCCAGTCATAAAATCATACCTTCAATCATACCCCATATGGCTTCCATTCCCTCCATTATATAGCGGATGAGCTTCCTCACCATGGGTCCCACCCATTCATAAGGTTACTTCCATGCAAAGGCTCCTCCTCCAAAATTACATTGTCCCCATTAGTCCTACTCTTCTATTTACAACGTTGTTTGATTTAGTCAACCATGACTTAGTCTCCATGCATGGTCTCATTTCACACCCAAGGTGTCTCTATTATGACTAGCTAGATTGATCTCCATTCACACTGAGCTGTCTTTATTTATGATCCACTCCTCACATATTAATGTTGTTGACTTGGTCAAACTTGACCTTGTCCACACATATTAAACCTTGTTCACACATGAGGATGTTTGATCTAGTTATTAACATTATCCATTTTCACATTAAGAGGGATTTTATGCCTACTTAAGCAACTCATGGGCCTCCTTACCCATTTATTCATCTAACTAGATATTAAGAGAAAAATTATTATTCCTATTAGCTGCATGCTAATTTAGGAACATTACACTTGATTTGGCCTTTTTGAGCTTTGAGCTTGCAATTTGTTTTTTCTTGAAGTAGTGTTTGGCCCTCTTTCTCAATATTGCACTGTCCTTGTTTGCCTTCTCCAGGAGCTTCTCAAGATGCTGGTTGGCCCTGTCAAGCCATTGCTCCCGGTTCTCAATGACAATGATGCCAAATTGTTCATTCAAAGTGAGCTCGTTAGCAAGCTCAACCTCCTTTTGCCTCTCTAGTTCTAGAGCTCTTTTCAGCCCTCTAGTCCTAGGTATTATTCTTAGCACTTGTTCTTCTGCCTCATTTGTTTCACCATACATTTAATAAGCCTCATCAAGCAAGGCCTTCGCTTTTTTTTCTTATCTTTTTTTCTTGAGAAGCTGAATCTCCACGATAGCCTGCTTGGTCCTTAGTTGTTTATTTTCTTACTCATAGTATTAAATGACAAACTTAGATCTCTCTAAGTTGGTTTGAAGCTCCCTAATTTGGGCATCCTTCTGCTTGATAATCAATTTGGAGGCCTCATCATCATGCTCCTCATCCAAATCAACAAGGTAAAAATTAGTTTCTGTCTCGCGGAGGTCATCCTCCTCATGAATGGTTTCCTCATGTACATCTTCCTCTACCATATTTTGTTTGCCCTTCTGTACCTGCTTTGTTGGTGAATAAGGTAGGGCCCCTCCCACAATCTGTGGGGAAAACACTTGCCTATGCCCTCTATGATATGTCTTTGCCAACATGCTGATTTCAGCCTCTTTAGGCTTGCTGACCTCAACTCTGCTAGATGACTCATCCTACTCATAAAATGGTGATGGTGGTGATGGAGTAGGTGAAGTGGAGTGAGGTGGAGGCATAGATGTAGCTGCGTGAGATGAACAAGGTACATATTCATCATGTGGAGCTTGTGGAGCAGTGAAGATGTCATTTGCAATGAAGGTGTCCCATGAGATGCCCACTTGATCAAGGTGATGGAGCAGAATGATCTTGATCAATAAGTGGTGGAAGAGGCTATTCATATGTTGGTAATAGTCTATCTTTTTCATAATGTAGGCCATTTTATCTATGCTCCTAAATAAAAAGAATGGAATACTAAGCAATATTACTCTTGTGAAGTGCATCAACAGTGTAATGTGATATGTGTAGAGCCTAGAAAACATCTGTTAACAAGATAAATAATTCATGATGCTCTTCATCATGGCTGCATATCTATCAAGGAGGTATATGAAAGGGAAAACCATCCTCCTTTCATTATTGTATCTGGGTTTAATGAATGGTTCATAGTATTGATTCTCCAAATCCTTGGATTTAAACCATTTCTCTCACATATTTGGAATCCCTATGGCGGAAACAATGACATATGTAGATACACTAAAGGTCACACCAGTAAGGGTCACATGATTATTTTTTACGTTTGAAGTGAAAAATCTACTCAACATGGGATGATGTTGGACCCTCTGAATCATGTTTCAAAAATCAAGGCAACCTACATGCTCAAAACAACTGAAAATCATGGGAGAGGCCCTCAATTAATTTGTGTTGGTGGGTTCCAGCCTTAGGATTCTTCCTCCTTTGTGAGGCCTTCTTTGTTCTCTGTTCTCTTCGCTTTGTCTACCCTCCTCTTCCATATAGTATCTATCTCTTTCCATAGTGTTTAGGTGGCCAATGAAAACCATAGGGATAATGTCGATGGGAATAGGGAGTGAAGATGGGTCTAGGGAATAGGGATAGCTCTAGGAAAATTTAGGGAAATGGGGGAAGGGATTAGGGAACTTTAGGAGGTGATGGGAGGTCAAAATGTCAAGGGAATTGAAAATGAGAATTTAATTACAGGTTTAGTGAAGTGACTGCATAGAAATGTAGAATCCTAGGACTTAGGGTTTGTAGGGAAAGGGACTTGGGGACTAGGGAATGATAGTGTAAGGGTAGAGATATGGTTTTTAGATGTGTGGGAAGGGAATGCAAGGTATTAGGGCATCAAAATTTGGGAATTAGGAGTAAAAATAGAGTTTCACTTAAGAACAAATGTTAATTTCACTTAGAATCTAAAACACTATGAAATCATTCTTTAGAAGTGAAAGGGGGAAACAAATTGTGTGTACTTACTTGCAAGAATGTGTAAGAGGCACTTGTTGAATTTTTTGAAGGTGTTTTGTTGAATTTTATGCCTAGATACTTCACTAAGAAAAAGTGCAACGCATCGGGAAAAAGGGTAGTGCCAGTGGAGAATAAGCACAGTGTTGCCTGCTCTAAGCGCAGAGCCACTACTCTAAGTGCAATGCCTCCCTCTGAAAGCGCAGCGCCGGTGAAAAAATCAGCCTATTACCTTGCAAATCAACTTGTCCGGCTATGGGAGTGCAAGCTCGATGGATGAAATGACAAATGAGCTTGTTTGTGATGTCTTGGTAGTCTTTATAATTAATGATTTGAATAAATTGGGCCTTGGGACCCACTTTTTATTTATTCACTTTCACTTTAAACTCTGAATTTTTGCCTTTGCACTTGACTTTTTCCTTGACAAATTGATCATCTGATGACTTTGAGAACTCTTTGATTTTACATTTTTTATGCTTTAGCATGTTGGAACTCTGAGTTAGTAGCTTGGGAATCATGATACTTATTACATTTGAATGACATAAAATTACATAATGAAAATTAAAAATTACATCTGAAAACCAAAATTACATGCTAAAATAAGAATTTTACTTTACAAATCATCTTCATATGGTGAAGAGATGTTATTTGATCACCCTTTACTTGCTAGTCTTATGTAGTGGAAATGAAGTTTGATTGGACGTTGGAAACCCTAATGACCTAATGAAACCTTGAAAAACCCTAAAAGACCTAATGAGACCATGAAGGGCTGAATTTCAAGACGACAT
The DNA here is from genome assembly GCA_034641835.2 of Pinus albicaulis. NCBI lineage: Eukaryota > Viridiplantae > Streptophyta > Pinopsida > Pinales > Pinaceae > Pinus > Pinus albicaulis. The sequence continues at coordinate 696,162,061 of CM076572.1, forward strand.
TACTGATATTGAATTTATGGATGGTGTACAGTCAACAAGGTATGAAATTATGCCAGCAAGTAATCAAATTTGAGGAAGAGTGATGTTTTTTGGACTAGGGCTACCATTAGTGACTAAATTTTTGCATGACCTAGTGGAATGATAAAAAAATTCTGAGTGGGACTCCTAAAATGATATGAAAAGAGGATTTTTGATCACTGATGGCAGGATGCAAATACTGACACTAACATTGGCCTTATTGGGGATGATAGCTCTGAAAGAGGTGTCAAGAACACCATAGAACAGAAAGCCATATCCATTTGGGCCAATACGGTAAAAAACTAAAACTAATAACATGGCTGAAAACTGATAACTCAGAAGAAATAGACTGACTCAAGTCAAACTCAAATGACTGAAAATTGACTTACTTGTCTGAAAATTGAACTTTTGAAAATGGAAAAAAATCAGTGAAGCTCCCTGGCCTTCACTTTGAGCTTCGAGCTCTAGTGATTCTCTATTTCACACTTGTAGAAAATATAGCTGATATTTACAATGAAACGGAAAACTAATTGAGAAATGTGTTTAAGAAAATATAGTGTTTAAGGAGCCTACCATTGACTAGTCCTCCTAAACACTCTTGTCCATTCATCTCTTCAAGAAAATAAGCATCCAGTCCCCGAAAAGTTGAAATTTGATATGGCCCTTTCCATAAATTCTCAAATTTTCCATGCTTACCCTTATCCTCATTTCTGGCATCCCAGCAGATTACTACATCTCCAACCTTGAAGTTGTCTTAATTTGTTTTCCAGTGGTAGATCTTCTTTATCTTGTCATGGAGTTTTGAAGTATTCTGAAATAAATCATCTCTCTTCTGCTGAAGGTGTATCATTTGATTAATCCGACGCTGTATGTCATTTTCCTCAGTCCTTGCTTCTTGCAATAATTTCATTACCAGGACTGCTAATGATGAAGGAAACATGGTATCGACACCATACACAACTTGAAAATGATAGATGCCAATAGAATTCTTACTACTTACCCAGACTGCCCACAATGCATTGACCAACTTCTAATGCCAATTATTTTTAATTTCCTCTAACATTTTCTTAATAATACTGATCAAGGATTTATTAGAGGACTCTGCCAATCCATTACCTTGCGGGTAGCAGGCTGTAGAGTGTCCCAACTTAATGTTATGTCTGTCACAAAACTCAGACATCTTCTTATACTTGAATGTTGCCACGTCATTTGTGATAATCTTAGTAGGACAACCAAAACGAGACAAAATATTAGTTTCGAAAAACCGAATGATGACAAATTCTGTTGCTTTCCTGGTTGGGATCGCCTCGATCCACTTTGTAAAGTAATCTATGGCTGTCAATATCCACTTGTGATGCGTGGATGACGCTGGGTGAATCTCGCTTATGAAATCTAGGCCCCACTGCTGAAATGGTGCATGTACTGAAATAGGTTGAAGAGGTAATGGGAGAAGCTTTCTCTTACCCTGAAAAACATGACATTCGTGGCAACTCATTAGTGTTTTGTAGACATCTGCAAAAAGTGTCGGCCAATAATATCCCACTCTCAATATTTTATTGGCTGTGGTATTCCAATATAAGTACCCCCCACAATCTCCTTTGTGGAAGTCATTCATCACTTCCTTAGATTCTTCTTTGACCAAACAATTTAGCAACACACCTCCGGGATCCTTCCAGTAAAGTGCATTGTCCAATATGAAATACTAAGAAGCTTTGAGTTTCAAAGACCTGCCCATGCCTACGGGAGGGTTTAGGTGTTGCAAAACATAAACAATATTAGAATATCATGGAGATGACAAAAAGATATCGAATACCTGAATGAGATTCACTTGTTCTTCATTATCGGACAAGGATGAAATTAGGTTGATGTCTAGAGCATGAAGGTTTGACTGAGCCATGAGCTTGGCTAAGCCCTAAAATTTGATTAGCTTGGTGGACTTAATCTCAAGGTCATATTATAGTAATGCTACTATCCATCTCCCTCTCCTATCTTCTGGTTCTGTCTTCATCATAACTTCTTTTACAGCTGCATTAGGTACATATGCAAGAGTATGTGAATGTAAAATTTAAAATTTGGAACCTTTCAGCGCTTTAACCAAAGCCAAAGCCTGTTTCTCTATGATGTTATACTGAAGGGCTGCATATATGATATTGCAACTGAAAAATGCAATTGGTAGCTTTCTTTTATCCCTTTTCTGCATCAAGACTGTTGGCATGGTGTGCTCATAAGAAAATGTGAATATTATGAAATCAATAGTATAATCAGGACTTATCAAAAGAGGGGCAGTAGTCAAGGCAAACTTAACTAAGTTGAAAGACCTTCGGGCATCTTCAGATCATTTCACATCATTATCTTTCTTCAATGTACTTTTCAACTCTCTAAGATGCTCAGCCAAATTAGGAATGAATCTACGTAAGAAATTCATCTTACCATTGAACGTTTGTATTTCCTTTTTTCTGCAAGGGAAATCAATCTGCTGAATTGCTTGAACACGGGAAGGGTCAATCCAGATCCCATCCTTGGAGATGATGTGACCAAGAATTTTACCTTCCTCCATGGAAAAAAGGATTTTCTTTGGGTTGAGAGAGATTCCGAACTTCCTGCATCTCTCAAAAATAATTCTTAAATGGTGCAAATGTTCATGATCAGAACGTGAAAACACTGTCAAGTCATCTAAATAAACAACCAAGAAAACATCTTTTTCATTGGCAAATGATATGTCCATGGCCTGCTGAAATGTGGCCCCTGCATTTTTCAAACCAAATGGCATCTTTGCATATTTGAATGTGCCCCAAGGTGTAGTAAATGTTGTCTTATCCTGATCATCCTCGTGCACCAAAATTTGGTTGTATCCCGAATAACCATCCAACAGTGACATCTGAGTAGAACCAACAACTCTTTGAAGGATGTGATCCATCTTGGGAAGTGGATAGTTGTCCTTGAGAGACACTTTGTTCAAGTTCCTAAAATTTATGCAGAGCCGGATTACTCCAGTCTTCTTTCTTACTGGGACCAAATTCGAAATAAAATCAGAGAATATGACAGGAACAATAATACCAGACTTGAAAAGTTTGTTTACCTATTTTTCAATTTATGGCAACAATTTGGGATTTATCCTTCTCAACTTTTGCCAAAGGGCTTTTGATTGGACTTAATCGAAATAGTGTGCTGAATGATGTTCTTGTTATACACCTTTAAATATGCATATTCCCATGCGAAAATATCATAAAATTCAAAAAGTAATTTAACATATTCAACCTTTACCTCGGGAGATAAGGACTTGGATAGTTTAACCATCTTTGGTTTGTCTGTTGTCCCAATGTTTACATCTTCAACACCCTTTTCCATAGGCACCAATGTAGGCTTTCTTGCTACGTCATCTTGGTCAAACAATTCCTCCAAAGGTATGAGACCTTTGGAATATTGTTGTCTTTCAGCTATAGTATATCCATCTAAGTTGCTTCTATATCCTGGTCATCTTTATGGCCCAAATTTTCCATTATGGCTTTTGGCATGAGATTATGGGAGGCTCCAGAGTCTAACATGGAATTGTGTAAAATGCATTGATGGATTCTTAGACTCAAGTAGAAAGGAGGAACCTCGTTATATTCTAACTGACCATCAATAGAAGGACCAAAAATGAGTTCGGGCTGATCATCTTCAACATTTACCATGTTGGAAAAAGGATATACTTTAAACATCTTGGCAACATGGGGACTTATACTGGTTATTCTTAACAAGTTCAGTTATAGGAATATACACTTTTAATTTTGAAATTTCAGTTTCTAGGCTAAAAGAAGTGGTTTTGTCTACCTCTTTAATGACGATGTCTCGTTGTCTAGCATGGTCCTTTGATGGAACTTCTTTCTTCTGACTGTCCTTTTCCTTATTTGTTGAACTTGTGGATGGCTGATTTACCTTGTTTTGATTTGTGATTCCAAGCTATTTTCCTTTACTCTAATTACTCAGAGGATTCTGCTTTGTCTGAGTACCTTTCTATTGAGATGCTCTCTTCTGAATGGGATTAACTGGCACATCTCTACTCCTCAATGAGACTTGCCTATTTTGTGAACTACATGCATTCAAGTAGCCCCGCTGATAATCATCTGATTCGGTCTTCAGTTCATGTTCATTGGCAAGGATGAAATCTTCGTCCTTAGGCTCATTGCTCTTTTCAAAATACTCTTCATCTTCTGTAAAAAACATGGGCAAACCATTATCCTTGAAAAGGATATTTTCCTCAAAAATTGTGTCTTCATCATCTTCTTCTATTCCTTGATCATAGTTCTGCTGCAAGGGTGTCCTAATTTGTTGTTGTTGTGCTGGTTTCTCAGGAGCCCGTTGTTCTCTCTACTTGATCCTTAACTGAGGTTGTTGTTGGCTTCTGTAGTTAGGATTTATGACCTTAGGCTATATCTCAGTGATGGACATCCTATCAAACATCCTTTCAATATTCCTTATCAAAATGTCCATCTTGGCATCAGAAGATGAGGTGGATGGTTCATCTTTAATAGTGAATTTTCTCTCATTTCTAGCTCTAGCTCTTTTCATCAGTAGATTTTCTTCAACGCTGACCGCATTATTTTGCATATATTCCAGTGTAGTTGGATTTCTTTCCCTTAGTTGGTAGGCCATGTCAGGATCAAATGCAATTGGATAAAGTATGAGAGCTAAGTCTAGAGGAGGCTTCATTTCAACGAGAATTTCATTATAAGTTCTATTGAAACGAGTTTTGAAATCTTGGACTAATTCATTGGGATTTCTCTTTATGCTCTCATGCTTAGAAAGCAATAGTAAATGGTTTTTATTTACCTCCCATTGGGCTATAAATGCATTAATCAACTGGTCTAGAGTGACAATGGAATTAGAAGTCAAGGATCTAAACCAAAATTTGACATCTTTAGAGAATCTCTGGACTATAATCCTCATTTTGGCATTATCAACATCAACTTCCTCCAAGTATATGAAGTCGGTGACCTTAACAATGTGTTGTCTTGCAGATATGGTAGAATTTTCATCAAACAAATGAAGTCTTTGGCCATAACGCTGAGGTAAATCATTCAATTGAGCAGGTAAGATAAGTGGGGAAAATCTTGCCATGATTCCTGTTGAGTGAAGTGCTGGATTGACAAAGGGATGGGTTGGCTAAATAGGTAGTGGAACAAAAGTTGTAGGTACTGAATTGGTAGGTATAAATGATGAGGTCGAGGGTGCAGATGAAAAAGCAACAATTTATTGAGGTTGGTTTTGAGTTGAGACAGGTATTTACTCTTGATGGTAGAATTGGATCCAGTCTTTGATTTCAAGGTCTGATTCAGGTTTAATCTCTTGAAAAAACCAATCTTCTTCAAGTTTCAGAGAACTAATTTCTAATTCAGATAATTACTTGACCTTAGAGAGTCTTAAAAAATCAAAGACTATGTCGGATAAAGAGTTTTTAGACTTAGATCTAAAGAATGACAATTCAAATTTTAGATCATACGGTATCTCTTTAAGAGACAGTACTTTAGTAGGAAATGAAGTAGATCTTACCAATGGGGTTGGTCATGACTGAATCTCTATTGTTTGATATCTATGCCTCTGGAAAATCTTCTCTAGATCTTCGACTAGATCAACTGGATCAGGATCGGGATTTGCTTGTATATCTTCTCGAAGCCAACTCTACAATCTTGGAACTATAATTATCCAATCAACCTTTTCTGAAACTTAACCCTATTATCCAAACGATAAAATTCCAATGATTCTTATCGTACACCCTGGCAAAATAAATCTTTCGTCCCCGACAATGGCGCCAGTATGTTATCACTCCACCGGATCTCTAAGGCTGAGAAAGAGTCAAAACAGAGGTAACCACACACTAATATTTTAGCTTGGTAGCTAGCCCTACCAAACCTGAGAGGGCTCTCTCCATAAAATCATAGCCAAGAGGGTTGGATGAATTATGGTTTTATGCTAGGTATGAGTACAAGGGTTTGTTTGTTTGATTTAGGTTGTTGGATGAGGATTAGGTCAATGAAGCTAGGTCAGGAAAAATAAGATTAGGGTTGCCTATATTCAATGGGGCAAGGTAGGTAGAAAACCTAACACTTTAGGGTTTCAGGGTGAGATGGATCAGACTGATGAGGAGTTAGAAAGAGCAAGGGTAAGCATGAATTCTTTCTAAACTGAAGAAAATGAACAAACTATGAAGATTTTCCCAAAACAGAGCATGAGAGATGTATTTTTTTAGTAACTTGAAAACTAGAATATCATAGAGATGAAATGGATCATGAAACAAAACATTCATACACAATGAGACATAAGAAAAACAATGCTAAATTTCCATACCACAGGTATCCCAAAGAAATAGTTGTAACCTTTTCATTAATTTCCTGCCAAATACTGATTACACTAGAGTCTCTGATCAATGCAAAAACATCCAACCTGGGAAATGAGTCAAAAAGTACAAGATATAGACCAAAAATCCTCAGGGTTCGAATCCCTAAGAGGAGCAGTTCCACCAAAAACTGAACTGATACCTAGAGTGTAGGGAGGTCAAACTGACTCATCCCTCACTTTTTGGAAAGTGATTCATTACATCATCATCAAAAGTTTTCATCTAATGTATTTACCTAGGTAAGTGTAATAACACCATAATTACATTTACATCATTGATTTACAGAGGTGAAAACTCCATTTTCCAAGTGAAACTGAGATAAATTGAGAAAATTTATAAATATCAGCAAACTGAGAAAATGTGTCAAAAGCACAACGCCACTGCTCTAAGCGCAACTCCATCTTCAGCTCCACTCTTGAGGGAGTTCCAAGAGTCCAAATTGAGCTCATGATAGCTCGTTGGAAAGCCTGTCTAGATCAATTTCCAGATATATGCTTGGTTTCCAAAATGGTGCTAATTTGACCCTCCAAAAACTGATGAATGGTTAAAAGCGCAACGCCAACCTCCAAAACAGGGCAGAAAGGTCATTTTTTGAGTGTTTTTTGACCTTTTGACTACCTATTTGACCCAAAAAAGCTTAGAAAAGTTGTTTTCCTGAATGTAAATTGCTGTCTGAATCCAATAGTACCTTAATTTTGTCCAGTGGAGGTCCCTAGGAAAAGCCCAACGCCTAGGTCGCTGTACTTTTGCCCGTGCCATTGTGCAAAATTGGCAAAAACACAAAAATTCCCAAAAAATTCAAAATTTGCCCAAAATTTTTCAAAATTTCTACTATGGGATGCTGATGAAGTATATTAGGAAATGAGAGACGCCTTAGTAATAATATCAAGCTTTTCGCCATAATTTTTCTTGGTTAGGGTTTCAAGTCTTGATTTGGCCTTTTTGAGCTTGCAATTTGGTTTTTCTTGAAGTAGTGTTTGTCCCTCTCAATATGTCATTGTCTCAAGATGATGGTTGGCCCTGTCAAGCCATTGCTCCCTATTCTCATTGAAAATGACAACAATTTGTTCATTCAAAGTGAGTTCATTAGCAAGCTCAACCTCCTTTTTCCTCTCTAGTTCTAGAGCTCTTGTCAGCCCTCTAGTCCTAGGTCTTCTTCTTGGAACTTGTTCTTTTGCCTCATTTGTTTCACTAGACCTTTCATAATCCTCATCAAGCAAGAAATTTGATTTGTTTTCTTCTCTTTTTTCCTTGAGAAGCTGAATCTCCATGATGGCCTACATGGTCTTGAGTTGTTCATTTTCTTGCTCATAGTATGAAATGACAAACTTAGATCTCTCTAAGTTGGTCTGAAGCTCCTTGATTTGGGCATCCTTCCACTTGATAATCAATTTGGAGGCCTCATCATCATGCTCCTTATCCAAATCAACAAGGTAAAAATCAATTTCTGTCTCATGGAGGTCATCCTCCTCATGAATGGTTTCCTCATGTACATCTTCCTCTGCCATCTTTTGTTTGCCCTTCTATACTTGCTATGTTGGTGAAGAAGGCAGGGCCCCTCCCAAAATCTGTGGGGAAAACACCTGCCTATTCCATCTTTGATATGTCTTTACCAAAATGTTGATTTCTCCCTCTTTAGGCTTGCTGACCTCAACTCTGCTAGGTGACTCATCCTGCTCATAAAATGGTGATGGTGATGGAGTAGGTGAAGTGGAGTGAGGTAGAGTCATATATGTAGCTGGGTGAGATGAAGGAGGTACATATTCAACATGTGGAGCTTGTGGAGTAGTGAATATGTCATTTGCAATGAAGGTGTCCCATGAGATGCCCACTTGACCAAGGTGATGGAGCACAATGATCTTGATCAATGAGTGGTGGAAGAGGCTATTCATGTGCTGGTCATAATCTCTCTTTTGCAAAATGTAAGCCATTTTATCTATGCTCCTAAATAAAAAGTATGGAATATTGATCAATCTTACTCTTGTGAAGTGCATCAGTAGTCTAATGTGATATGTTTAGATCCTAGAAAACATCCCTTCACAAGAGAAATACTTCATGATGATCTTCATCATGGGTGCATATCTATCAAGGAGGTAGCTGAAAGGGAAAAACCTCCTCCTTTAATTCCTATATCTGGGTTTAATGAATGGTTCATAGTATTGATCCTCCAAATCCTTGGACTTAAACCATTTCTCTCCCATATTTGGAATCCCCGTCGCAACAACAATGAATGATTTAGATACACTAAAGGTCACACCAACAAGGGTCACTTGATTATCTCTGAGGTTTGAAGTGAAAACTCTACTCAACATGGGATGATGTTGGACCCTCTGAATCATGTTGCAAAAATCAAGGCAAGCTACATACTTAAAACAACTGACAATCATGGGAGAGGCCCTCAATTCATTTGTGTTGGTGGGCTCCAACCTTAGGATTCTTCCTCCTTTGTGAGGCCTTCTCTGTTCTCTATTCTCTTCTCTTTGTCTACCCTCCTCTTCCATATAGTATCTATCTCTTTCCACAGTGTTTAGGTGGCCAATGAAAACCTTAGGGATAAGGTGGATGGGAATGGGGAGTGAATATGGGTCTAGGGAATAGGGATAGCTCTAGGAAAATTTAGGGAGATGGGGGAAGGGAATAGGGAACTTTAGGAGGTGATGGGAGGTCAAAATGTCAAGGGTATTGGAAATGAGAATTTAATTATAGGTTTAGGGAAGTGGCTGCTTAGGAATGTAGAAGCCTAGGACTTAGGGTTTTTAGGGAAAGGGACTTAGGGACTAGGGAATGATAGTTTAAGGGTAGGGATATGGTTTTCAGATGTGTGGGAAGGGAATGCAGGGTATTAGGGCATCAAAATTTGGGAATTAGGAGTAAAACTAGGGTTTCACTTAGGAACAAATGCTAAGTTTACTTAAAATATAAAACACTATGAAATAATTCTTTAGAAGTGCAAGGGGGCAACAAATTGAGTGTACTTACTTGCAAGAATGTGTAAGAGATACTTTCTGAAGTTTTTGAAGAGTTTGGAGGTATTTTGTTGAATTTTGGCGCCTAGAGACTTCACTAAGCAAAAGCGCAGCGCCTTGCCCAGAAGCGAAACACCAGTGGAGAACAAGCACAACGTTTCCTGCTCTAAGCGTAGCGCCACTGGTCTAAGCGTAGGACCTCCCTTTGAAAGCACAACGCTGGTGAAAAACTCAGTCTTTGACCCTGCAAATCGACTTTTACGGCTATGGGAGTGCAAGATCGATGGATGAAATGACAAATGAGCTTGTTTGTGATGTCTTGGTGGTCTTTATACTTCATGATTTGAATAAATTGGGCCTTGGGACGCACTTTTTCTTTCTTCACTTTCACTTTAAAATCTGAATTTTTACCTTTGCACTTGACTTTTTCCTTGATGAATTGATCATCTGATGACTTTGAGAACTCTTTGATATGACATTTTTGATGCTTTGGCATGTTGGAAGTCCAAGTTAGCAGCTTGGGAATCACAATACTTATTACTTTTGAATGACATAAAATTACATATTTAAAATTAAAAAATTACATCTGAAAACCAAAATTACATGCTGATATAAGAATTTTTCTTTAGAAATCATTTTCATATGGTGAAGATATGTTATTGGATCACCCTTTACTTGCGGGTCTTATGTAGTGGAAATGAAGTTTTATTGGACCTTGGAAACCCTAATGACCTAATGAAACATTGAAAAACCCTAAAAGACCTAATTAGACCTAGAAGGACTGAATTTCAAGATGACATTACTGATATTGAATTTATGGATGGTGTAAAGTCAGCAAGGTATGAAACTATGCCAGCAAGTAATCAAATTTGAGGAAGAGTGATGTTTTTTGGACTAGGGCTACCATTAGTGACTAAATTTTTGCATGACCTAGTGTAATGATAAAAAAAATCTGGGTGGGACCCCTAAAATGATATGAAAAGAGGATTTTTTATCATTGATGGCAGGATGAAAATACTGACACTAACACGGAGGAGGGATTATGTGTGAGAGAACAGGGGTGCAAAGGGAGCTTTATTCCACAGACACGAAGTTAATTTAACTTAAAAAAAAAGGTTAGTGTCTAATATTAAATTAAGTCTCTTTTTGATGTGTGTGAGAAAGGAGCATTGGGCAAGGCAATGGGTGTGTGGAGCAAGGAAAAAAACTTTAATTTGTAATGTTCAGCATCTCCGTATACTTTTTCCCTTCAGGGTGGATCGACGTGGGATGTTCGGTTTTGAAAACTAGAAACAAAGAATCTTGGTATTCAAGGTTTCCAAATATTATGTGCATTTGTGATATCACATTTGTGGATTAAGTACTTATTATTATGCGATATTAATTAAGTGTCTTTTTAATGTGTCTGAAGAAGTAGTGTTGTCTAGGAGAACGAGAATGCGGAGCAAGGAGCAGAAATGTGAATTCCTAATGTTTTGCCTTGGCAGCTACATTTTCTTGTAAGGTTGGATAAACGTGGGCTCGTTTTATTAGTTCATTCTTGTTATTATTATGCAATATTAAATTAAGTGCATTTTTAAAGTGTGTGAAGTAGTGTTGCGTGGGAGAACAAGTGTGTGAAGCAAGGCACAAAATATTTCTTCCACAAATTTTCAATCCTCTTTTTGTGCACCTATCTCCCACACGACAATACATATGAATCAATTAATAATGGGAAATGGTGGTGCAAAAGGAACCTTATTCCGCAGACATTAAAATTTTAAAACTTTAAACAAAAACTTAGCATCCAATATTAAATGCAAGGAGTGTTGTGTGAGAGAACGAGTGTGCAGAACAAGGAACAAAAACTTTAATTCATAACATTTTGCATTTTCGGCTACATTTATTCTTAACGGTGGCTTGACATGGGCTCATTTAATTAGTCCTTGCGTCCCCAAATACTATAGCACTCGCTTCGTGGTCAAAGTTCGTTAACTCTCTCTTTTTTTTTGCTTTTTTTTCTTCTTCTTTTTTTTTTTTTTCTTTTTTTATAAATTTTAACCAAATTTTCAGGGAAATGCTGAATATTTCTATTTTTTATATTGAGATGATTCGATGTGCAGTTTTCAAAACTATGTTCAACGACTTTGATCATTTAAAAACTATAAACAATTAATGTTAGTATTCAAGGTTCCCAAATACTATTTTTTTTATAAGTCAGAACTTTTATTAATTGCAAGTGAAAGTTACATACAAAGCCATATATCTATAGGTCTCACCCTGAATATGTTTCTTTACCATAACTGATTGATAATTACAAACTATCTAAGATAAACATAGTGTTTTCATCCAGAGCCTTGTAGGCAAAAAACTCCAAGATATAGAAAAAATAATAAAACTCCATAAACCAAACCTAATCATCAAAGGTAATAGATGTCAAATTATTTGGCCCTATACCCGGAGGTGGTGGAGGGTGGTAGGTGCAATTAGCATGTTGTTTTAAGTGAGCTAGGCATGCTTCCAACTTGTCCATTTTCTCAGAAAGAATATTGTGTCCATGCCATATGACAACGACACGCTCACGAAGGTGCCACTGAAAATACTGCAGTTGATTGAGAGTAGAAACCCGTGCTTCATGCTCCTCTCGACGAGTTTCATATTGCTCCTCCAATAATGCCTGCAACGACTGTCTAGTTTTCCTCTTAATCTTAAATTTTGGGGTGCACATGGTCAAGTGACAGTTGCAGCCACGACCCCCTCCATGACCACCCCATTGTGCTTTACCGCTGCCTCTCCCTCGACCAACCACAACTCTAGTCCTCTAATCATGACCCCGGGACATTACTTCCACCGAGGCTGCAGCCACCACAACATCACGAGAACTCTGCTTGGTTGGCTTCATCCTTCCATCAATACCACCAACAACAAAACCCGCCACCCAGTCTCCAGAAGATATCCAACATTGGTGCAAAATATCTACCACCAATTGCTAATGCAAAGAGAGAAAGCTAATAAGGCTGGCAACAAAAGAGTTACCCCGAGAGCGCCCAGAATCATGAGTAAACCAACCAAAATTAGAGAAAACCAACACCCTCAAACCAACACGATGAAATGAATCCCCACCCATCTAGAAATTCAATGTCCAACCAACAAACAGAGACCAAATGCCACGGGGGAGAACACCAACACCACATATATGTGCACACCAAGGGTGAGAAATATCAAAACCCCCAATTACCCACCAAACTAGCCATACTAACTAGAATAAACACTTCAAATCTCTTAGCCCACTCAACATAGAGCACCACCACTAAAACCAAAGAATATCTCCTAAGAAGAGTTAATAAAATCTCAAACTAGGACCAGAAAGGAGAACCCAATTTCAATAGCAACCAAAGACCCAGGTACACAGAGAGCCACTTTCCACCATGTTCTCTCGAGAACAGGACTACTCACGTACACAAAATGCAAACAAAGATAAATGAAACACCCCCAGAGGACTCCATTTAATGAACACCACAATAAGGAGTTCTGTATGAAAGAACAGAACCTGAGCACAAGAGGTCGTTTTCCCATAAGGCTCTGGCTTACATTGTAGGAAAGCCAAAAATCCAAGAAATCGAACTAGTAGCCTAAAGGATGACCAAAAATAATACACAAAAGGAAACCATCAATTAACAAGACCCTCTTACCCACTATAAAATTCGTGTTCTTAGTCAAGCGTTGCAAATTTCCACCATTGCCATGAAATCGACGATGTTGCCTCGACCTACCGACATATCGTTTCCTAGTTTGGACCCATCGAAAAACACTGAGTAGACATGCTCTCTACCCAATCGGACTAACATATAAATAAGGTATTAATTGAGTCCCATTGAGAGCCAAAGACACTCTATCTTCCCACTTCCACCATTGTAAATGCAACATTCCTTCACACACACTTACCAATTCACTTACCCTATACTCCATGTGAGCGGGTAACTCGCATGCTAGCCCCTCACGCTGACATATCTCTTTATGCATGCAACCACGTGGGAGGAGCATGCCCAACTCCTGTTTTCTTGGGATCTTGCACCCACATTGGTGAGAGAATATCATGTTCTACAATCTTCTCCAAGTCCTCTAATTGGAAAATTTCAAAGTTGACCAACCAATCTTGAAGTAATTCTTGAGCCTAGTGTTCACATCCCGAGATTTCCAATTTTTCCGTCGCTTGATTCCCTTTTCGCAGAGTGTGTTATGTGATTATATATTCGAAATACAAGAGCATTGATTGGATTCTCTTAATAAGTAGCTAAAGTCTCTAGCTTGAAGATACTTTGTCAGGTGGGGTACCATTTATCAGCTTCTAAACCAGGGAAACTGTGATTTGTGAGTTCCCTTTAATTTGGATCCTCATTAATCTTATCTCCATATCCAAACAGAGGCCTTTGAAAAACGCCAAGAATTCACATCATTATTGACACCACATGAACCTACGAAGATCTTCAAAACTTTGCCTTGATCAAAGTAAATGAGTCCCCCATAGCCCATGGGGCCCATGTTCCCTTTTGACTCCCCATCTAAGTTAATTTTGAAGAAACCTTCAGGTGGGAGAGAAAATTTATTAACCGAATTAACTTTTAGGGAAGGAGGACAGTTGATGCCAAGAGAATGGTTGGTTCTGACCCCTATCCCTTCCAATCATTAGGTGTGCAACATTTCGATGTGGCAGTCTCCTTAATGTTTCCTTTCATTTTTTACCAAATTTGATATGTCAATGATTTTTTATCATGAAAATCATCTTAGTTTCAAGCTTTCCAAACATTCCACAAGACAAAACCTTGAATCAGGATCCAAGAATGATTGACCACTAGGGTTTTAAACAGTTTATGCCACCATAATTTTAGGGATTCCCTAATTCTATTTAGGGATCTGTCCACATGTCCAAACAATAGCTCGAATTGATGCCATAAGATGCTTGAAAATTCACAGTGATTTAGGAGGTGTTCCATGGTTTCCTCACGATTTAAATATAATTGACATCTGGAAGGACCAAAAAATCCCTTTCTCTAAATTATATCCCAAGTTAGGAGCCGCCCATGCCTAATGTTGGAACACCTAATCCTACATGGGTAGGTGTGGAATGCGAAAAATCACAATGGAGTCCAAGTGACCTTGGAATGTGAAACCAAGAGTCACACCATTGTACTATAAATGTACATCTTTGTATAATGGAAAATAAGAAAGCCTCACGCTTATCTTTCATTGTGTGTTGATTCTCTTGTGTGTGTGCTCATCTTCCTCATACACCATGTGTGTGCTTTAACATGGTGTTTAACATGGTATCAGAGCGGGTGATTGCTGGCCCTGCTCAACATTGAGTGAGCCATTTGTGTTTATGGCCTGTGCATATCTGCAAAATGCTTGGAGTTTTTGCAGCATTTAGAGAGTTTTTGCAGCAGTGATTTTGCAGACATTTTGCAGCATTTAGAAGTGTTTTGAAGAGGAGCAGCATTCAAAATCCCAGCATTTAGAAATTGGCAGCAGTCAGGCATTGATTTTGAAGAGAAGCAACACTGCCCATCTGAAGGTTTTCATTTTTATTTTTCCTGCAATTTCTATTAATTTCGGCATTGAAGAGTTGCTGGAAAACACTGTTTAAAGAGGGTTATGAAGTAGAAGTTTCTGGTTTTAATGAAAAAGAATTTTTGAGTTTTTCATTCGAAGATTCCTGCAAAATTCTGGATTTTTACTGCTATAAGTTCCAGAAAAATTCTGTTCTATATTTGAAAGAAGAAAGTATTCTACTGCTGCAATATTTCATGAAATTTCTGCAATTTTCTGGAAAATTTCTGATATTCTGCTGTTGGAAGGAAAAATCCTCTGCTATTGCTATTCCTCTCTGCTGTTTTAAAATTAAAACAAAAAAATAAAATAAAAAATAAAAAAACAAAAAAAATTTTGGCCTTTCGGCCCCCCTGCAACTTGCACTTCTGCTCTCATCGAATCCCCTGCACTCCACAACTCCCTACGCCCTCACCACTCTGCAACGCATACACCCCTCGAGCTCGCTCCCCTTAATTTAAAATTCGTTTTTGTAACTCCATACGTTCCATCCCATTGCAATACGCCATTCTCCCTACGGCCTCACTACACTCGGCCCTACGCCCCTGTAATTCTTAACACACGACACCGCATTTTACAACACTCCCTTATCCTTCTACCGAAATCTCAACCCACGGCATAACAGCTGGCCCTCCCTACCTGCGTTACTTAACTCCCCTCCCTACACACCCAACGCCTTCACATTAAAACTCTCCCCTCGACCCTGGCCTCTCGGCCCTCCCTCACGGCTTTCGCACATACATTACAACACTCCAATGCCTTACCTCTCACCAAACCCCCGCCTCCCACCTACACTCGATTCCCCAACCGTTATCCAACGCTTTCCCATGGCCTTTCGGCCTCCCCTCCCTCTCCATTAGAATACGGTTTTTCATATTTGATAACCCCCCTCTCCATTACAATACGCTCTCCCCATTATAACTAATCCCCATTTTAAATTCATTTTTTAAAATCCCCATTATCCCATCCCATTTATAATACTCTTCCCTTTTAATTTTAATATACGCCCTTTTCATATAATACCCTTCCCTTTTAAATTCCCCATCCCTTTTAATTAATCCTTTTTTAATAAAAACTTTTTAATATGCCCCCTCCAATATAAATTTCCTCCCTCCCCTCCCATTTCAATAAATTTTCCACTTTCTAAATTCCCTCTTTTTTAATTATTCCCATTAATTTTTTTTTTTTTAAATTAATTTTTAATTAAAAAAAAAAAAAATAGCAGAGAGAGAGAGAAAGGACATTGGAGAAAGGAAGAGATATGAACAGCAGAAATGAAGGAAATGACATATATGGACTAAATACATAGAAAAAATTGCAGATTTGACATTGTGTGATTTGTGGCATAAGGGTGATTTTTTGAAGAAATTGACATTTGAAGACAAGTTTGCCATCATTTGAACAACTCCTTGAAGAAGAAAATTCAGCCGCCTTAAAGGCTTCTTGCATAGTGTTTTCAGCTGCACATTTACAAATATTTTGCAGAGATATGTATTGAGCTGACATTGTATTTTGAGTGGAATTTGCCTCGTCATTCATAGTTGGAATCAGTGAATGTGAGTTGTTGTTGATTGCCCTCCATCATTTGAGGAGCACACTTTGTACTCTGAGAATCCCTTGAGTCATTTGTATTTGTTGTTGAATCACATTGTAAACGGGTGCATTTTCGGTTGAATCCGACACCCTTTATTTTTTGAAGCCTAAGTTGTCAAAATGGCTAAAATCAATGAGGTATTAGTGTTGTTGAATAACCTCATTCATTCAAATGTTGATGATGTGATAAAAATGAGCAAGGATGCTTTTTTTAATATTCAGACTTGTTTACAAGATGCACAAGAAAAGATTGAATTTTTGCAGTTGGAATCTCAGCTCCAACAAGATGAACTTCAGCAAAAGAGTCACCATTCTGAACCTGTTTCTGTTCAGAAGATTGTGAAGGACTCTCATCAGAAGAAAGAAGATAAAGTTCCAGATGATTCCCATTCAGTTCATTGTACTAGAGCAGATGTACATGCAGATGCAGTAGTTCAACCTGCACTTCTCAAGCCCATCATCAGACCTTGGGAAGAGCTTGTCCACAACAAGCACCGCACTGGTCTTGGATATGACAAGGATGTGTCCTTTCATATTCCAGACTACACAATGCCCATCAAATTTCAGAGTGCCGGATTCCTGTATGACAATTCACCTGCAGCTGTTCCAAATCCTGTTCCGCTTCCACAACAGATTGAAAAATGCCAACACTGTGATCGAGTTGGCCATATGAAAGATCACTGTTTTGATCTTCATCCATGCAAGCACTGTGTTCGGCACACCCATTCTTCAGACAGATGCTTCAAACACAAGCCTCCTGCAAGAACCAAGATTCATCTTGGATGGATCGCTCCTTGGCAATGGGCATCAGCAACCAAGAAGATGTTTACGACACATGTTAGAACTTGTTCACGGATATTGAGCAAACTTGCAGTTGAGTTTTCGCCATCATCTCACCTTGTCCTTGACAGGGGGGAAAATGGTGGTCATGTACAAGCTTCAACGACAGATCAAGCGAGCCTGAGCCACAATCTCTCATTCCATGTTCAGAGTTGTCGCCAGAAGTTCAAGCGAGCCTGAGCCACAATTCGTCATTTCGGATTCAGAGATGTAGCCAGAGATACGGATGCCCATGAGCATACCTTCGGTTGGTGGATAACCTAAAACCATCATCTTTGGTTGGTGGATAACCTAAAACCATCATTTTCGGTTGGTGGATAACCTAAAACCATCGTCTTTGGTTGGTGGACAACCTAAAACCACCACAGGTCGTAGACCTCCCTTCTTTTAGGTCGAAGGTCTCCCTTTTTATATGAGGGACAATTCCTCTAGCAGAAGCCTTCAGCTTCTTGCCAGTTTTGGAAGAGTTCCGGGAACTGCAACAAGTTTTGCGTTCCAGTGTTTGTGGTCATCCTAAAACCACCTTTTTTTTCCAACATTTCAGAGAGTTGATTCAGCCCAAGTGCTGCCATGTATACTTTGCATATTTGTATTACAACTCTTTTCTTGGACTCACACATACCCCTTCGGATTAAGGGGGGATGTTGGAACACCTAATCCTACATGGGTAGGTGTGGAATGCGAAAAATCACAATGGAGTCCAAGTGACCTTGGAATGTGAAACCAAGAGTCACACCATTATACTATAAATGTACATCTTTGTATAATGGAAAATAAGAAAGCCTCATGCTTATCTTTCATTGTGTGTTGATTCTCTTGTGTGTGTGCTCATCTTCCTCATACACCATGTGTGTGCTTTAACATGGTGTTTAACACCTAATATGCCAGAGAAATAGTGGAATCTTAGGCCATACCTTTGATTTCCAAATTCACTTCCACAATGGGTCTAGTGGGGCATTGATTGGGTTTGAAGTAATTGAGTAAGATTCCTTAACCAAAAAGGAACCCTGAGGAAGGTGCCCCCAACGCAACTTATCCTAGTCTTGACTGTAGAGAATGAGTCTTTCTTGGAGGAGGTTTGACAAGGTATTCCATGGAAAAGGTAAGTGGTGCTCATGCCAATTCTCCTAGGTTCTCCATTCTCTACATTTGTATTTTTTATTAGATTCTGTCCAGAAGTCCACAACTTTTTTGGCCCCCAACTGGGTTGTGAAATCCTTTATCCCTCTAAGGTTATCCTGATGAACCAATCAATGTAGCTACATCCAAGAATCCTCCCAGAAGTTAATTGATTACCCATTTCTGACTTCTCAGAATCCATGATCACAAATAAGCCCTTTATTATTTTAGGCCATATTCCATTGAGGATACTAGGGGCAACTGTTGGCAACTCATTAAATATTTCAAAATTTCATTATGGCTATATTTATGAGTCTAATTTTCCTTTAAAATCTGGGAGCATCCCTGCAACCATCTCCACTAGAGATTGGCCCCCAACACCTGATTAGTACCTCTGGATCACTTAGCCCCATACCTGCATAAAGTTCAAGTTTACAATTTTTTTCCCACGCTATCAAGGACCACTTCTCCCCTACTTGAGCTCTTAACCATAAAATATTCACGAATCTAGTAATGATGTCTTTATATACTCCCTTGGGTGCTCGAAAGGGGGAGAGTTGATATATCAACAAAGCTTGCAAAATTTATTTTAGAGAGTTAGAAAACCTGCTGAATTTAATGCTTTAAAGGTCTAGCTGGACAATTTTCGATCAATTTTTTCCAAAAACTCCTTTCAGTAGGAAATTTAGAGAGAGTTAGACACTATGGGAATTCCCAGGTAGGTGCTAGAAATGGATCCAATTCAGAAACCTAGATTCCACACCAAAAGCCTTTGAACTCTAGGGTTTGTGTTAAAAAGAAGATATTTTATTTTTCTTCATTGACAACTGTCCTTGAAGCCTTCTTGAAGTTCTCCAAAATGAAACCAAATTTTCTTGCCTCTTGCAAAAAGTGCTTCCCAAATATGGGGCTAAACATAGGCCTTTTATATCCTCTGACGTAGCAACCACCTTAAGATAACGACCAAGGCCTTCAACAACAATGATAAAGAGAAAGGGGAGATCCCCTAAAGGGGTGGGAAGGAGACCCATTTACTAAAATTGAATAGAATGGTGTTTCAATAAGAGACTTAATCCATCTTATCTAAGCAAGGGAAAAACCAAATGCTTCTAAGATATTTAGGAGATAATTCCAATCAAGACGATCATCATGCCTTATATAAATAAAGTTTGATAATCATACCTGGAGGTTTAGGTATCTTTAAGGAGTGCACCACCTCATGGGATGTTATAATTTTATTCATAATCTGCCTGCCTTCCACAAAACCATATTGTTCTGGTATGATAATAGTTTTCAATAGGGGTTTCAATCTACAAACCATAACCCCTGAGATTATCTTATAAATGACATTACATAGGGCTATCAACTTGAAGTTGATCAGGTCCAAAGACACTCATTTTTTTTGGGATTAGTGTGAGGAAGGTGGAATTAAGACTAGACCACACCATATACAATATCCTAGATTCCTCCATTAGCTCATGGATTTCTAGCCCCATGAAGTGCTAGCCAACCATAAAAAATTCTGAAGTTAATCCATCTAGACCTGGAGCTTTATTCGTAGGCAATTCTCGTAGAACTTCCCCCACCTCTGAGAGGGATTTTTCTCTCATTAAAGCGTCATTTTCCTCCAACTCTGAGTGTTAATTCTAGCTCAAACTGTGAAGCCAATGCTTCACCTGCTGCAACTACAGGCTCTTTCTTGCTTTTCTTCTGTAGACAGTTTGTAGCATAGTGCCCATGCTCGTGACAGTGAAAGCATTTGATATTGGAAAAATATTTCTTGCCCACTTCACCTTGGGATTTTTTCCCTTAGCCTTCTTCATAAGTTTCATATGAATTTCCAGTCCCTTATGCTTAGTCTTGTATTCATGACTTGTGGATTGCATTGTTTCCAAGTGTTTGACAGAATGTCAGTTTCAGTTGGGGATGGTATGACCTAGTCCTTGTGTCCGTTTTTGGTTTAGAAGCATTGTCCTTGTGTAATTTATGAACTATTAAAGTTACGGGGATTTCTTGGTAGATGTCTAGCCCCAGCCTTGGAATATAGCCTTAAAATCCATAGTTGTTGGCACAACACTGAGAAAAAAATTCCACAATTGCATTGATGTAGGCCTGTGAGAGTGAATGGGAGTTTCCAGTCGCATTGATGCTGGAAAGGGAGAGAATGGGGGTAAAACTCATGGAAAATTCAAATGGGCTCAGGGGATGGACACCTGGAGGGGTTGAGTAAATTTTGGAGGGTCCTGTGTCGCTTGAGGGAAGTCAATAAGTTTTTTTGGTAGACTCGATTTCCTTAAGGTCACCTAAGAGGTTGAGTTTAGTCATAACTTCCCCTCATCTCATGTTTACCCTAGGAAAGATGGTGAGAATGGGTATATGTGAGGGGAGGTGTGTTAGAGTTAGTTTATCAGTGATCAAATATAGCTCTTTTGAGAGTTTTTCATCAGGTCATTAGTCAAATTTTTTGCTTTTTTAGTTAGTTTTTAGAAATAATTTTGGTCACTAAAAAAAAGTCTCATCTTGATTGTTGCTCCTTCACATAATTTCATCATCGTTTAGAGGTCTAGAGTCAGGTCACTCCATCTCATATAGGTGAAGTCTAGGATCAAGACTTCCCACGGAAATTTTTTCATATTTTCACTAAAAATAAGGCAGTGAATCCTCCATTTCATTCATAAAAATATGTTGAACGAGCAAGCTTGTTTTTACAATCCCAATAAAATTCTGTATTTCACAGAGAAATCATATTTTGTTGTTGTATTCAAGAAGAAATGAAGAGCTTTGTTGAGAAAATTATTTCAAAACAGCATACTTATGACCATTTATTCTTCATAATTTGAAAAATCATTCTCAAAGACCATAGGATTTATCCTATGCGTTATCCTCCACTAACCATGTGACACATTACATATCCCTACCCTTCATTTATCAAAGTCATATCGCATTTATTATACCCCTACCACACCATTCATTAAACTCCACCATATGTTAACTACCCCCCATCTCACCGCTCATCCACCGCATCACGTTTTTATATGATGGCCCACACGTAACTTTGGCCTCCCCTCATCATCCAAAAATTAACGTCGAAGGGAGGGGGGGGGGACCAAAACGAGTGGTTTCAAAACCTGAACCCACTGCTACGTGTCAATATCATATGATTTCGCCCCCCCCCCCCCCCCCCTCATAAAAATGTTTACCGCCGATGTTGCCCTCCGAAACCCCGCTTATCCGCCAGATGAAACCATTATCCCGCCCGCCCTTTATTTCATGACACATGGAATATTTTAATGTCCAATCAAATCAACCTGCTATTTTTTAACCGTTAGCCAATAAAATTCAATCCTAACCATTAGGCTAGTGTACCCGTGCCCTTTTCAATGAGAATTAAACCAATTGTTTATAAATTATCATTAAACAATCTGTTTAAACCTTCAATTACATTCACTCTGCTCTATATATTTCTAGAACTCCAGAACAATAGTTTGACCACTTTTCAAATAAATCTAATCATTGTTTTAAATAATCTTTGCAACTGTTGACATTTTTTCGAGTTACAGAGATTTCTCTCAGTCTCAGCCTCTGTTTTTCATCAGAAATTATTGCTTTCGCCGTTTCAAAAAGAGCCAATAATGCCTCTAAAGAAAAAAGGACCAGAAGAACTAGTAAGTCTGCTACTTCACCCTCCAATTGACTTCCATCAGATACCATTAGCAAACAGATACCATAAGATCCATGAAACCCTTTGTGAACTTGAATTTTTTGAAATGTATTGTTGGTTAGAAGATAAATTTCTAGATAAATCTGATGATATAGGGATGTGGGATTCAAAATTGCCACATTATATCTTTTCTCACACCCATAGTGCCCCAGAATTTGTTAGAAAATGCCAAGCCTGGTATGTGCCTAACCAAAGAGCTATTATCGCTCCTACATAAGAGATTATAGTAACCATAACTACCCAAACCATAGAATAAATGATGCATTCCCCCATCACAGAGAATGCCACTCCATTTTCTCAAGAAAAAATGATTGAAATATATCAGAAATTAAATTTTGTAAAAAGAGCTCAAACTCTTTAGCTGTTTATGACTGAAAATGCTCCATTACCTAAGAAGAATCCTCCATTTCCATCATCCATTTTCCCTGAAAGATCCAAACAAATAATCAAAATTATATTTTACCTTCTTGGTTATTATTCAGACTAATGGGTAGATGAAACCATCATAGGATTCATGTCTATTTTCTCCACAGATTCCACACCCTCCATCATATTCAACTTCATTCAATTCATTGCAAATTCCATTCATGAGAAGTTTGTTAAATTCCCAACTGAAGAGGTATTTAAACATGCCTCTGTGTTAGTTTGTTTGTTTTTATATTCTCAAGGAGGAAAATTCAAGTTTTCATTACAAAAATTGGTTGAGGAAGGAAATCAACAATCAATTATTTTCTGGACTTCATTAATGATGAAGGAGCAAAAGGAATATTCATATAAGTAGTTTGTAGAATTATTTGGCATCCAACACTTAGTTTACTAAACAACACTACAGAGCCTAGGATCAGTGAATAAATAAAAAAGGTGTTGCAACTATCAGATCAAGCCAGAACATGAGATTGGTATCTCTATCAGAATTACACAGAACTCAAAGTTTATGGCTGTAAGCTTCCCCTTTACAAATTTCCAAAATTCCTACCAATGAGGATTTTCGCATTAGAGTACATCAGACAAATGATTAATGCCGATGAAGTACATTTTGTGTATGTTAAGAAGAAGTCATAATTCAAAATCAAAACACAGGTAGGACCTTTTATCCGTAATAGCAGGACAACATGGGAGGAAGCAGAAAAATTACTGAAAGAGATGCAATTCAGCCTCAGTTTCACATGATCTTATGATCCTGTTGGAGTCATTTCTAAACTAAGGGTAGAGAAAAAATCTACACCTTATTTCATACACATAGACCATAAAGTGAGAGATATATGAATCAGCTTGAATGGATTGAGGGTACTTTACAAGTAGCTGAAGAACAAACAGTGTCTACATCAGCATTACAAACTCTTGTTGCATAGGAGAGAGCAGGGAAGAGGATCAGAGAAGATCAATCATCTCCAATGACTGACTCATCCAACAAAGAATTCAAAATCCATTACAGAAAAAAGGCAAAGCTCAATCCAAAATTCAATCCTAGTAAGGAGTCAGAGCATAAAGTAATTATTATTACCGAAGAGACACCTCCTTCCACACATGCAGGTGATAAAAATACTTCAAGTCCTACTACTTCAAAAGTTTCTCAATATTAACAACAAGCCATTCAAACTGGTACAATTGTTACATGGGAAAAAGATAAGACTACCTTTGATACCTTCAAGGAGATAAAATTTAAGAATGAAATGTTGAAGACCAACACATACAATCAATTTTGGAAGCAAATTCCCAGTTCTTAGAGCAGGTTGCTCTCAGCTTTTGATTCAGATAAGGGAAAAATGTAGTCTGCTTTTCTTCAAGAGCAAATTCCACAGCCAAAGTCAGAAGCAGATTACAAAAAGACTACATTTTTGTTTGATACTAAGGAGATACATCCAATAGATCAAATGGAGTTACATAAACAAACTAGTGAGATGATTTCCTCCACTCCCACTAACACTGCTTTGATTTTATCAAAATTGCACATTTCTTTGGCTAATGTCCAATCGCAATTGAAAATGGGGAAAGTTTCTTCATTTGCTAAAGACATAAGAACCAAAAATCTGGAAGACTTGGTGATCAAATTGGACATGATCCATCCAATGTCAATGCAGCAGAAGGGACCATCAAAAAGAAACATGTTGACATAACAACATTAACAAAGAAAATGAAGATTCCAGCTACATAAGATCCTTTGGCAAAAGACATTGAAGAGACTGAATCCCGGAAAATAGAAATGATGAAACTGATTATGGAACATAATGCACAAATAAAACAGATGGAATCAGAGCAAGAAAAAATGATAAAGTAAAAGTAACAAACAACAAAAACATCCAAAGTTACTTTAGAAGCAGCACGTCTTGCAGTTATTCCTACAACCAGACTTTCTACAGCAAGTTGTGTAGATGGAGTTGAGCAGCTTACAAAAGTAGTGTAGAATATGTCAATTCAGGAAGAGGAGATAAAGAAATTACAAGACCAAGTGCAATTTCTACAATATCAAAAGTCTAAAGATGAAAGTTCACATGTAGTTGAAGCACTGAGAGCTAAAAAGTTAATTGAGAGGTTGCAAAAAGCAAAAAAAGAATCAACCATTGGAAACACTTTGGGCCAAGTAAAAGAAATAATCTGGGTAGAAATCATGGAATCTCTTAATGAAATTTGGCCAAGTATTCATATTATATTTGAACAAAAGGAGTTGATACAAAAAGCAAATGAAGCCATTGCAACAATTAAAGCACAGCTTGGAGGTAAGCCTGTTGGAGCAAACAATATTATCAAATTTATGAATTCAAAGAACAAGTATGAGTTGGATGATTTGGGCATAGATGATAGGACAAAAGCAATCTTGGAGGTAAAGAAGGTTCTCACAAGGAAGAGTTTAATTCTTCAGCTTGAGGAGAAGTGTCACAGTCTAGAAACCATAATGGAAAGATTTTTCAGTAGAATAGAGCCTTTGACACAGAAAGGATTGCCTTCTTTGTTTGTGATTAATGATAAATTGATGACCAAAGAGGATTATTGTAGAAGAATTAAAGAAATTTCCAGAGATACTGCCAAGTTTTCAAACATCAAAGGCACAATGACAGGAAGGGCATTGTTGGGAACACTGAGCAATGATATTTATATTAAGTATGAGATAAAACATGTTTTTGTGGTGAGGCCCACTTTTGCCAAATAAACTGAAATGGTTGAAGTTTACCGTAAGTTAATAAAATTGGCCATCTCGGATGAACAACGCTGGGAAAAATTATGTGAATTTCAAGAGTAAATGGTAAAAGAAGAAAATTCAACCTCTTCCAGATCATCAGTCAGTTGACAGCCATCGTAGCCCACAATTATCTCCTTTCAGAAACCATTTTCAGTTAGAGCAACGCCAACACATCAAATCGACTTTATTTCCATATTACAGTTAGAGTTTATTTTGGCAAATAAAACACTATATGTTATGATAGAATTTAATGTTATTTGTTGTAATTTAGTTTTTCTATAAATAATTCAATGTACGAAGTATTGTTGGTCGGATAATTTTGAGTTTTTGAGAAGTTTGTGTATTACCGTGGAGCTTTTGAACACCTTTAATGAAATCAAAGAAGTTGCAACAAAAAATGTGAGATTCATGTGGTATTTCTTTTGAGCACTGTGATTTTATCTCTGTTATTTCATTTCCACTTCAGTTTCTATGTAGAAATCTTACCAATTTATAAACATAGATCAGTTATATGTTCTGTTTATTAAGATTTTCACAAATGTGTCTATTATTATGAAGAGTGAATTCATGTTATATGCTCATCCAGACTCCTACTTTTTCTATCATCACATACACAACGACAACTTAACTGTTCTAAAATTTTTTACCTACCTTGCCTCACTCTGTTCTATGCAATTTAGTCTTTGAAATCAAATTTAGTTTCACTGATCATTATTTTTATCCAACAAACAAATTATTAAACAAAATTTCAAACATACTAACTTTTATCTAGCCTAAAATCTGGTACTCAGCCTTAAATTGAATATTTTATAAAGTGACATAGAGAGAGCCCTCTCTGGTTAGGTAGGGCTAACTACTTAGCTAAAAGTTGGTTTGTGGTTACCTTTCTTCACTCCTATTTTCAGCCTAGGAATTTGGGGAGAGTGATAACAAGGTGTACATTACAGGTGGTTTCAAAGTGTGGTTGTACTCTCTTTGGGAAAAGTTTGATGTTTTCAAGGTTATTGTCATCAAGCATGGGATCATGGTATATTGTTGGTATGGTCATGCATGATGGTATATGTTGATGTACTAATTATCTCGATATTTTTATGATTATTCATGTACATGCTAATGTGGATTGATCTTGTAGATGAGATAAGCCTCCCATGAACAACAATAAGGTATAGATTTTATTTTTGGTATCTAATTGTTTCTTTTACATGATATACTTGCAGGAATAAGGGAATCAAGGATGATGAGAAAATTGGTAGACTATAGTTCTCGCGACTCTCCCTACAAATCGGTTGGGTAGCAAGGAGATGAGTATTCTCATATTGTGTCAAATACATTGAGGATCTTGAGTGGCAGAGATTAGAAGTTGTAAAGCAAATAATTGTAACGCCCTCTTCCCACATCTACCCAAGTAACTAACCAACCGGGGTAAACATGTGACGAGAGGCTACTAATATGAGATTAAACCTCCTAGGTGACCTTAAGGAAGTGGAACTGACAAAAACACAACAAATAGACCTTGTACATCATCAATGACATCCCCATGAGCTAACCCAACCTTTAAGGCCTCTTACCCCTGGGTCACATTAAACTTTTGGCCTCTTTGAGCCATAGCCGCAGACATAACACTACATGACAACAACTCAGAGGCTGTAGCCATAGACACAACACTACATGCTAGCGGCTAGGGCCCCAAATGCTCATTTCTGTGCTTGCGGCTCTAGGATTTGAGCCACTTTTTCAGGCCCAAAGCCCAGGTCACTGCCCAAAACTTCATGAAAAGTTTAGACATGATAAATAACAACAGGACAATGATGTAGAAACAAACATATCATTAAGGACTCAACTTGAACCTTGCTAGCCATGACAGGTGTTATCACCAAAATCGTACCTGATTGGCTGCTGATCAGACAACTTCAATGTTACTATTTCAAACCAATCTTATGACTGAGGCTTAGCCTCCTCAACCTAAGAGGGCTCTCTCAAGGGTTAATGATATGGGATATAGATATATGGCTAACTCTATTATTTGTGTTTTGGTTCAGGTTGAGAAATGAATGCTTGCTACCATTGGGCTATGGAGTCAGTGATAGGGCTCTCAATAACAAAGGCTTTCCTTGTGGAAGCTGAGGCTTGTATATACTTCAATGAAAGGGTAACACATTCAGGAAAATCTCAATAACTTGAAGTTAAAAGGAAGTCAGAGCATTTAATACATGAATTTTGAGTAATGAGACATCAAGGCTATGGAAGAGAAACATTTCAAAGATAGGACATAAAACTCATTGAAAATACACAAAGAATCTCAGGTGAAGAAAAGTTGTATGTTACTTTATATATCAGTCAATCCAAAGCTTTACAAAGTGGTATGCTTAGATAAGATTTTGCAACCTATAGGTTGAAACCAACATTAGCATGTATACATTGGGCTTATGGAGTCAAAGCAATCTCAGAAAATCAGTGAATCTAATTGACATGGATGTTGAGGTATATCAGGGTTTTTAGTCATGAGACATACACTTGAAACATGTAAAAACACAGTCAGTCCATTTATAAAGGAAGTCAGAGCATCTAAAGATGATTTCTGAGTAATATAGATGAACACCAATACAAATAATATATATAAGAAACATTGATAGACCAGGAAAAAACCAAAAACCCCTTCTGAATCTCAAGTTGGTCAAGTAGAAGCTCTTTGCATTAGCTGAAACAATCTTTTTACAATATACACCATTTTTGCCAAAAAGTCTCCAACCCTTTGCTAGTTCGACCTTTTGGCCTTTAATAGACCATTACAATATGAGATGAACTCATCTTCTACTATATACTTCGAATTCCTAACTCTTGACACCTTGCATAACCATAAAAACATCAAATTTATGACAAATAGATACCTATCCTACTTGACAGTCGTATTTCAACTAGGACTCAAACTCTTCATTAATATCTTTAACAACCTTATCCTAACAAAATTATATATTTTAAATTACATCATTGAAAAGTTTATCATCACATGGTCGAATTTGGATGATGGGCTTGAGCTCTTCATGACCACTTTGCTGACCTCCACATAAGCAGGAAACCAAACCCTGTTTTTTAGGCATATGGTCTTTTGCATTCATTGAACATTCTGACCATTATGTACTCCTCATTTCGTGGTCATTTTCTATTTGAAGTTGAAGTAACACATGAAAAAACTCCTCCCTAGGCTCCAACTATCCATAACCATCATCAAACTATTCAAATGAGTTGAAAATAGACTGCGCTACGAAGACAAGACAATTTCGTAGCGCTTTTCGTAACGTTGCCCTTTAACCCTTTTTTCTTAAAATTCTTGACTTCTTTCCTTAAAAATAACCTTCATTACCTTTATATATATATATTTTCCATAGTAATTTCAAACCTTAATTCATACTTTTACCCCCCAAAATGTGATGAAAAAGGGCAAGAAAAGCTGCTACAACAGTTTCGTAGCGCTTTTTGCCTTTTTTACACTGTTTGCGCTACAAAACTGCTGAGTGAGCAGTTTGTCCAAAATTTTCCAAAATGAAAATTGTAAATGTGATAAAAAATCAAAATCAATCTGGTTTCATCATATCACTTTAAAAACAGAGTCATTCCAGCCTTCTTGAGGTCCCTTCTTCATTTGCAATCGGTTGGCCTATTGGTTTTTCCTGTTTTTTCCTGAAAAATAGGTCTTGGGACAGAGCCTATATCTCATAATACATGATTTATTTTGAGAAAATAAAGGAAATTTTGTAGGCCATGATGTCTTGAATAAAAACCTCTCTTGGTTTTTTGAAACACATCTCTTGCTGTCCAGAAACTGCCTTTGAAAAACATGTGTAAAACAGGAAAACTCTGTTTCTGAAAATAGGGCTTCAAAGAAAGCCTTGTATCTCCCAACTGATAACACTTGTTAGAAAAGTGAGAGAGTTTTTTGTATCTGGGGATGTTATTAAAGCAAATCTCTTTCATAATTCCAAAATACTTTTTGATTTGGCCAGAAACTGAACTTGAAGTTGACTGCTAAATAGTCATGTATAAGACATTTTGTAACATCAGTTTCGTAGGGAATTTTAATTTATCAATTTCTCCCACCTCCTAATGAATTTGAGGAAATTGAGAGAGGTTTATATAGATAAGTCTATTAGGAAGAAAAACCTCTTTCAGTTTTCCTAAATGAGTTTGAAGTTGCTCAGAATTTTTTTTGGAATTTGACTACTCAAAACCAGAAAACAAAGTTTTTGCTTCATATTGCACTATGAAAAGACAACGCTTTCGTAGTGCAATTTTTTTTTTTGAACTAGTGGCACTACGAAAGTAAGGTTTATTAGCTAATTGGAAATTTTTGATGAAAATATTAGGGAAATGAAATGAATGATGAAATGATGAATGACTTGACATAAAAAACCTTTAAAATGGATTTGTTTAACACTAAGGAAGGTTCAAACCTAAAAATCTAATACTCCCCTTTGGTCAAATTCATGAAATGACTCCTAAGACCCTATTTTGACCCATCATAAAAAAAGAGCTTGAAACAATGATGTTTTGAGAATTTTGGAGTGATAACAACAGGAATTTTTTCAAACATGTCACAAACATTGAATCTACAGGTGTAAACAACAAACTTAAACGTAGAGATCTCATACTTATCTGAGAATTAGTAAGAAGCATTGATTCCTTACATCATTAGCTGAAATACAACCTATTTTACCATAGATATATTATGCACTCAATTATATTTAAAAACATGGATAGGACCATACATCATCACTGATCAAATACATGCCTATAACTAGCACAATAACCACATACATACAATGTGTACAACAACAATAGAATCCACATATAAATAAGTACATTTGCATACCAAATACCAAGGGAATGAATTGCTCATTATTGAATGTAGAAAACAACTGAATACGGGACTTTAAAGTTCCACTCGACCATAGATTGGCTGAGCCAAGTCTCACTTCAACCAATCACCCTCATGCCATATTCCAAGCATGAATGTGGGATCTCATCAAAAACATCAATCACAATCAATCCAGGGCTTCCAAAGGACAAACCACCTCAACCCTCAACCAACGATTCCACCTCCTGGTCAGACATCACAACCATCACGGATTGGTATTTATTTAAGCTGTCCCTGGGCTCTAGAGTGTTTGTTCCAACTAGGGCTTCTAGGACTAGTAACTCAACCCACCTAGGGCTTCTAGAGTGTTTACCTAACCAAGGCTTCTAGGACTAGTAACTCAACCCACCTAGGGCTTCTAGAGTGTTTATCCAACCAAGGCTTCCAGGACTATTAACTCAACCCAAAGTTGTCCGCTAGGCTTCCAGAACTTTTGTCCAACCAAGAACTAATAACACAACCCACAACTAAAGGAATCATGATAACCAACCATAAAAAACTACTGGAAAAAAACCCACAACACCATGGCTATCCAGGAAATGATAAAGCTAGGAAAAACCACATGCATACACCATGCATGCCAAAAATGATGAGGAAAACAAACATGCAACTCGGTACCTGCAATCAAAACCCAATGCATTTGATGATTACGATGACTGCTTGCACTTTGCTACTTTTCCTTTTCCTTCTTTCTCCAAATCACCAAGTATCCACACTCTCCAAGAAAAAATATAAGTATCTAAGAGTATGAGAGAGAGAGAGATAATAAAGAGTGAGCTCCAAAAATTCACTGACAAAAGGTACCAAATGATCCTCAGAAGCATTTTTATAGAAGAGGCCTCTATTTTCTTCATTTTCCTCCTCACATGCAACTTGTTACCTTTTATCTCCGTTTTCTCCTAATTTCCATTATTTTCATAAATAAATGTACCAAAATTACTTTTTACCTCCTTAATGCCTTAGCCATAACCTTTGAAAAATTCCTTGCCCATAATAAACCATGTGAACACCCACACTAAGAATTTTTTCCCAACATTCAACTTAGAATACATGTCCCATCAACCGTGGTTATTATTTTAACTTTATTACATGGAATTTTCACCAAGGCTGTTATAGAACCCTCCCCCTTGGGGGACACTGTCCTCGGTGTTCAATCACACATATACCTCATCAAAAATGCTAAAAAGAAAACTTACTGCCCATGGAGCTTTATAACATAGCTCGATGCAGTATTTATAGTGATCACCTTGCTGAAAAGAAAACCAACATGACAATTATAATGACATGACACCATACCACTCATTTGAGCATTATAACATACCTCATGGCGGTATTTACATCGATGTACATATACCTGAACATCACATCAAAACATATATCAAAACATCACCAAAACATATACCAAACATGTACCAACATCACACCAAAGCTGCTTTGCCTCAACTGGAAAACAAGGAAGGATACATAGCCCACATCTGATATGCCATCTCCCATGTAGCTTCATCTGGCCCAAAGTGCTACCATTGCACTTTAACTTGCATGATTTCTCGATTCCAGAGCACGAGCATCTTTTTCTGCAAAATGCACTGTGGTTCCAGTTGAAACTCTCCTTTTGGCTCCACCTGTAATATGTACCATTCAATCACATGATCAACATATTTAACATATTACTTAAGCAATGATATATGAAAAACACCATGGAATTTCATTGCAGAAGGCAATGCAAGTTGATAGGCTACTGGCCCAATCCTCTCAATGATCTTGAAGGGTCCACAAAACCTTGGTGCCAACTTGGCACACAATCCAATCCACTGGGATCTCTTCTTGGGCTTGATACACAAGTACACCTTATCCCCAACCTAAAAATCCTTGAACAACCTATTCCTGTATGTATAAATCTTCTTCCTATCCTGCGTTGCTTTCAATTTCTTCTTAATCACCTACATTTCCTATTCCATTTCTGCCAACATATCTGGTCCAATTAGTACCCTATTAACCAAATCACTCCAACTGATAGGAGTGTTGCCAATTTTCCCATACAATGCCTCAAATGGAATCATCCTCAATGAATCTCTATACCTGTTGTTGTAGGTGAACTCTACCAGTGGAAGATACTCTTTCCACTTCCGTTGTTGGTGCATCACATAAATCCTCAACATATCCTCCAATATCACGTTGACCCTCTCAGTTTTTCCATATGTATGTGGATGATAAGTTGTGTTGAAGGCAAAATCGATGCCCAAACCTTCAAACAACTCCCTCCAAAACTTGGAAGTGAACTTTGCGTCCCTGTCAGAAACTTTCTTCTTCGGAACACCATGCAATCTGACTATGTCTCTTATAAGCACTTGTGCTACATCACTAGCTGAGTATGTAGTCTTCACTGGAATGAAATGTGCAACCTTTTTCAATCTATACACCATAAACATGATGGAATCACGTTGTCTAGATATCCCGGGAAAACATGTAATGAAATCCATGGAAATTACCTCGCATTTACACTCTGGAATCATAATCTCTTGTAGCAGTCCACTTGGATGTTTACACTCTGCCTTAACTATTTGAAAATCCAAACATCTGGCTACAAACTCTACCACATCCTTCTTTAGATTTGACCAATAATAGAATCTATTCACTGCAGTCAAAGTCTTCTGGTAGCCCGGGTGACCCGAATATGGTTTCGCATGAAACTCCCTCAAGATCGGCTTCTTGAGCTCATTGTTGTTTGACACATATATCCTGTCTCTAAATCTAAGAAATCCATCTGCTGTGAGGTGGTAATCCAAATATTGTACACCTGCATCTGTACCAGTATCTGTAATTTTACCACTACATGTACCTGTACTTGTACTTGTAATAAAACATGTACCTGTGCCAACACCTGTACCTATAAAAACACTTGTACCTATACTCTGCTACAACCTATGCACAATACCCATATATATGTGATCCAACTTACCTGCCTGCAAGAACCTATCTTGTAAGTCTGTCCCATAGGAGCTCATAGCTGCTATGTGATTTACCTATACTCGTATGTTAAGAGAATCTGTGACCCTATTCTCCTTTCCCTTGATGTACATGATCTCGAAGTCAAACTGTTTAATCGTAGCCAGCCATATAGCTTGCCTAGCATTCAGATTGAGTTGGTCAAACAAGTACCTCAACCCAATGTGATCACTCATCAGTACAAACCTCCCGCTAAGAATATAGTGCCTCCACATATTCAGTGTATGAATGATAACTTCTAGTTCAAGATCATGTATCGAGTAATTTTTCTCGCTCTCATTCAGTTTTCGTGACTCATAACATACCACCTATCCATATTTCATAAGGACTCCACCAATTCCTCTCTTGAAAGCATATGTGCACACTACAAAGTCCTTGTCTGAATCTACAATCTTTAACACTAAAGCATGTTTCAACAATTGCTTAAGCTGCTCAAAACTGGCCTCACACTCTTTTTCCACTCAAAATTCTTACCTTTCCTCTACAATGATGTAAGAGGATAAGCAATCTATGATAAGTTCGTGATGAACCTCCTGTAATAACCTGCTAATCCCATGAATAATCTCACATCATTTCCCAATTAGTGTACCTTATTTTGGAAGAAATTGCATTTGCTGATCTTGGCATACAACTGATGGTCTTCATCAGAACTGACATGCATGCAACTATTAAGAGTAAATCATTAGTCACTTGACAGACCACTGCATGTGAATTAATTCTGATTTAATTCACTTGATCTCTCACTAGGGCAACAAACAGTTACAAATAGTTCAATTGAATTTAACTCACTTAACTGAGTTAACTGATTTCTCATGCATTAAACTAATGCACTACCTTCAACTTGGAATCAATAACTAATAGAATCACTTTGCATGCCTCACCACCCCAACTCGAAATTCATGAGCTAACTGAGTCTATCACACTCAATTAACTATTACAAGTGTTTATGAGATAAGATTACAATTTATTGCTTAATTTAATTAACGGATAATTAAATTAGACACATTTCCAATTTATTAAATAAATTGGCTTGCACACTAATGTATCGCTAGGACCCATCACTACACGACCTGTGTTTCCACACTAGTGTTTGTGCTGTCATGTTGTTTCTGGACGCCAATTTCACTATTTCTTGTTGCAAATTTCAACAAATTTTTCCTATGTTTAATGAACGCTAAGTTATCTTGTTTTGTACCTGTATTTATGTGGATTTAATGGTTGTTATCTTATGGTTATTTCTTTGTTTATATACTAGTTATATGCATGGTTATGTGAATGGTTCTATTCATGGTTCATTTCCTGTTTTTAGTTGTAATTTAAAGAATAATGGATTCAAGACCTAATTAATGCTAAGAAAACTAATGGGAGAGGGTGGTGATCCTTCTTCATAAGTTTCATATAAATTTCCAGTCCCTTATGCGTAGTCTTGTATTCACGACTTATGGATTGCATTGTTTCCAAGTGTTTGATAGAATGTCAGTCTTGGTTGGGGATGGTTTGACCTAGTCCTTGTGTCAGTTTTTGGTTTACAAGCACTGTCCTTGTATAATTTATGAATTATGAAAGTTATAAGGATTTCTTGGCAGATGTCTAGCCCCAGCCCTGGAATATAGCCTTAAAATCCGTAGTTGCTAGCACAACACTGAGAAAAAAAGTCCACAATTGCATTGATGCAGGATTGTGGGAGTGAATGGGGGTTTCCAGTCGCATTGATGATGGAAAGAGAGCGAATGGGGGTAAAACTCATGGAAAAGTCAAATTGGCTCAGGGGATGGACACCTGTAGGGGTTGAGTTACTTTTGGAGGGTCCTATGTTGCTTGAGGGAAGTCAATAATTTTTTTTTGTAGACTAGATTTCCTTAAGGTCACCTAAGAGGTTGAGTTTGGTCATAACTTCCCCTCATCTCATGTTTACCCCAGGAAAGCCGGTGAAAATGGGTATATGTGAGGGGAGGTGTGTTAGAGTTATTTTATTAGTGATCAAATATCGCTCTTTTGAGAGTTTTTCATCAGGTCATTAGTCAAAACTTTTTCTTTTTTAGTTAGTTTTTAGCAACAATTTTGGTCACTAAAAAAAAGTCTCATCTTGATTGTTTCTCCTTCACATAATTTCATCACCGTTTAGAGTTCTAGAATCAGGTCACTCCATCTCATATAGGTGAAGTCTAGGATCAAGACCGCCCATGGAAAAATATTCATATTTTCACTAAAAATAAGGCAATGAATCCTCCGTTTCATTCATAAAAATATATTGAAGGAGCAAGCTTGTTTTTACAATCCCAATAAAATTCTGCATTTCACAGAGAACTCATATTTTGTTGTTGTATTCAAGAAGAAAAGAAGAGCCTTGCTGAGAAAATTATTTCAAAACCGCATACTTATGACCATTTATTCTTCATAATTTGAAAAGTCATTCTCAAAGACATAGGATTTATCCTATGCATTATCCTCCACTAAAAATGTGACACATTACATATCCCTACCCTTCATTTATCAAAGTCATATCGCATTCATTATACCCCTATCCCACCATTCATTAACCTCCACCATATGTTAAGTAACCCCCATCTCACCGCTCATCCACCGCATCACGTTTTAATTTGATGGCCCGCACGTAACTTCGGCCTCCCCTCATCATCCAAAACTTAACTTTGGGTTGGGGGGGGGGGGGGGGGATCCGAAAAGGCTGGTTTCAAAACCCGAACCCATTGCTATGTGTCAATATCATATGATTTCACACCCCTCCCTCATAAAACTGTTTACCACTGATGTTGCCCTCCGAAATCCCGCTTATCCTCCAGATGAAACCGCTATCCCGCCCGCCATTTATTTCATGACACATGGACTATGTCAATGTCCAATCAAATCAACTACTGCTATTGTTTAACCATTAGCCAATAAAATTCAATCCTAACCGTTAGGCTAGCGTACCCGCTCCCTTTTCAACAAGAATTAAACCAATTGTTTATAAATCATCATTAAACAATCTGTTTGAACCTTCAATTCCATTCAATCTGCTCTATATATTTCCATAACTCCAGAACAACAGTTTGACCACCGTTCAAATAAATGTGATCACTGTTTTAAATAATCTTTGCAGTTGTTGACATTTTTCTGAGTTGGCAGAGATTTCTCTCAGTTTGAGCCTATGTTTTTCATCAGAAATTATTGCTTTCGCCGTTTCAAAAAGAGCCAATCACGCCTCTAAAGAAAAAAGGACCAGAAGAACTAGTAAGTCTACTACTTCACCCGCCAATTGACTTCCATCACATACCATTAGCAGATAGAGACCATAAGATCCATGAAACCCTTTGTGAACTTGAATTTTTTGAAATGTATTGTTGGTTAGAGGATAAATTTCTAGATAAATCTGATGATATAGGGATGTGGGATTCAAACTTGCCACATTATATCTTTCCTCACACCCATAGTGCCCCGAATTTGTTAGAGAATTCCAAGCCTGATATGTGCCCAACCAAAGAGCTATTATCGCTCCTACAGGAGAGATTATAGTAACCATAACTGCCCAAACCATAGAATAAATGATGCAGTCCCCCATCACAGAGAATGCCACTCCATTTTCTCAAGAAGCAATGATTGAAATATATCAGAAATTATATTTTTCAAAAAGAGCTCAAACCCTTGAGCTGTTTATGACTGAAAATGCTCCATTACCTAAGAAGAATCCTCCATTTCCATCATCCATTTTTCCTAAAAGATCCAAACAAATAATCAAAATTATATTTTACCTTCTTGGTTATTATTTAGACCAATGGGTAGATGAAACCACCGTAGGATTCATGTCCATTTTCTCCACAGATTCCACACCATCCATCATATTCAACTTCAGTCAATTTATTTCAGATTCCATTCATGAGGAGTTTGTTAAATTCCCAACTGAAGAGGTATTGAAACATGCCTCTGTGTTAGTATGTTTGTTTTTATGTTCTCAAGGAGGCAAATTCAAGTTTTCATTACAGAAATTGGATGAGGAAGGAAATTAATGATCAATTATTTTCTGGACTTCATTAATGATGAAGGAGCAAAAGGAATATTCATATAAGTAGTTTGTAGAATTGTTTATGCATCCAACACTTAGTTTACTAAACAACACTGCAGAGCCCAGGATCATTGAATAAATCAGAAAGGTGTTGCAACCATCAGATCAAGCCAGAATAGGAGATTGGTATCTCTATCAGAATTACACAGAACTCCGAGTTTATGGCTGTGAGCTTCCCCTTTACAAATTTCCAAAATTCCTCCCAATGAGGATTTTTGCATTATAGTACATCAGACAAATGATTAATGCCGATGAAGTACATTTTGGGTCTGTTAAGAAGAAGTCACAATTTAAAATCAAAACACAGGTAGTACCTTTTATCTGTAATAGCAGGACAACATGGGAGGAAGCAGAAAAATTACTGAAAGATATGCAATTCAGCCTCAGTTTCACATGGTCTTATGATCTTGTTGGAGTCATTTCTAAACTAAAGGTAGAGAACAAATGTACACCTTATTTTCATACACACAGACCATAAATTGAGAGATATATGAATCATCTTGAATGGACTGAGGGTAATTTACAAGAAGCTAAAGAACAAACAGTGTCTACATCAGTATTATAGAATCCTGTTGCATAGGAGAGAGCAGGGAAGAGGATCAGAGAAGATCAATCATCTCCAATGACTGACTCATCCAACAAAGAATTCAAAATACATTACAGAAAAAAGAGAAAGCTCAATCCAAAAGTCAATCTTAGTAAGGAGTCAAGGCATAAAGTAATTATTATTACAGAAGAGATACCTCCTTCCACACAGGCAGGTGATCAAAATACTTCTAGTCTTAATACTTCAAAAGTTTCTTAAGATTAACAACAAGCCATTCAAACTAGTACAATTGTTACATGGGAAAAAGAGAAGACTACCTTTGATACCTTCAAGGAGATAAAATTTAAGAATGAAATGTTGAATACCAACACATACAATCAATTTTGGAAGAAAACTCCCAGTTCTCAGAGAAGGTTGCTCTCAGATTTTGATTCAGATAAGGGAAAAATGCAGTCTGCTTTTCTACAAGCATAAATTCCACAGCCAAAGTCAGAAGCAGATTACAAAAAGACTACATTTGAGTTTGATAATAAGGAGATACATCCAGTAGATCAAATGGAGTTACATAAACAAACTAGTGAGATGATTTCCTCCACTCACACTAACACTGCTATGAGTTTATCAAAATTGCAGGTTTCTTTGGCTAATGTCCAATCACAACTGAAAATGGGGAAAGTTTCTTCATTTGCTAAAGACATAAGAATAAAAAATATAGAATACCTAGTGATCAAATTGGACATGATCCATCCAATGTCAATGCAGAAGAATAGATCATCAAAAAGAAACACGTTGACATAACAACATTAAGAAAGAAATTGAAGATTCCAGCTACATAAGATCCTTTGGCAAAAGACATTGAAGAGACTGAATCCCAGAAAATAGAAATGATGAAACTGATTATGGAACATAATGCACAAATAAAACAGATGGAATCAGAGCAAGAGAAAATGATAAAGTAAAAGTAACAAACAACAAAAACATCCAAAGTTCCTTTAGAAGCAGCACCTCTTGCAGATATTTCTACAACCACACTTTCTACAACAAGTTCTGCAGATGGAGCTGAGCAGCTTACAAAAGTAGTGCAGAATATGTCAATTCAGGAAGAGGAGATAAAGAAATTACAAGACCAAGTGCAATTGATACAATATCAGAAGTCTAAAGATGAAAGTTCACATGTAGTTGAAGCACAAAGAGCTAAAAAGCTAATTGAGAGGTTGCAAAAAGAAAGAAAAAAAATTAGCCATTGGAAACACTTTGGGCCAAGTAAAAGAAATAATCTGGGTAGACATCATGGAATCTCTCAATGAAATTTGGCCAAGTATTCATATTATATTTGAACAAAAGGAGTTGATACAAAAATCAAATGAAGCCATTGCAACAATTAAAGCACAGCTTGGAGATAAGCCTGCTATAGCAAACAATATTATCAAATTTATGAATTCAAAGAACAAGTATGAGTTGGATGATTTGGGCATAGATGATAGGACAAAAGAAATCTTGGAGGTAAATAAGTTTCTCACAAAGAAGAGTTTAATTCTCAGCTTGAGGAGAAGTGTCACAGTCTAGAAACCACAATGCAAAGATTTTTCAGTAGAATAGAGCCTTTGACATAGAAAGGCTCACCTTCTCTGTTTGTGATTAATTATAAATTGATGACCAAAGAGGATTATTGGAGAAGAATTAAAGAAATTTCCAGAGATACTGCCAAGTTTTCAAACATCAAAGGCACAATGGCAGGAAGGGCATTGTTGGGAACACTGAGCAATTATATTTATATTAAGTATGAGATAAAACATGTTTTTGTGGTGAGGCCCACTTTTGCCAAATACACTAAAATAATTGAAGTTTACTGTAAGATAATAAAATTAGCCATTTGGATGAACAACACTGGGAAGCAAGGAGTTTAGTATTCTCTTAGTGTGGCAGATACATTGAGGATCTTGAGGGGCAGAGATTAGAAGTTGTAAAGCAGATAATTGTAACACCCTCTTCCCACATCTACCCAAGTATCCAACCAACCGGGGTAAACATGTGACAAGAGGCTACTAATATGAGATTAAACCTCCTATGTGACCTTAAGGAAGTGGAACCGCCGAAAACACAACAAATAGACCTTGTACATCATCAATGACACCCCCAGGCGCTAACCCAACCTTTAAGGCCTCTTACCCCTGGGTCACATTGAACTTTTGGCCTCTTTGAGCCATAGTCATAGATATAACACTACATGTCAACAACTCGGAGGCTATAGCCGTAAACACAACACTACATGCTAGCGGCTAGGGCCCCAAATGCTCATTTATGTGCTTGCGGTTCTATGATTTGAGCCACTTTTTCAGGCCCAAAGCGTAGGTCACTGCCCAAAACTTCATGAAAAGTTTAGACATGATAAATAACAACAAGACAATGATTCAAAACAAACATATCATTAAGGAATCAACCAGACCCTTGCTAGCCATGACAGACATTTTTTCAAACATGTCACAAACTTTGAATCTACAGGTGTAAACAAAAAACTTAAATGTAGGGGTCTTGCAGAAATTAATATACACTAAGTATGCATACATCCAGATTCCCCTGATCTCACAATATTTAAGTTCTTTCAAAATACAAAATCATTCCACTGTTAATCTTTTGCAGAAAATTAATTGCAAACACATGTGAAGCATAAATAAAAACAATCGCACATAACACAATTGTTTAACGGAAAAGCCTGAAGCTGAAAACCCAAACTATCATATGTTATGTATCATGGAGATCATGTAAAAATCTCATACAAATCTTATTACATCAAGCTCTCAGTACGATCAATCATCACACACTAACATAGAAGAAATCTGCAAATCCATGCATCGATCTCTGCCCTCCTGCTAGCCTGCCTCCACTGCGCAATCCCTGTTGAAGAATAGCTCTGAATGAATTTGAATTACACTTGCCTTGACTGCGCAATCCTCATTGGAAACTCCAATGTGTGTGTGGTGCAATCACTGCATCACTATAGTCACAATAGATAGTCCATCTTGCCCTTTCACCTATCTCTCCATTGGGTCTCCACTGGAACTGACATGCACTGTAGTTAATTGTTGTATTGTTCAGTTGATTAATGAGTTATTATTTGTGAATTAATTAACTAATTAATTCAATCCACTCTCACCAGTGTATCATTCAGCTAGACTAGATACAACTAGCTCAACTGAGTCTAACTGAGTTAAACTGAATACAACTCCATGAAATACTCTTCCAACTCTGCCATAACTTTGCCACTTCAGTTCTAATTGAGTCCTCCATGCATGAACCACCAGCAAACCTTAGGAATTGCGTAATTCCTTCAGCCCACTGATTTTCCAAATCTGTGCACTGAAACTAAGTGCTCCAAGAGAATAAGTTGCTGTTTATTGTCGGATTATTATTAAGAGCTAATAATAATCGACACTTCTATTTTTAGATCGACGATCTATAAATAAACTTCGCTCAATATTCTAAAAATATAATTTCATCTATTTTTCCAACTTGACCAACCATCCACAAATAGCATCCTGCAACTTCTGAAATATGATCACCATGTCTAAAAATAGACTTGCGCCAAAAATAGCCTGCGGGCCCACTTAGTGAAGACGACTCTTTTCACTAAGCTCATCATTTTGTTGAATCTCAACACTCCCTCTCAACAACATAGGGATTATCTTTCACCCTGATCCTGCCTCTATGGTATTCGAATTTGCTCTTGGTGAGCGCCTTCGTCAGAATATCTGCATCCTGATCCTCCGTAGGAATGTACTGAAGCAACATGATCTTCCGTTGCACACAATGTCTGATATGATGATACCGGATATCAATATGTTTAGATCTATCATGAAATACAGGATTAAAAGAGAGTTTAATGCAACTCTGA
Source organism: Pinus albicaulis (assembly GCA_034641835.2). Classification (NCBI taxonomy): domain Eukaryota; kingdom Viridiplantae; phylum Streptophyta; class Pinopsida; order Pinales; family Pinaceae; genus Pinus; species Pinus albicaulis. Next base: position 696,203,875 of record CM076572.1, read on the forward strand.
TTATCACAATGTATCATTGTAGGATCCAAATGTGAACCGAACAAACCAACTAGGATCTTCCTCATCCAGATAGCCTCATATGCAGCTTGACTTGCTGTCATGTATTCTTCTTTCGCTGAACTGAGTGCCACGGATCTTTGTTTCCTGCTGTACCAAGGAACTACCATAGATCCGATACTGAAAATACCTCCTGATGTGCTCTTTCTGTCTGTTGGGCTGCCTGCCCAATCTGCATCCGTTTGGTAGGCTTAACCATCACTTGTGAAAGCTGGTTCACCGCATAGCGTATGTCCAGTCTTGTATTAAATAAATACATGAGCGAACTCACCAACTGTTGATAAACAATGGTGTCCACTACCTCTCCGATGTATCATCCTCTTTCCTCCAATTTCCTGGAAGAGGTGTCTCGATAGGCTTGCAGCCTTGCATGTGAAACTTCTCCAGTATCTCCCGGGCGTACTTGCCTTGAGACACAAACAGTTCACCTTCCCGCTGCCATATTTCCAATATGAGGAAATAATGAAGGAGGCCCAAATCCTTCATCTCAAAGTCCTTTGCAAGATATTCCTTGCATGAGTGTATCAACTGCTCGTCACCTGTTAGTATTGAATCATCAACATAAAGAACAATGATTAAAAACTTACCCTCCACCACAATTTGGTACAGGTTTGCATCTGCCTCACTCTTGGTGAAGCCAAGTCCAGTGAAATAGTTATCGATCCAAGTGTACCAAGCATAAGGTGCTTGTTTCAGCCCATACAACGCTCTTTTGAGCCTGCACATATGCGAATCACTGCTGAAGATCTCAAATCTTTTAGGCTTCTCAATGAACACCTCTTCCTCAATGATCCCATTAAGGAACACAATCTTCACATCCATCTGATGAATGTGCCAACCCATCTGCACTAAGAGAGCAAGGATGGTCCTTATGGAAGAATACCGTGCAACAGGTGCAAAGGTTTCTTCATAATTAATCCCCTCGATTTGTGAGAAGCCTCGAGCAACAAATCTTGCCTTATACTTCTCGATGCTCCCATCAGCAGCTTGATTTACCTTGTAGATCCATCTTGATCCTACAACTGATTTACCCACAGGCCTTCGAACAATCTCCCAAGCATTGTTTCTGACAATGGAGTCATACTTCTCCACCATGGCATCTACCCATGTGGGCTCCTGCACTGCTTCTTCGAAAGAAGATGGCTCTGTCACGATACACTTGCTCATAAGAGCCATGTATCCAGTATAACGGTCAGGTGACTGTCTCTTTCTGCACTGTGATGTAGGGACTCCTACATTCTGTGCTGCATCAACCTTTAGTCTCTCAGCTTCTGTGGTACGCTTTCTGACTTGTCTGATGTTTGGTTCTGCATGAGTGGACTCCTCCACTCCATGAATCTCCTCTTATGGCTGATCCACATCCGGAGGCTCATCTTTCGGAACAAGCAGTTCCTTCACTGCATGCAAGTCTAGCTCCCTCTCAAGCATAGCTCGTGTAGCACCCACGATCATTCTGTTCCTCCTCTCTGTGACCCCATTCTGCTATGGGTTATGAGGCGCTATGAGTTCTCTTCGAAATCCTTCTTTTCTACAAAAGTCTTTGAATTCACCTGAGATGTATTCACCACCATTATCACTTCGTAGATATTTCACTAGATTCCCTGACTCCTTCTCCACCAATGCTTTAAACTCACAGAACTTTGAGAATGTTTCGCTCTTATTCTGCATGAAGAATATCCAACATCTACGAGAATATTCATAAAAAAATATAACATAATACCTGTGTTTTTCTGTTGAAGCAACCGAGAAAGGTCCACACACGTTTGTGTGAATTCTCTTCAGGATCACTGAAGCACGGTTCTCCTTCTCATGAAAGGTGGTCTTCACAAACTTACCCATAGTACATCCCTTGCACTGATTTGACTGTGCAAGAGTACCCTTGGGAAGTCCAGTATAAATCTGCTGCAAAATCTTCAAAGCGCCATGGTGAAGATGGCCCAATCTCCTGTGCCATAATTCGCCCTCATCCTGGCTCACCACTTCTTCTGATTTTCCCACCGTTGCAGCACATCCATCTACCTCCAGATTTTAGAGATTCTTAACTCAAATCCCTATCCTCTTGATTTGACCCATTGTTTTATGTCGAAGGAAGGCTTTTCCCTCACTGAAAACAACATCATAACCTTTGTCTTCCAACATTGTGATTGAGAACAAGTTCTTCTTCAGACCTGGAACATGCATAAAATCATTCAACAAGAATGTATTACTGGACTCCCTCTCAAAGGTAATGGTCCCAATGCTAGTCTCACTGTACCGACCATCGTCAGCCATCTCTATATGCATATGGAGGTCCTTCTCCTCCAAGTCACTAAACAACTCCTTGTCTCCCGTCATATGGAAAGACCCACCACTATCAAGATACCACACTGATCCCATATAGCTTGAAACCAAGCATGCAATCAAATAGAAATCAAGTTCAAATTGCGAGGCTAAGGCCTCTCCAGCTGCAACTCCAACATCCTTCTTGTTCTTCTTCTTTTGTGGGTAGTTAGTGGACAAATGCCCATGTTTGTGACAGTGAAAACACTTCACCTTGGACAAATCTTGCTTCTTTCCTTTAGCATTAGATTTTGAAGGAAATTTCTTCCCCTTCCCTTTCCTTGCTTTCGCATCCAAAGTGATATTCTCTTCATCTTCATTCTTCGATGAAGAGTCATCCCTGGTACCCCGCCTTATCTCCTCCTGCACAAGATTCGGCCAAAGTCTCTCCCATCCCTACAGTTTCTCCCGTTCATTGATAGAGTCTTTGTAGCTATGCCAAATCTTCGGAAGCCCAAGGAGAGCCAAGCTCACCAAGTCTTCATCATCAATATTAACCCCCACACTTCCCAGTTCATCCTTGCAGTGGACAAACTTCATGAGGTATTTTGGAATACTGTCGCCCTTCTCCATTTTTATTTTTCTGAGCTTGTCTTTAAGCACCAACTTCCTTTGGCCGCTTCTAATTTGGAGAAAATTTGTCAAAGCCTTCCACATTAACAATGGAGTGTCTTTCCCATGAAGGTTGGACACAGTATGGTCCTTCACACCTTCCAACAAAATTCTTCTTGTCTTTGCTATCTTCTTTTTCCATGCGTCAAGTAATGCAGCATTGCTAGATCCCAACTTAGGAACATCACTATCGATGAACTCCTTCAGTCCATTAACCTCCAGCACCGCCTCCATCCTATCCTTCCAGGCTATGTAATTTGAGCTCCCATCAAGGGAATACTCTAGTCGCAACCCATTGAAAGACATTTCAACATATACTCAACTTCTACACCAAGAATCTTCTGTAGCAAATTTGAATTGTCCACCAGCACAAACTCAAAATTTTTTCACAATTGAAATATTCAAGAATTAACACTACTCCGATACCATGTAGAAATTAGTATATAATAAGCATGCATACATCCAGATTCCCCTGATCTCATAATATTTAACTTCTTGTAAAATACAGAATCATTCCACTGTTAATATTTTGCGGAAAATTAATTTCAAACACATGTGAAGCATAAATAAAAACAATCGCACATAACACAGTTTTTTAATGGGAAATACTGAAGCTGAAAACCCCAAATATAATATATTATGTATCATGGAGATCATGTAGCAATCTCATACAAAGATTAGTACATCAAGCTCTCAGTACAATCAATCATCACACACTAACATAGAAGAAATCTGCAAATCCATGCACCGATCTCTGCCCTCCTACTAGCTTGCCTCCACCGCGAAATCCCTTCTAAAGAATAGCTATGAATGAATTCGAATTACACTTTCCTTGACTGCACAATACTCATTGGCAACTCCAATGTGTGTGTGGTGAAATCAATGCATCAGTATAGTCACAACAAATAGTCCATCTTGCCCTTTCACCTATCCCTCCACTAGGTATCCACTGGAACTGACATGCACTGTAGTTAACTACTGTATTGTTTAGTTGATTAACGAGTTATTATTTGTGAATTAATTAAATAATTGATTCACTCCACTCTCACTAGTATACCATTCAGTTAGACTAGATATAACTAGCTCAACTGAGTCTAACTGAGTTAAACTGAATACAACTCCATGAACTATTCTTCCAACTCTGTCATAACTTTGCCACTTCAGTTCTAACTGAGTCTTCCATGCATGAACCACCAGTAAACCCTAGGAATTGCGTAATTCCTTCAGCCCACTGATTTTCCAAATATGTGCACTGAAACTAAGTGCTCCAAGAGAATAAGTTGCTGTTTATTGTCAGATTATTATTAAGAGCTAATAATAATCGACACTTCTATTTTTAGATCGACGATCTATAAATAGACTTCTCCCAATATTCTAAAAATAGAATTTCATCTATTTTTCCAACTTGACCAACCATCCAAAAATAGCATCCTGCAACTTCTGAAATATGATCACCATGTCTAAAAATAGACATAGTCTAAAAATAGACTTGCGCCAAAAATAGCTTGCGGGCCCACTTAGTGAAGGCGACTCTTTTCGCTAAGCTCATCATCTTGTTGAATCTCAACAGGTCTCATACTTATCTGAGAATCACTAAGAAGAATTGCTTCCTTACATCATTAGCTGCAATACAACCTATTTGACCATAGATACATTATGCATTCAATTATATTTAAAAACATGGATAGAACCATACATCATCACTGATCAAATACATGCTTATAACTAGCACAATAACCACATAAATACAAGGTGTACAACAACAATAGAATCCACATATAAATCAATACATTTGCATACCAAATACCAAGGGAATGAATTCCTCATTACTGAATGTAGAAACCAACCGAAGATGAGACTTCAAAGTTCCACTCGACCATAGATTGGCTGAGCCAAGTCTCACTTCAACCAACCACCCTCACACCATATTCCAAGAATGAATGTGGGATCTCATCAAACACATCAATCACAATCAATCCAGGGCTTCCAAAGGCCAAACTACCTCAACCCTCAACCAACGATTCCACCTCACGGTCGGACATCGAAACCATCATAGATTGGTCTTTATCCAAGCTGTCCTGGGGCTCTAGAGTGTTTGTTCCAACCGGGGCTTCTAGGACTAGTAACTCAACCCACCTAGGGCTTCTAGAGTGTTTATCGAACCAAGGCTTCCTGAACTAGTAACTCAACCCAAAGTTGTCCGCTAGGCTTCCAGAACGTTTTTCCAACTGGGAACTAATAACACAACCTAAGACTAAAGGAATCATGATAAAAAACCATAAAAAACCAATGGAAAAAATCCCACAACACCATGGCTATCTCGGAAATGATAAAGCTAGGAAAATCCACATGCATACACCATGCATGCCAAAACTGATGAGTAAAACAAACATGCAACTAGGTACCTGTAATCAAAACCCGATGTATTTGATGATTACGATGACTGCTTGCATTTTCCTACTCTTCCTTTTCCTTATTTCTCCAAATCACCAAGTATCCACACTCTCCAAGAAAAAATATAAGTATCTAAGAGTATGAGAGAGAGAGAGAGAGAATAATAAGAGGCCTCTATTTTCTTCATTTTCCTCCTCACATGCAACCTGTTACCTTTTATCTACAATTTTCTCCTAATTTACATTATTTTCATAAATAAATGTGCCAAAAATACTTTTTATCTCCTTAATGCCTTAGCCATAAACTTTGAAAAATTCCTTGCCCATAATAAACCATGTGAACACCCACACTAAGAAGTTTTTCCCAACATTCAACTTAGAATACATGTCCCATCAACCGTGGTTATTATTTTAACTTTGTTACATGGAATTTTCACCAAGGCTGTTACCAAACCCTCCCCCTTGGGGGACACCATCCTCGGTGTTCAATCACACATATACATCATCAAAAACACTAAAAAGCAAACTTGCTGCCCATGGAGCTTTATAACATAGCTCGATGCAGTATTTACATTGATCACCCTGCTGATAAGAAAACCAACATGACAATTATAATGACATGACACCATACCACTCATTGGAGCATTATAACATAGCTCATGGCAGTCTTTACATCCATATAAATATGTACATATACCTGAACATCACATCAAAACATATATCAAAACATCACCAAAGCATATACCAAACATGTACCAACATCACACCAAAGCTGCTTTGCCTCAACTGGAAAACAAGGAAGGATACATAGCCCGCATCTGATATGCCATCTCCCATGTAGCTTCATCGGGCCCAAAGTGCTACCATTGCACTTTAACTTGCCTGATTTCTCGATTCCAGAGCATGAACATCTTTTTCTGCAAAATGCACTGTGGTTCCAGTTGAAACTCTCCTTTTGGCTCCACCTGTAATATGTACCATTCAATCACATGATCAACATATTTAACATATTCCTTAAGAAATGATATATGAAAAACACCATGGAATTTCACTGTGGAAGGAAATGCAAGTCGATAGGCTACTGGCCCAATCCTCTCGATGATCTTGAAGGGTCCACAAAACCTTGGTGCCAACTTGGCACACAATCCAATCCGCAAGGAGCTCTTCTTGGGCTTGATACACAAGTACACCTTATCCCCAACCTAAAATTCCTTGAATAACCTGTTCTTGTATGTATAACTCTTCTGCCTATCCTGCGTTGCTTTAAATTTCTTCTTAATCACCTACATTTCCTATTCCATTTCTGCCAACATATCTGGTCCAATTAGTACCCTATTAACCAAATCACTCCAATTGATAGGAGTGTTGCCAATTTTCTCATACAATGCCTCAAATGGAATCATCCTCTATGAATCTTTATACCCATTGTTGTAGGCAAACTCTACCAGTGGAAGATACTCTTTCCACTTCCGTTTTTGGTGCATCACATACATCCTCAAAATATCCTTCAATATCATGTTGACCCTCTCAGTTTGTCCATATGTCTATGGATGATAAGTTGTGTTGAAGGCCAAATTGATGCCCAAACCTTCAAACAACTCCTTCCAAAACTTGGAAGTGAACTTTGTGTCCTTGTCAGACACTTTCTTCTTCGGAACACCATGCAATCTGACTATGTCTCTTATAAGCACTTGTGCTACATCACTAGCTGAGTATGTATTCTTCACTGGAATGAAATGTGCAACCTTTGTCAATCTGAACACCACAAACATGATAGAAACACATTGTCTAACTATCCCGAGAAAACCTGTAATGAAGTCCATGGAAATTACCTCGCAGTTACACTCTAGAATCGTAATCGCCTGTAGCAGTCCACCTGGATGTTTACACTCTGCCTTAACCATTTGAAAATCCAAACACCTGGCTACAAACTCTACCACATCCTTCTTTAGATTTGACCAATAATAGAATCTATTCACTGCAGTCAAAGTCTTCTGGTAGCCTGGGTGACCCGAATATGGTTTCGCATGAAACTCCCTCAAGATCAGCTTCTTGAGCTCATTGTTGTTTGACACATATATCATGTCTATAAATCTAACCAATCCATCTGCAGTGAGGTGGTAATCATAATATTGTACACCTGCATCTGTACCAGTATCTGTACTTTTACCACTACATGTACCTGTACATGTACCAACACTTGTACTTGTAATAAAAGATGTACCTGTGCCAACACCTGTACCTATAAAAAAGCTTGTACCTATACTCTGCTACAACCTATTCACAATACCCATATACATGTGATCCAACTTACCTGCCTGCAAGAACCTACCTTGTAAGTCTGTCCCATTGGAGCTCATAACTGCTAAGTGATTTACCTATACTCGTATGTTAAGAGCATCTATTACCCTATTCTCCTTTCCCTTGATGTACTTGATCTCGAAGTCAAACTCATTGATCGTAGCCAACAATATAGCTTGCCTAGAATTCAGATTGAGCTAGTCAAACAAGTATCTCAACCCAATGTGATCACTCATCAGTACAAACCTCCTGCCAAGAATATAGTGCCTCCACATATTCAGTGTATGAATGATAGATTCTAGATCAAGATCATGTATCAGGTAATTCTACTCGTTCTCATTCAGTTTCGTGACTCATAACATACCACCTGTCCATCTTTCATAAGGACTCCACCAAGTCCTCTCTTGAAATAATTTGTGCACACTACAAAGTCCTTGTCTGGATTTGCAATATTTAACACTAAAGCATGTTTCAACAATTGGTTAAGCTGCTCAAAACTGGCCTCACACTCTTTTTTCCACTTAAAATTCTTTCCTTTCCTCTACAGTGATGTAAGAGGATAAGCAATATGTGATAAGTTCGTGATGAACCTCTTGTAATAACCTGCCAATCGCATGAATAATCTCACATCATTTCCCAATTAGTGTACCTTATTTTGGAATAAATTGCATTTGCTGATCTTAGCATACAACTGATGCTCTCTCAACAACCTCAATATTGATGCCAAATTCTCAACATGCTCTTCCTCATTCTTAGAATACACCAAGATGTCATCAATAAACACAACCAAAAACTTGTCCAAATAAGTATGCAACACATTGTTCATCAAACACATAAATGTAGCTAGGGCATTAGTCAAACCGAATTGAACTACAACAAAATCATAATGCCCGTACTTGGTCCTGAATGCGGTCTTGTAGATGTCCTACTCTTTGATGTGTACCTAATGATATCTCGATCTCAAGTCGATCTTAGAGAACACTAGTGCTCCCTTCAGCTGATCGAACAAATCATCGATCCTCGGTAGTGGGTACCTGTTCTTGATGGTCACTTTGTTCAGTTGCCTATAATCAATGCAAAATCTGAGAGTGCCATCTTTCTTCTTCACGAACAACACCGGTGCACCCCATGGCGATACATTTGGAATAATGTACCCTTTGTCAAGCATCTCTTTCAACTTCAAATTTAATTCTACCAACTTAGATGTGCTCATCTTGTAAGGTTCCTTTGATGATGGAGTTTTCCCTGGCGTCAACTCAATAGAAAATTCTACTTCCCTGTGCGGTGGAAACTCTGAAATCTCTGCTGGAAACACATCCTGAAACTACTGTAAAATTGGATACTTGATAAAAAAATCTACATCATCAACCTCCTTACCTTTGTCATTGGAGATATGAAATTAAAATAACACACACCCTTTCCTATGACTACGCTTGACCTGCATGGTTGTCACCATCCTAATTGATGTGACTTTCTTCTTTCCCTATAAGGCTCTTAGTTCCCCATTATGATCCAAGCACTCAATATCATTGTCATAGAAATCTACCTTGGTACTGTGAAGATATAACCAATCCATACCCAATATCATACTATATGATTTCAAAGGAAATATGTTCAAGTGTGTTGTTGTAGGCATACCATTTAACGCGAATGCACAAGATCTTACCCAATGGTGAACTATTGTCTTCTTACTTGTGGCCAACTGCACTAACCAAGATTATGCATGCATTTCCTTACTCAAACTACACTTATCCACTAGGCCAGGATTAATATAACTATTTTTAGATCCAGGGTCAATCAAAATAGAAACAACTTGATCCCAAAGCTTACCGTCCATCTGAATGATAGAAGCCTGATGATCTGCCTGCATGTAATCCATAGCTGCATGATCTGAGGAATATTATGGCCAACATCTCCCACTGTCTATGCCTCCTGCGCACTATATATTTGTGGCCTACCACCCCGATGTTATGGACACTCTCTCCTATGATTATATTTTCCACAAGTCCAACACTGTATAGGCTTCCAACCTTCATCCTTATTCTGCTACTTAGATCGAAGTCTTCGTCCTCTACCAGTCGTATTGAACTTCTTAGGTGGGGAAAAATGATCCTTGTTACCTGTGTCTTGAGGCCTTGCTCACTTATTATCCCATTTTCCTTTATTCTTATCATTACCTATCTAGTCAAGCTTTGCCTCCAATATTTTCTTCGATTGCTCATAACAATGCTTGAGTTTTCGGATGGCCTCCTCCATTGATGTAGTCTCATCGAACTGAATCCTATCTTTGAATGCACTCAACATCCCACTAATAAATATATGAATTTTTGCCTTCTACTCATTGAGGTAGGGCACATATCTATGTAACTCCAAGAACCTGCTATTATACTCCTCTTCTTTCATGGAACCTATCTTCATCTCATAAAACTCCTTTACCCTGTCATCGTAGTATCTCTCTGATAGATACTTCTTCCAGAATAGCCTTTCGAATTCACTCTAAGTAAACTCCTCCTCAAAAATATCTCTGACGTCCTTCACATATTCACACCAAATGTCTGCTCTACCTCTGAGGCTGAAGGTAGCTATATTGGCTTCATATTTTCTAAGTAATCATGCAATCTGAAAAAATTCTTCATGCCAAGAAACCATACCTATGCATCCTTTGGTTTCTTCATCCCTCTGTCAAATGTAGGTGGTTTTTCATTTTTAAACTCATCCGAGAAATAGCCCCTATCATTCCTCCTGTAAGGATGATAATGATGATGATCATGATTCCTGTCAGAACCAGAACTAGAATGATACCTGTGTCTGTCACCTCTCGTATCTAGAGTGTCCAACAATCTACCATCTCTAACCATGTCATCCCTATCTGACCTATGACTTATAGGAGACCTACTGTTGTATGCTCCATTGGTCCCATCCTCCTTCCCATAGTTTATCCTAAGTGGCCCCTTTTTTTTCAACTTTGACAAACTTTGAAGGATGGTTGCATTCACGTCTGCTTTCTTTTCCTGTGCCTGTATGAGTCTGTAATTATCTTCCTCACAACTCCTTATTTCCTCCTTTAAAATTCTCAGTGTATCTACCAAATCAGATGAATTTCCAACGCCATGATGCTCATATGACTCATAGGGAGAATATTTGTAGTCTGCCATTTTTTATTCATATTTGAATTCTTCTTGCAAGGTTCAGTATGTCAGCTAAACCAATTCATAAATAAACCGATGTACCTTAGTGTAATTTGGGAGGATACATCCTGCAAGATCAACCAACCAATGAAATACATGTATATACATAATCATAACAACACATAAAATCATAACACATGGTGCACTAGCGCATAAACATCATTGTAGTTGGAGTCTAGTCATAGATGCATAACCATACCAAATACATAGTGTGACCTAATACATAACCATACCAATGCAACTTGACCACACACCATCACAAGCACGGACCTTACACAATCATAAGTGACATGTAACTAAGCATGAACGACCAATGCATGTACAACATATAACATGGCACAAGCAAGCATACATGGAAAACACACAAGCATGACCAATATGTGACCTAGCATGGACAAACAGTTCATATTCAACATGTAACAATATGTAAGAAAGTGTGCACAGACAATACATAAGCATGAACAACACATAACCAGTCATACACACATGACCACATGTTGACACCAACACCATCAGTCCTTCCATGGCGACACCACTGCCACCATGGCCAACACAACATGGATGCAAAAAACACACACATCATAGGTATGATAAATGCATATGCAACCAATAGGAAATCATGACCAACACACCACCCATTTAGTCCAAGGATTGAACCATGCTGTGACATCACTTTGTGGTATCAAATATCACACAAAGAGACCAGAAACCAAACACCACCCAAGGTGAGCGCAACCATGCTCTGATACCACTCTGTAACACCCTCTTCCCACATCTACCCAAGTAACCGGCCAAATAGGTTAAACATGTGACGAGAGGCTACTAGTACGATATTCAAACTCCTAGGTGACCTTAAGGAAGTGGAACTGATGGAATCACGACAAACATACCTTGTACATCATCAATGACACTCCCAAGAGCTAACCCAACCTTTCAGGCCCCTTACCTCTTAGTCACACAAACCTTTTGGCCTCTTTGAGCCCTAGCTGCAAGCATAACACTGCATGCCAGTGGCTAGGACCACAAATTCTTATTTCTGTGCCTGCTGTTACATAGTATTTTTTCACCATACCTAAAATCACCATCCTGCACATTGGTGGACCATTACAGTGACCCCTGTGTACCGTTATACATTGCCATAAATTTCATTACATCCCTTGGCATGTCAAGAATATAATCTCTGTTGATCATTCCTCAAGCAGACCTTCACAAACCTATGATTTTGGGTTGGCGCTGGTAGGTAGTTATGGCCCTGCACCCATGAAGAAATTAAGACTGAGCCTCACACCTATTGGCACTCTGTCTTAGAAGGGCACCCGTGCCGAGCTGCTTTTGGAAAGTTTTTTAAAATATAAATGAAGCTTCCATGTTCCAACAACTTCGTGAGTGAAGTCATGATGGTTTGTTTGACTGGATCAAGTTGAGTTTCTCCCTTTGGCCTATTAGTTTCTATAAATGTGCAACTCCCTGAAGGGATATAACTATCCTCCACCATATGTGGATCCCAAACCTCCTCCTCCTCTACTATAAATCCTTCTTCCTCAAATTGATTCAGCTAGTTGAACAATCATTAGTTATGGTTGTTGTTTTGAATAAAGTAGAGGAATCCATTGTTGAGAGAGAGTTTAGGCCCATTGCCTCATTAAGTTGAATGACGAACAAATTCTTGAGACGTGCCCGACTGAACCCATCGAAGGAGATCTGCAACATCAAGGCATAAGGTTGTAAAATTATTTTTCATATATCAATAATACATGACTAGTTTTTGGTTCCAACTTTTTTTCCATTTATATTCAAAGTGTTTAGCTCTCCTTGACTAGTTGAATAGCTATAGATGAATGTATATGCTTGTATGTTGTCATCGTTTGTTTGATCTTTGTGCAGGTGCATGAACATCTTCACCAAAAAGGACTGCAAGGTGTGTATACAAAGATCAAAGGGTCGTTGCTGTGTGCCACGACAAAAGCATTGGACTGAGGTAGGATATCTGTTCCAGTCCATATTTCATTTATAAGCTAGGAATTCAGGAATTCAACATGTTACCTTGTTGCTAGACCCATCCTATGGTTAGAGGGATCACCTCTGTCCATAGAGGGGATTTTCATGCTCAAAAAGTTGGCGACCATACTAGGGATCAGTGTGTCTATCGTCTCTCATTGTTCGTTTCGGAGTTTTGCTTGTATGTCCGACTTTGGTCGTATTGTTATTTCTCTGATTTGTTTTTCTTATCTAGCTATTTCAAGCCATTTCACCTATTCTCAGAGTGATAATCCTGGTCTTTTCTCAGTTTCATTTTCTCCTTTCTTTGGTTTCCTTACTCGGTGCTGCTATTTTCCCTAAAGTCGTGTCGATTGGCGCGAGTTGCCTATATTATGGGTGTGATTTCTCCTGTTCAGCACAGATTACTGCTGAATAGTCGCACCGAATCCTATAGGTTTGGTTTTTAGGCTCCTTATCTAAGTTTTCCAGTGCATATTACCCTCTGGATTGGTTTTTCTCCCTGGATTAATCCACTTGGATTGGTTTTGACTTCCCTATCTTGTTCTTTTCGGTTGATTATCTCTCATATGACCGGTGTGTCTTTGTCATCCTAGGGTTTCTAGGTGTCTTTGGATGCTTGTGCGGCCACATGTTCGTTGAGTCTCCGAGCTGTGTATGATTCGGTTTATTCATTCATATTTTCAGCTTGTTGTCTGATTTCTTGGTCTTTTCTTTCGATTCTACGTGTTGTAGGATTGTTGAACTATCATCCTGGTGTCCATTTGACCCTCCATCTGTCACCCTGACCGTAGATCACATTGCTCATTGAGTCTATTTGAAAGTCCTTTCTCTGCATGAAGGAATTCCTGTTTGGTTTTGAATTTTTTATATATTCGCTTTGGATTGGTATCTTTGCGTTTTGATCATTTCATTTGAGTTACTCAAAGCTAGTGTTCGTTTTGTCCTTTTAGTGTAATGTTGCATTATTACTTCTCATTCATATACAAGAACGAAATTTGCATTCTTTCTCTTTGTTAGAAAATGAAAAGTACTCTTTTGCATTAGTAGCTTTATTTTTAAGGTGAACAAAAAGAGAAAATCCTTTTGTTTTCTGCTTTGTTTGTGTTAGTAGCATTAGGGAAGTGTAATTCTTGAATTCTATTGTTTACTTCTTTGTTGTGAACTTCTATCCCTCTCTTAAGTAGCTGTTCATCGAATTGAAATGATATGATTTCTCTCATGTAGTTGTGCATTAGAGATTTCAGATTACATTCGGTAAGGCCTTGAAACTGAAACATAATTTCAAAATAAAATTTAAAATGAACTCAATCAACCTAAGGAAGCATTGAAACTTAACGCTCACATTTAGAGGTGTAGGCCAGTTACATGTTTCGGCGTTGTTAAACCTAGTAGCTGTTGTTTGCCATCTGGAATTAGATTGCACTAGTATGGACTTGTGCTCCTCGTACCATCGCGTATATAAAGGGAGACCCTCATAGGTTGCAATCCTTTATACATAGGAAGCCGAGTCTGCCGCCTTGTAACCATGATACACCAAACACATCATTCTGGGAGACTGCCTGCACGTATGTTAAGTCCTTGGTCATTTCTCTTTCATTTGATCACCAAGGTGTATATTGCAATTCACAGGAGCTTGGTACACCCTCTTTCTTAGAGTTCCTGAATAGTCATTTTGATATTTCCGTGACTCTTTAAAATTTAAAAAGATCATCAAGCACTTGTCCTTTCAAGCTCGTCCAAACTTAAAGTGACTAGAGTCACCTTTTGTCCTTTTCTTGACTCTTAAAATATGAAAAGGCAAAGTTTTGTTTCAATGTCATAAAATTAATTACCCATGATCACACAACCATTAAAGTTATTTTCTTGGCCTGTTCATGAGCGATTCCTTAGTGATTGTTCTTAAAGCCTCGAATTGATAATCTCTTTTCTCTCCTTCTCTTTGAGACAAAGTCATGGTGGCAGAACCACAAATTTCATCATCCTCTTCATTACCTCGTAGTGAAGAACATTCCCCCAGAGTTTCTTCGGAGACATCTCAGTTTGTTGGGACTCGAGGCTTCTGGTGTGCCATTGTTCTGAGTGTTCAACCTCTTACCACTCGATCTCCCCCTAAGGAACCATTTGATATCAATTAGAAATGTCCGGGCGCTTGGGCCTTTTTAAGCGAAGATCCCCCTTTACCCTCGGAACCGCTTGAGTCACCATTATTACGTGCTTTACTTGCCACCACTCGTCGCCTTTTCTCCAACAACATGTCTTCATCCGACATGGATGCCACGAGCCCTAGTAGTAGTGAAGAGACTTATGTTTCTACGGGAGAATATCAGCTCCCTCTGGAGAATTTTCCTCATGTCACGAATCAACCTTCCTCTCAAACTTAAACTCTCCCGGTTGGTTATTGTTCTTTGGGTCAGTTAATTTATGGTGCTACATCTTTGTATCAGAATCCGCTATGGTAAAGTAAAACGACTCTTTCTGTGGGGTCGTTCATGTCGGGTCCATCCTCTTCAATTCCCATTGTTTCAATGATGGTTACATATGTCCTAACCTAGCCCACTAATTGTGTGGCTTCCTCCACACCATCCGCTAGTGTGATTCCATCATTGCCGTCATATTCTGTTGTTTCTGGGACACATCCTAATGCTTCCCCTGTCTTTTTTGGGCCTGTTGTGTGTGGATCACAACCTCATGTATCGAGAGTCCAAAAACCTACTGGTAGTGCACCTATATCCTCTAATCTTGTTCTGGTAGGTCTGTTATATGACCAATATATGTTTCCTATTCAACATCAGAATTACCTCCCTCAGTGTTCTCAATAGATTTTGACTCAAACTAACCCACCGCAGTACTATGATGAGTTTGGAAATCACATCTATTACTATGGGCCCGTTCCACAAGGTCCATTGTATGTTTAAACACCACAAATAACAGTTAACCCCAACCAGTTTACGTACCTAGACAACCCTCTTAGGGAAAACCTTCGGTCCAATAGGGACAACCCTATGGTATTTCTGGTCAACCTTATGTTCAACAAGGAGCGCCTTATGTTCCTCAAGGGAAAATCTATCCACCTCAGGGACAACCTTTTGTGAACCCGAACCAACCTTACATTTAAAAAGGCCCATCTCTTATACAACAAGGCCAACCCTCCACTGGTCAGCCATACCAACTTTGTCTTTAGTGGAAACTTAGCTCATCTCAACCTTCAGGTCAACCTGGTCTTCAAGGGCAACCTGGTCCACTTCCTTCAGGTCAACCTGCAGCCCAGGGACAACCTGTTCAAACTCAGTATCTAGGACAACTTACACCCCAGGGACAACCTGTGCAACCTCAGGGCCAACCTTTCATTCCTCAAGGTCAACCTTTGACAGTACAAGGTTCACCCTAAGGCACTTGTTACATCCCGCAAAAAAATCGATATGTTGCTGAAGCAGGACCTCAGTGGTTCACTCAGAATCAGTACCCTGGCCCTCAATTTGTTTATGGGTAGAATTATCAAAATTATAGCCCCTATGGAAAAAATCCTCTAGGATAGAACATATGGGCTAAAAATTTCTCCTAGCTCGGTTGGAACCCCAACATTGCTCTCTATCAAAGACTTGCAATGCCTTTCAATCCGCAATTTCCATTCCTTGCTACGCTGGAACTACTTGATGTGTCGAATTTAACAAATGATCCCATCCTTCATAATCCATATTGGTCCCCACTTCATACCAAGATCCCTGGTGATTGTCCCAAGTTTGAAGGAAAGTCTAGAGAAGACCCCCAGGCACATGTTATGACATACCATCTATGGTCCTCCTCTATGATTCGATTTGTTTAAGTATTTTCCAAAGGAATCTCACTGGTGCCGCTACAAAGTGGTACATTGAGCTCTCCCGTGACATCTTTAAAGATTTCAACTCTCTAGCCATTGCATTTCTCACACACGTTCAGTTACCAATTCATTATGAAACTGGGACGCACCTCCTAACATCCTTGAAATAAGATTGGGCCACTCATATCTCCGATCATATTCATGAATGGAGGCGGTGTCGTCGTTTGATCAAGTTTGAGATCCCTGATCAACTGCTGACTGATTGGTTCACTTCCTTTTTTATCAGTCTGATTTCTAAGGACATCACTATGGGGCATGTGTTATTGAGGAACAATCCATCGCTCATGCCTAGTACCTCGATCTTGTGTACTCTCAATCCGGCATGCTTTATGAACTCTTGCCCGATGCTCCGTGACATGGAACTTCCAAAGCACGATATCATTGTTTATGTGTCTTAGAATTCTCGTAAGTATTCTCCCAATTCTGCGAAGCAAAAATCTACTTCTTCCACTAATACTGCTTCTCAACCTTTTTGTAATCCCGGCAAGACCGCGGAAGTGAATGTCGTCCAGTCCACCCCGACGGATAAAGCTTCCAAAGGTAAGAAAAAGGGTAAAGGCAAGGCCAAAGCCGATACCCTGAAACATGATTCTCCTAAACCCAATAATATTGATGGCTCGAAAG
Source organism: Pinus albicaulis (assembly GCA_034641835.2). NCBI lineage: Eukaryota > Viridiplantae > Streptophyta > Pinopsida > Pinales > Pinaceae > Pinus > Pinus albicaulis. The sequence goes on from CM076572.1 coordinate 696,221,247, forward strand.
GTAAACCAAAATACCCATGTATAATATGTGACGATGAGAATTACATCTCAAGGACTGTCCATGACGAGCGGTGGTGAGTCGGCTGCTCAAAGGCACTCAAGGCACTCCAAATGTTATTAAAGAACCATTCCCATCACAAAAAACTCAGATGGTGGAGCAACCTCAATCCTCTGCCCCTTTTGGCTCTCATGTTTTCATGATGAATGGTGCTACACCCATATCTATTGCTACCAGATCAAAATATTATACCGATTTTCTTCAGGAAATAGGGAAAGAGATCGCAGATGGTCCTCCTCCCCTGCCTGCTTATGGCCCTCTTCACATTGAAAAGCCAAGTCCTGAGCCCATTGTATGACCACCTTCTAAAGGCGTGCTCCGTAAGCCCTCCTATAACCCTAATGCCCATGCCGCTCATCATTACAATATTTTTGAGGATTTGGCTCAGATGCCATCCACTATGTCTGCGTTGGAGGAGCTTCAGAGCTGTCCGTCACAACGAAAGACTTTTCTATCCGCTATCGGAGGGGTGGACCCCTATTATTCAAGCCTTATCACTTTTGATTTGGAAAATTTCATCTGACATCTCCCTCACCAGCTTTCCTTGACTATCCAAGTTGGGATTAATTGTAAGAATATCCATCGAGTAGTCATGGACGAAGGTGAATCTACTTAAATCATGTCCGTTGCATGCTGGAAAGCCATTGGTTCTCCGACCCTTAACTAGTATCCAAACACTTTAGAAGCCTTCGATGGAAGGGAATCTCACCCTCTTAGTGTTCTCTCCAGCTTACCTATAACGTTGGAAGGAAAAAAGGTTAATGTCGAGGTTGAATTCGTTGACGCCAAGCTCAATTATAATCTTCTCCTTGGTCATAATTGGACTCACACCATGATATCCGTCCCGTCCACTCTCTTTTGTGTTTTTCGATTTCCACATGAAGGAAAGATAATCATTGTCGATCAATTATCAATTTTCACTTCCACTTGCTCTGAGAGCAACATTCCATACGTAGATCGTATTCCTACGCCCTATGAAAGTGTAGGGTCAGGACTTTTCAAATACCCTGCCCTTATGGGTCTCTTTTCTCTTCCTCCACCCAATACTACTCAGGTCAATATGATCTCCGCATCTTGCGATCCGTGGATCATCCCTTCTCCTGAGCAAGCTGATTCATTTGGTGACACGATGCCATTAAGCCCAATATAAATTGATTATTGTGAAGTTATCTCGGCTTCGGCTCCTCCTCCCCCAGATCATACTCCTTTGAGCGTGTCTCTCGACACGTATTATCAATCCCCTTGGCTCAATGCTTCAGATTCTCCAGATACATTGAATGAGACGTTTCCAACTGATGAAGCCATCGTGGAAACCATGTATCTAGAGGATCCTCCCTGTGACAATAGTCATCATCGTTCCTCCTTTATGCATGGCCTTGGAGTCATGTCTACTTGTCTTGAGAAATTCACTTCTCGAGATTCTTCCCATCTGCTTCAAATGACCATCTTGACACATGAAGTTTTTGTGGAAGGTAACATGGGGAATATTATGCAAACGATGCCTATTGAAATCTCCGTTAAACTGGGGGTTTTCGAGAACATCTACATTGGGGTGACCTATTCTCCTGATGAGATCGAGGACTATACTAGTCTCTTCTGAGAGTTTTGATACATTTTCACTTGGTCCTATGAAGAAATGCCCGACATCGATCCGAGTATAGTCGTGCATGAGATCCCTATGACGCGAAACTTGTTTTCCAACGTCCTCTTCTCGTGCACCATAGAAAGGCAACCACCATAAAGGGATAAGTTGAAAAAATTCTCAAAGATGGCTTCATTTTTCCGATCCCCTTGACAGATTGGGTTTCTAACATTGTGCCTGTGGATAAAAAACAGGGTACTATTCGATTCTGTGTGGATTACTGTGACATTAATCACACTTGTCCTAAGGATAACTATCCCACTCCTTTCATCGACTAGATCATTGACGAATGTGCTCGGAGTGAGATCTTTTCCCTTATGGACGGGTTCTCTGGTTATAACCAGATCAATATTATACCGACTGATCAACATAAGACCGCCTTCATATGTCCATGGGGCACCTTCGCATACAAGAAGCTCCCTTTTGGCCTTAAGAATGCTGGTGCTACATTCCAATGGGAAATGTCTTATGCTTTTCACGATATTAAGCACATTGTTCAACCTTACCTAGATGACCTTTCGGCTCATTCCGCTAAGCGTAAGGATCACCCAGATCATCTTCGTCAATTTTTTCTTCGCTGCAGATGCTACAAAATTCAGCTTAATTCGCATAAATGTGTCTTCTGCGTCGATTCCGGCAGAATCCTTCTATTTTTCGTTTCTAAAGACGAAATTCGTCTCGACCCTCTTAAGGTCGAAGCTATTTTCAATATCCCCTCCCCTTCCTATTTACATCAATTACAGAGTTTGCAGGGGAAATCTAATTTCCTGCGCTGTTTTATACCAAACTATGCTGAAGTAGCCAAAGGATTCACACGATTTCTTAGGCAAGGCATCCCGTTCCTCTGGGAAGAGATTGTCCAAAAATATTTCAATGCACTGAAGACATTGCTTCTTAATGCTCCTCTTTTGCGTCCACCAATTTATCGTCGCGATTATTCACTCTATTTGGCTGCCGCATTTATCACTATTTCCATGGTTCTGGTACAAGATGAAAATGATGGTGATGAGCATGTAATTTATTATTTGAGCCGCAATATTCTCAATATATAAATGTGTTACGAACATGTTGAGAAATTGGCGTTGGTAGATGTTCAAGCCGTCAAACGTTTTCACCATTATATTTTACTCCGCACAATAACCGTGATTTCTGATTGCAACCCCATTACCTATATTTTAACTCGAAAATTGCTGGTGGGAAAATAATCAAAGTGGATAGTTATCCTCCAAGAGTTTGATTTTGAGTTAAATACTGCCAAATCGAAGAAATAACTGGTTTTTTCTGATGTGATCTGCTTTTTACCTTCAGCCTCTGCTCCCTGTTACACTAAAAATTGTCACCATGACATTTAGATGTCTATATGGGTTCATCATTACCTATTTTATGCTCCCTTGGAGGTTCGAAATTATAAAGTTCCTAAACCAAGTCTTGGAATTTGGAAAAAGCTCATTAAAACCCTAAAAAGCCTAACTCCACACTTTTCCTAGTCATTACCTGCGGTATCGCAATTTATTGCTCTATAACCTGCGACACATCTTGCACGTTCTACTTACTAAAACTACGAACCATCGTAAAAGGTAAAATAAAAGAAAAGTAAGTTCTAGAAGCCTAGCTGGTCGAATATTCTCCCAGCTGGAAGCTTCTAGAAGTGTAATCTGGTTGAGCTTTGCCCCTGCATTCATGAACCTCTATCCATTCATTAATGGAAATTATCCCTTGGTATTTGGAGCTAAAATCCCTTTTTGAGAGGAATTTATCCCCCTTTCTTTGGAACTAAAACCTCCTCCCTTCTGCTATAAATTGAGATCATGTTTCAGTCTCAAGGGTACTTAGAACTTGTTTGGTTTGAGGTGAATTGTTGAAGAAATTATACTCTCTATACTTGGCATCAATGATATGAGAACGATTACATACTCATATCCATAGTTTTATGCTAGTTCAGAGAGGAGAAGGCTTGTCAATCTGATGGAAAACAACTGTTCAGGATCCTGGAAGAACCTGTATGACATCAAGGTGACATGGTTGTTAGGTTACTTCTTATCATACAATTTAATACAAATGAAATCTATTTTCTCATTAAGTTGTTCATGTATCTATTTGAATAATTTAATTCTTGGATTCTTTGATCATTGAGATAGATTAGTGTTTCTGAATTATTATATCTTGCAGGTGATTTTAATCCTTTTTCCTGTCTTTGGATGCAGATCTTACATGCTGAATTGATCTCTTTTGAAGCGACTAGATTGAAGATTACAACAAGCATTGGACTTGAGGTAGGAACATCTCTTCTTACTTACTTAATTAATAATTCTGAATCATAATAATCTAGAGAAAATGGTTTGCATTTGGTCTATTTGTTTCTATATATCCTTAGGATACTAGGGAGATTGTTCTTTTCCGCAAGAGGGATTAATCTGACTAACAAAATGGCGACCCCACTGGGGAATTCTGGAACTTAGTTTTCTTTTTTATTTTTGAATAAATTATTTGATTTTGATTAGTCCAAAATTGGGTTGGATAAATAAATCATTAGAATCCCTAACTGTGAATCTGTATTTTTACTTTTCTGTGCTTTTCATGCCTTCCACACTTTTTGTTTAAAAACAGAGCAGTAGAATCCACAGATTTTATTGTAAAACAGTGCGGTACCGCACCTTTTTCCATTAAAAACTGCGAACTTCTGATTTCAGGAATGTAATTACTTGATTCTCTGTAATTACCCCAACTTGTCTTGACTGTCAAAGTCCTCTGTGTGAATTTATTTCAACAATTTCTGTCTTTGAAGTGAATCATTTGCTTAAAAGTCATTATCAAGCTTTGTTTCTGTTGGTCATAGTTTAGATTTGATTCTGCTTCAGTGTTTGCAATTGCATTTGTCATTTGTCATCAACCAATTAAGGCTTCACTCTGTTTTTAATCATTAGCTGTTGTCCATTAGCTTTCTAGTCATTTCTTCTCAGTGGAACATAAAACTACCCAAAGACCAAAAACATCATAAATCATCACAAAAGACCAAAAACATCACAAAACACTACACAAATTCATTTCAAGAAACAAGCACCTAGGTACATATGGTACACTTCACTTCAGCAGTTTACAAATCCTGGTTGACAATTAAATGAGCTCAATTTAGGAGACTAGATTGAGACCCAACATTTTGGCGCCGTTGCCGGGGAAGTGAAAACTAGGTAACCTTTTGTTTCTTAGCATCCAAAAACAATTTTATGCATAGGGAGAGAGATTCAAGGAAAATATTTATAAGCAGCAGAGGTAGAAGTTTGATTTCTAGAACACCACTTGTTTCATCTAGATCCAGAGCTAGTACACCTTCAACTCAAACCCATCTTCCATCCTTTACTGATCCTGGACTTCTAGAAGACCTGAAATCAGATATCCCATTAGAAAAACCTTCCACTTCATCCACTGAACCTGCCATAGAAGAAGATCTAAAAACTCCTGTTAGGGACACAAACCTTTCCACTTCCACAAGAGAGTCAACCATGGCAGAAGAAGGAGGAGGATGAGTTTTTAATGGAGAAAACACACTATTTGGAGGTAGAGGTAGAGGTAGAGGAGAAGGAGGTAGAGGTGCAAATGGAGGAAGAGGTAGAATAGGAAGCTCTTTTGGGTTACCTATACTTGATGAAGAAACCAATACAACCATGAAAAACATTTCACCCTCTGTCCTTCCAAACTTCTATGGACTTAAAACTGAAGATCCTGAAACTTTCTTATTCGAATTTGAAGTGCTATGTAGAACTTATGACTACTTACAAGATGCTCAAAAAATGAAATTACTTCCTTCAACTTTGAAGGGAGCAGCATTGAAGTGGTTTATGAGTCTAATCAGTAGTTCTATTAGAACATGGGAAGACATGAAACAAGCATTTCTAGAGAGATATTTGGATTATTGTATGTCGGTTAATCATAAGGAAGAAGTGTTCAAGATGTTACAAAAAGAAGATGAAAATTTGGAAGATTTGTTGGAAAGATTTAATTACAACATAAAAAGGGCAAAAATGGAAAACCTAGATCAAGACACTTTAAAAGCTCTTTTGTTGAAAACAATTAGGGATGAATGGTTGGATATCCTTAACATGATGGGAAAAGGGGATATATCACAACTCACATTACCTCAAATATCTGAGTTATGTATCAACCTTTCCAGAGGGAAATCCAAAACTGTCAAAGGTCCAAGAGATCCTGCTCTTGCAAGAGCAAGTAAATCTGCTTCTGGGACAGTAAGTAGATCAGAAATAGGACACATGCTTGATGATTTTAAATCTGACATCTTAGAGAGTCTTAGTGAACAAATAGACACCCTCAAGATACAAAACAAGCAAAAGGCTGAATCTGATGCCTTGGCAATCTTTTGTCCCAAATGTAGAAAGAAACATGCCTTGAGAGAGTGTCCTTTGGATGTAAAAGTTGTAGAAACCTGTGTCATTTGTTCTGAGAAACATGAGACCAAGAATTTTCTTTCTCTTCCTGGTCTCAAAGCTGTCTTTTAGGAGGAAACTCCTACAGATTCCACAGAGTCTCTCAATTTTGTATCTAGAAGACCTTGGCAGGGACCTCAGACACAAGGATTCCATGATCAAATGTATAATCAACCTCCACCTTGGAATTCTTGGCAGCAACCTTGGCCCCAATTTCAAAATCAATATCAATCTTGGGCGCAAGTAACACAAAGTCCCTATGGAAGATACTCTCCATACTATCAGTAGCCACCATCCTATCCACCATATCCACATTTTTATCCTCAAAATCCTCAACAAAATTTTCCTCAAAATATTCAACAAAATTTTCAACAAAATCCTCAACAACATCATCAGAACCAACCACATCAAAATCAACCACTTCCATTACCATTCCCTCAAAAATCAAATCAATTGCCGGCTCAACCCATACCAAACCCCAATAATAAGAACCCTCAGAATACATATATGATAGAAGGTCAACAGTTTCCAACTTATTTAATGACTCCTCTAGACCTTAGTGATGTTCAACTTAGGTCTGGAAGGATACTTGAAAAGAGGAAACCTTCTGTGATCATACAAGAACAAGATAATTCTGAGGAAGACTCCCTACGGGTGAATAAAATTCTTGAGGAAGACACATCCTTTCAAGACCCACACATTGAAAAACTAAAACAAAAAGATCCAATAAATCCAACTCCTGTATTAGAGCAACCATCCACACCTACTTCTATACCTCCCTTTCCGAAAAAATTACAAATTGATAGAGGTGTAGAAAAACAAATCATGGTGCCTAATTATGATTTCTTAGATGAATTGAGAAATGTTTGCATTAAAATTCCATTATTGCAAGCCATCAAGGAAATCCCAATTTTAGCCAAAACAATAAAGGAGTTGAGTATGAAAACAAAAAGAAAAAGAATAAGAGAAACTAAGAAAATTCAACTGGTAGGACAAATAGCAGACATTATGATGGGCAAGATTGCTATTCCAAAGTATCTTGACCCAGGAAATCCAGTTGTCAAAATTCACATCAATGGAATTGAAATTCAAAACACACTCATTGACTTAGGAGCAGCAATAAATATCATGAGTAGACAAATCATGGACAAACTGAAACTTCCTAATCTTTTCTTTACACCCACACTATTACAATTAGCAGATAGATCTGTGATCAGACCAGATGGGGTAATAGAAGACATTCCAGTGTCCCTAGATTCTTGGGAGTACCCTGTGGATTTCATGATCCTAACTCCCAAGAATAATCTAGGAGGCCATCCTGTTATACTAGGAAGACCTTGGTTGGCTACAGCCGATGCTTTTATTAGTTGTAGGTCCGGTGATATGTATATTTCTGATGGTAGTTCAACAAAGAAATTCACTTTATATCCTCCAGCTAGGACAATTACAGATCTAGATGACACTCAATGGATAGAGGATGAAGAATGTTTACAACCACTCTTCACAATTTCAGAAATTAGTGAAGATAATCAAATTCTGAATACTCTAGAAAACTTTGAATCCTCTCCAGAACACAAACATGAATCATTTCAGGAGGGATCCAATATTGAGTTTTTGTCATCTAGGCAAATGTCTCTTCATTCTATGGACAAATTTGGCAGCTCTACAAGTGAAATTTTTCCAGGCAAAACTTTGAACATAAACAAGAACCTAGAAAAATCTCAACAAGAAGAGTTAGTCAAAGTATTACAGAGACATTCTTCTGCTTATGCATGGGAATACACTGACATGAAAGGGATAATCCCCAAGACTTTTACTCATCACATCTATATAGAGGCAAATTGCAAACCAATCAGACAACCTCAAAGACGGATGAATCCAAATGTTAGGGAAATTGTTAAAGAGGAATTGCAAAAATTGTTAAATGTTAATTTCATCTATCCTATTTCAGATAGTCAGTGGGTTTCTCCTTTGGTAATTGTGCCAAAGAAAAATGGAAAATGGAGGGTGTGTGTTGACTACCGAGAACTGAATAAAGCTACTCTTAAATACCATTTTCCCTCACGTTTCATAGATCAAGTATTAGATACATTAGCTGGAAAAAAGTACTTTTCATTCCTAGATGGGTTCAGTGGTTACAATCAAATCCAAGTAGCACTTGAAGATCAAGACAAAACCACATTCACCTGTCCTTGGGGTACCTATGCTTACCGAGTATTGCCATTTGGATTATGCAATGCACCTGCAACATTCCAAAGGGTAGTATTAGGAATTTTTTCGGATCTAATACATGATTGTGTAGAGGTGTACATGGATGACTTCACAGTTTATGGGAATACATTTGAAGAGGCTTTAGAAAACTTGGAAAAAGTCTTAAAAAGATGTCAAGAAGCAAACCTTTCACTTAGTCATGAAAAATGTTTTATAATGTTTACTGAAGGTATTGTTTTAGGGCACCACATTTCAGGGGATGGGATTAGAGTTGATGAGGCAAAAGCTGAAGTCATTTCTAACCTATCCATTCCAAGTTGTCAAAGAGATGTTAGAAGTTTTCTAGGATTTACAGGGTATTATTGGAGATTTATAGAAAACTTCACCAAAATAGCATCTCCACTCTTCAAATTACTCACCAAATATTGTGAATTTAAGTGGACTTCTGATTGCCAGTTAGCTTTTGAAACCCTGAAAACCAAAATTTCTGAAGCACCTATATTAAGGGGACCTAATTGGAAGTTACCTTTTCATATCTCGACAGATGCTTCCGATACAGCTCTAGGAGCAGTATTGGGGCAGAAAGACTTGATTCCCTATGCCATCTATTGTACCAGTAAAAATTTGACTCCTGCAGAGTTAAACTATACTGTAACTGAAAAAGAGTTTTTAGCTGTTGTTCATGCCATAAACAAATTTAGACACTATATAACAGGCTATGAAACTTTTGTTCACATTGATCATTCTGCAATTAGATATTTAATGAACAAATCAATCACTAATGGCAGAGTTATAAGATGGTTGTTGCTCTTACAAGAATTCAGCATTACTATTCTAGATAGGCCTGGAAAACAAAACACAGTAGCTGATTTCCTATCTAGACTCCAAAATATCAAAGATGACACTCCGGTTGAAGATCAATTTCCTGATGAATATCTTTTTGCAATCTCTACTCAAACTCCATGGTTTGTTGATATTGCTAATTATTTAGTTTCAGGAAAATTTCCTTCGATTATGAATGCAAGGGATAAAAGAAAAATCATTAATGATAGTGCAAAATATTCATGGGTTGCTAATGAGTTGTACAAGACAGGTCCAGATTTGATCATTAGAAGGTATGTTCGTGAAGATGAGATGCCTGAGATTCTCAAGGCATGTCATGATGAACCTTGTGGCGGACACTTTGCAGATAAGAGGACAACCTATAAGATCCTTAATTTAGGATATTATTGGCCATCTTTGTTTAAAGATGCTAAAGAGTATGTCAAAAGGTGTGATAGTTTCCAAAGGGTAGGGAAAACTTCTCCTTCAGGTGAGATGCCATTACAACCTCAGGTACACATTGAACCTTTTGAAAAATGGGCTTTGGATTTTGTAGGACCTATTAGTCCTCCATCAAGACAAAATAAATATATATTAGTTTGCACTGATTATGTTACTAAATGGGTAGAAGCTAAACCATTACTTGTTGCTAATGAAGCATCTGTAGTTGCTTTTCTTTTTTAGGATATTTTTACTCGTTTTGGTGTCCCAAGGGAAATTGTTACAGATCAAGGAGCTCAATTTACATCAAGGCTAGTGGAGCAAATGATGGAGAGGTACAAAATCAGGCATAGAAAATCTACTCCTTATCATCCACAAGCAAATGGTCAAGTGGAATCTACTAATAAGGTCATTGAAGGAATCCTAACAAAGACTGCTCATTTACATAGAAGAGATTGGGTAGATAGGCTTCCTGAAGCCTTGTGGGCCTATAGAACTACATGGAGAAACACAACAGGCCATACTCCTTATGAGCTTGTTTATGGAAAGCAAGTTTTGCTTCCCATAGAGTTCCAAATTCAAACATTCAAGATGGCAGTTCAGCTAGGACTTGATCTAACAGAGGCACAAAAGCATAGACTGGAGCAAATTAATGAGTTGGATGAGATCAGACAAGATGCAGTTCAGAAAACAAGTCTAGTCCAACAACAAAGGGCTAGATGGCATGACAAGTACATCAAGGAAAAGAAATTCAAAGAGGGTGACTGGGCTCTCTTGTTTGATTCAAAATTCAAGGATTTTCAAGGGAAATTTCAGACACATTGGCTTGGGCCATATGAAATTGTTGAAATTTTTGATAATGGGGTAGTAAAAATCAGAACTATAGATGAAGAAGAGGTCACTTTTCTTGTGAATGGTCATAGATTGAAGTTGTATCACAAACCACTCTCAAGAGAAGAATTTTTCAAGAAGTTCCAAGAAAGCAGTGATGTGAAGTTAATGAAGAAGAATCTCTCTTCTTCATCAACTTGATTAAATTTTCTGAAGCATTTCTCTTTGAAAAAATAAATAAATAAATAAATAAAAATAAAAATAAAGGTATAAACATGAAAACCAATCATTGATTGGCATGTTTATATAGAAAAGATAGGGTGAAAATCAGAGTCTCTCTGACACTCTAACTTTTCCATTTTGTTTTTGCAAGCAGCTGTTACAAAATCATAAGTTCAGATCCATAGTGCTTATGATCCATCTCATTTCATTTCACTCCATTCACTTATCCATCCAGATTCCATTTCATTCATACTCTACTTCATTCCATGTTTCATTCATCTCATTCCATACTCCATCCATCTCATTTCCATGTTAAAATTTAAAATTTGATGTCTTGCTGTAAATGAATAAAACATGTCAAGGATTGCAGGGCAGTTCTTATGTTCTTTCACTCCATTTCATAAATTGAATCCATTCCATTTCATCATCCACTTCATACATATCATGTCTCATCATCCATCTTCATTCATACCATATAACATTTCACCTATATTCCAAAAACACTCCATTCCATGATCAAAATGCTCTACAGGTACATTCTGCAGCTTAACAGACATTCTGCAGCTGATCAGCCTTTCCGCAGCTAGCCAGACATTCTGCAGCTACAAATCCTGAAGGCAATAGTCAGCAGACATTAGAATTGCAACAAAATGATCCAGTGTATCCATGAATAAGAAGCATCAAGAAGAATTATGAAGACTCTTCCAAAGGAGAACAAAGAAGACAAAGACTACAAAAATCAAATGAAAAGCAAAGGTAACAAGTTTAGATTATAATGGCATTTCATAAAGTTTAGCATAGTTTTAGTTATGAATTGTTCGAAAAGGTTGTTTTAATTATTTTTATTGATCATGACCAATAAACCTTCCACAAACTTTGGATTAAATCTCTCATTTCAAATTTCATGCCCAACATCATTTAAGCGGTTCAAATGGTCGAAGTGTTTGAATTCTTCACGTCACCCAACAAAATCATTCAATGATGATTTTCTTTTCCGTTGTAAAAATCTCCGCCGTCTTTTCAATCATTAATTCGTTCCCTCCACCTCACTCCATTACCTCATTCCGTGACCACTGCCATCACTCCATTCTGTAGCCGGCACTTCATTCCGCAAACAGAAATATTCTTATCACCGAGAGCAGAGCAAAAGGGTATATCAGTTTGAATATCAAAGCATTATCACTGTAAACACAGAGGTATAGCATTGAGCATTATCACTGTAGACGCAGAGGTATAGCATTGAGCATTATCACTGTAAACACAGAGGTATAGCAGTGAAGAATTTGAAGTCATTTGTCACCAGGAGACAGAGATATAGCAGTGTGGGAATTTGAAGTTATTTGTCACCGAGAGATAGAGGTATAGCAGTGTGGGAATTTAAAGCCATTTGTCATTGTCAACCAGAGGCATATCAGTCCAAAGTTTCACTGTCAAACAGAGGCATATCAGCTCGAAGTTTGGAGCTATTGTCACTGTCAACCAGAGGTATATCATTCCGAAGTTTGAAGCCATTTTCATTAAGAACTTGAAGCCATTTCAATTCGAAGGTGAAAGTTATTGTTTCTGTGGGTAGAAGAGTGTTAATCTAAACATTAAAGAAGAAATTATGGGTTTCATTGTAAGAACTGAACCAGTGGGTTCAAAATATTTACAAGGCTACCCTCAATGCAAAGAAATGTTGCAACAGATAGGATGGCTTCAATTTTTGGAGAAATTTAATGGCTTCCACAAAGAAGTCACTAAAACATTTGCAAGATCATTTCAAGGAACCGAAGTTGAAGTGGGAGATGTCAAATTTACTGTCACTGAAGTTTTTATTTCAGAAGCTACAGGGTTGCATAGAAATGGAGAGATATGGTTCAAAAACAGAGAATTCCACAATGAATCCTGGAAGCAAATTCTAAAATCACCAGGTATGGATGTCACTGTATTTAAGAAAGGAATTCCAAGTTCTGCATTGAAAAATAAATGGAGAAACATACTACTTCTTCTGCAAAAATTTATTACATGTGAGGGTAGATATGGTACATTTTATGTCTACCACATCAGACTGATAATGCATTTTCTGGGAGAAGACTTAAACCTACCTTACTTCTTGCTTCAAAGTTTGAAAAAGATGGCTTCCTGTGTTCAAAGAAGGGTTCAATTTTTAGAGACAACTTTATATCATCATGGTTTGGTTAAAATTTTGATTGAACATCATTTAGCCAAAACAAATGATACATGGGACAATTTCTTGATAAGAAATCATTTTGAAGAGCCAAAAGAACCCTCACCTGAACCACAGCCTACAAGGAGAAGTAGAAAATGGAGAGCCTCAAAAGTTGAAATCGACAAAACAGTCCAAGAAAGTAGTGAGGAAATCATCTCAGAGAAGTTGAATCAAATCAAGAGACAACTTAAGAAAGAAAAAGTAATCAGGAAATCTGCCATGGAGAAAGGAAAAGGATCTTCTCAGCCTAGAAGAAGCCACAGACTAAAGGGGAAACTAAGGAAAACTCAAATCAAACAAACAGGGGTGATTAATATAGAAAATGAGGAAACATCCATTGAAGAAGATGTTGAAGAGGATTTTAATGAAGGAACCCCTGAAATTGACCCTGCTCAACAAGAAATTTATGACTATGTGGAAACTTTGGAAAGGAGAGCTTCAGAAAGTAAGGAGAGAACCCCTAGTCCTCCATTGTCTGAAATAGATGTATTAAGAAGGGATAGGTATGAGTTGGAAATACTTAATAGACACATCAAAAATGAGAATGAAATTCTCAAAGATCAAGTCAAGCTCAAAACTGATATGAACTCAACCTTATCCCTACATATAGACAAAGTGGAGAAGACCAATGAAAAGTTGAAGCAAAGGAACAAGAAGCTAATCAGGGCACTTACCAACCTAAGGTTCAAACTTGTTATCAGAAAACCCATAAGATCTTTAGCTTCCAGACAAAGGAGAAGGAAAGGATTAGATGTTCTTGCAGAAGCCTCTGAGTTCATAGGATAATTTGCATGAGGACATGCAAGGAGTCAGCAGTGGGGGTATGTTGAGCCTCAAAATTGTGCTTTCTTTCATTCCATTTTACCTCATTTTCCTTTGACCATTGCTATCCTAGACCCAATTGATCAATGAATCTAGTTAAAATTACTTTTAGAATGATTAACATGACTGACTTGCTAAGTTTTATGATTTTTGTCATTGTAATGCATTTTGACCGGAACTAGCTGCAGAATGCAGACATTCCGTAGCTAACCGGCGATTCTGCAGCTGTCTTCACGTTTGAGTATGTTCCAGGTGGCCTCTCAATAAAAACCGCATATGGGCATAATCCACGTCATGTCTACATGGTTCGTTGCTCATCATGGAGGAAGAAACGAATTCTGGGTATGGTTTTGGAACGTGGGAGCACATTTAGGAAAGCAGACTTCTATTAGGACTGTCTCAGTCCAGATGTCTTTTTCCTTTTCACGCAGCCACTTCAAGAGTCCTAATGTGATTCCGATAAGGAAAGACAATGTTCCTGAAATTGTTGCAAGTCTTGTTATTTACATTTGTTATATAAACACTTGGGAAACCAAGAGCTAGGCTAGATTTTTATTCCAGATTTTGCTTAGATTCTGTGCTACATTTCTGAAGACGCAGAGTGCTCTGTTCAAGTTATTTCATCTTTAATGAAGCAGACAGTGTTGTTTTGAAAGCGTTGATTTGATTTGGAGTTAGATTCCGTCAGGTGGTAGAGGGCCCCTGCCTCTTGCACGGATTTATTTGCGTAATTTAGATAAGTATTCTAGCTGCCTTTACGTTTTTGAATTTGAATTAGTAGTTGTTTTCATTAGCTACTGCGGTTATACTCATTCTAAAAACTCTTCCAAAAGAAGAAGCTCTTCCAAAAGATTATAATGATGAATGGGAAATGGCTATAGTATTGTAGGGTTTAATTGTAGTCTCTTTTATTCACCATCACAGTTATACTTATGATAAGCACTCTTCCACAAGAAGAAACTCTTCCAAGAAGTCTTTATACCGTCTTAAGCATGATTGTGATCTTGAACGTTTTAGTTGTGTGTTTTCACTAAGTACCATAGTTGTTCTTGCTCTTAAACGCTTGTCAAAAATATCATAATGATGGGTAGGAGATGGCTATGATATCTTAGTTTTTCATTGCTTTCAGTCTTTATGTTTGAATTTGCACTCAATTACACAGTCAGGATTGTTCTAAAAATTCTTCCAAAAGAAGGAACTCTTCCAAAATACCAATCATGATGGACAAACAGACTGTATAATTCCATAGAATAATGCATGATAGTTTAGTTAGGATGCTCCGGAGTTTAATTGCACTTAACTCATGCTCAGTTGTTTGGTTTTAAGTTTGATAATGACTTGTAGTTCCGCATTGTTTTAGATTAGTGACATTTTAAGTTCAGTTTTTCATTGCATTTGCACTCCACATTCAGTTGTCATTCACTGCACATTAGATTACTTCAGTTGTTAAGATTAACAAAACAACCTTCATTATTTACAAATCTCTTCTTGTTCTAAAATCCATAATTGACTCATCACCACATGAACAGAAGACCATATCACTTTAAGGCCTGAAGTACTTCTGCAACTTCCTTATCATCTTACAAACTAACATTTCCTCAAAAGACTATTTCAAAAATCCATAAACTTTGAGTGAAGTGTAGTGCTATAAAACTGAGTTGCAGAATAGAGTTAGGGACCAGCTTTAGAGTAGAAGATCTTATGATGGTATCAATGTTTTACTCCAAACATACTTCAACAAATCTCTAATCAAGGACAAAATGTTGCATCATTATAAGTTAGTTGTTTAAACTGTTTAGTTAGGAAGATTTGCATACTTAGTTGACCATGTCTCAAGCTCTCTCTCAAATTCCTTTGATGAAAGAATTTGACAAGTTTAGTTTGTGTTTTGAATCATTTGCTTAAAAGTCATTATCAAGCTTTGCTTTTGCTTAGTCATAGTTTAGATTTGATTATGTTTTTAGTATTGCATTTGCATTTACCATTTGACATCAACCAATTAGGTTTCACTCTGTTTTTAATCATTAGCTTCCTTCCATTAGCTTTCTAGTCATTTTCCTTGTGAACATAAAACCACCAAAAGATCAAAAACATCAGAAATCATCACAAAAGACCAAAAACATCATAAAATACTACACACAACGCATTAAGAAACAAACACCTAGGTACATACGGTACACTTCACTTCAGCAGTTTACCAACCCTGGTTGACAATTAAATGAGCTCAATTTAGGAGACTAGATTGAGACCAAACAAAACTCCCCGATATGCGAGAAATGCAATTTAATCCCAACCATTGATCAATCCTCATATCTAATGGTCCTCGCTGCTCCTTTGATGTGGTTTGTCAACTTTGTTTCTTTGGCCATGCCCGCTCTTTTCTTTCTATTTGTTTGTGGAATACTTTGACTCGTTCACTACTTGTGCTACTTTAGCGTTCACGACTCAACCCGCTACGTGCACGACTTGACCTAATCACGTTCACAACTCTGCCCAACACGTTCACGACTCTTCCTTTGCTGTTTTTCTGCCTTAAATGCTTCTCTACTGCCTTTGTCTTCGCTAATGGTATAATTTTTCTCCTTGCCTCTCTGCTACTTTCTTTGGAAAATATTTTGAATATTGACT
This sequence comes from Pinus albicaulis, assembly GCA_034641835.2. Lineage (NCBI taxonomy): Eukaryota > Viridiplantae > Streptophyta > Pinopsida > Pinales > Pinaceae > Pinus > Pinus albicaulis. The sequence continues at coordinate 696,237,574 of CM076572.1, forward strand.
TCTATGTATAGTATGAAACATTTGCAAAGAGAAATTACACAGTCACCTTATGGTACTGTAAATTATAGGGTTATAATAGATGGAATCGAAGAAATAACCTAAAAAGGAACAATTGTGTTGGAGTGTCATCACCCATTCACAATCCTTATTCAAAATGGAAGTGAAGGTAAACATCAAGTTGTATCAAGGTGAGATTCGCACTTTAAAGCTAATCAATGGTTAAAACAATCAAAATTTTATTTTAGTGTTCATCATATAGAGGAAGAATAAAACATTTCATTTTCTTAGCTAAAATTAGAGGGCCATGTCCTAACCTATTTGGAAATCTACAAAAATGCCTTGAGGTTGGAGGGAGATCCTTTAGTGAGTAAGTCGGAGGATTTTAAACCCTCATGAATTCAAATTTTACTCTATCAGATATGTAAAGGAATAGTGGATCTGGTGGCATTACTTTAGGAAGGAGAAAGGGAAAAGTGTACAAAAGTACACCACAAGAGTTTAGAAATATGACCATAATGGTTAGCATTCCCCTAAAGAACCCATATGTAGTCCTCAAGTATCTCAGGGGGGCTACACAACCATCTACATAAGAAAGTGATGTTGTTCAAACCTAGATTGGTGTTGGGGCCTGTGTAAAGGAATAATAACTAGATAACATAGGCTATAAGAAAGGGAAATCCAATGGGTTAAAGCAGAGAGAGCACTAAGAAAATTATAAGGAGGGGAACATGGTGATGGGCCTCTAAATTAGACATAAATTAAGGCCCTTATGATCGTCCTTCATCACATTAAAGCTCCCTATTTTTCATCATATGACATGTTTTGAGCTTTAATATGTTCATTAGGAAGGTTTAGATGTAATTGCATATTTGTGCCTAATATTAATTATTTTTGTAGAATATTGTGAGAATATTGGGCAGATTATGAATATTTGGAGAAGGAGATAATTTAGGGACTTGCTCCCTTATACTAGAGGATCAATATTGGAAAATAAATTAAAAAAATATCATGAAATCATTGAGAAATTCTGGAGAGATTTTGGAACTCTGATGAATGAGAAAATCTAGGAATGTGTTCCCTATCATTTACTGCAAACTCCTAGTGTTGGGAACCAGATCCACTATTTGAGGGATTTTGGAGGGGAAAGCTTCCTCCTTTAAAGGAGAATGCTTTCTCATCATTTTTTATAAACAACAATTCGAATTGGCCTCTAGGGGCATGCATTTTTTAGTCTTATTGAGGAGAAAACTTGTTGTTTAGCAGCTCCACTTTCTTTTCTTGTAGGGATGTACTTGGACTGATTCAATAATGAATATTGGCACCATTTTTAGCTTCTAAGGCTTGGTTTCTTCCATATGACTCTGATTATCCTTGGTCTTGGCCATCCTAGGAGCCTCAAATCCCTCTTTCACAATTTATTTATGTTCCTTTCACTTCTTATTCACATGCATCTCTTATTTCTATTTTGCATATTTATATATTTAGTATTGTTTATTTTCTTGCTATAGGATTTAGTTAAATAATTGAAGTGTGTTATTTTGAATTTTTTTTACATATTCAAGAGAATTATTCATCCTTATAATAATTTTTTATGGTCTTCTTAATCATTAATCTACTTGGATTTGGTTACTAGTTCACAAATACAAGATTTCTCGAAATGCCTTGTAGCAAAATGTAGTAAATTTCTGCTATTTTTTAGAATGGGTTAATGAGATCCATTTGACTTGATTCCACTTTATTAGGTAATAATAATGTCAAAATTAATAATAAAATTTACCCAATTTCATTTTCACTTGATTATGTTAGCAATTTGATAGATTAACTAGCTCACTAGTTCTTGAATTTCAAGATTTTAGAGTAGTAATTTTCTGTTATTTTTTAGCATGTGTGAATAGGGGTATTTTGGAGTTATACCACTTGTAATGGAGACCTAAGAAATCCTGATTACTAAAATAATTTTTCCCATACCATTTTAATTTGATTTACTTAGTCATTCAGTGAGTTATCTCCAAAACAAAACATCCTATAGCAAAAACATACTTTCTTGTAGCACTCTTGTAGCATGTGTAAAATCGACGATATTTTCTCCCAAAGGTTGGTTTTTGTCTCTTAGGATTGAATAATGACCCCTAGGATCTAAATTCATGATTGAGGAAGAATAAAAAACACTCAGGACATTCATTTTCGCAAATTATATTAGGCCTTTTTATTTGAATTCATGCTCTTAGGATTTCAATTACAAATTATCGTTCTTTCGTAGGATTAATTTCTTTTCAAAGAAACACTGCCATATATGCAATTATTTTAGGCTTTGATTTCATGATATTAAATCCATTACACCAGATCAACAAAATAAGGACACATTGTATGTTGCACATATAGTACCGATACCTCTTAAGTTTGTACATACCACGAGTTGGTAGTTAAAGTTGGTAGCCTTGGGAGTTGCAAAACTCTTGTTAATGTACTAAGGCGCATCACATGGAAAGGGAAAAATATAAAAATAAAAAAACCAAAATACACTACTGAAAAGATACCAAAAACCACTGAACAATTGATAGTCATACATAGGATCAGTGTCAGAAGTTTCATCTAGAGCTTAGTTTAAAGAGAATATCATCTCTAAATTAGTGCATAAGAAGGTGAATCTGAGTAGCCTTCAACAATAGGAAGAAAAAAAAAACACTATACTCTTCCATATAGTGATACAAGTCAAGAAGGTAAAGGTTGATTCTTAGTTCAACTTCAGATCATAGAAAATCTCATTGAAATAGAAATGGTAAAATTTGGATTGGAATTTCATGATCATCCAAGCCCATCTCCATTGGGATGGGTAAATAAAAATGTGGAAATAAAGGTAGTTAAATAGTGAAAAATTAAATTTTCTATCAATGCTTATTTTGTTGATGAAGCAGAACTAGATGTAGTTCCCCTTGATGTATATGGATTTGTATTTTGAAGTACCTATATGTACATATGGGATGCAATATTCATGCAAAGAGCCAATTAGTACTACCTCTTCAAGGATGGAAAATCCTTCACCATCAACACCCACATGGGTAAGTTGAAATTTTTTCTAGTAAGTTCCAACCATGCCATGAAACTCATAAATTCTAGTCAGAAGTTTGTTTTACTAGTTTCAAGAGAATATCAGTGTGTAGAAGAGTCAATGAGAGAAAAATCATCCCTGGATAGCTGTACTAGGAAATAGAAACAATAATAGGAAGAGTTGTTATATGCATACAAGAATGTGTTCCAGGAGCCTAAAGGGATATCACTCAAGATGGAAGTGAACCATGAGATCCAATTGTTGCTAGATTCCTCATTTCCAAACATTGAGTTATATAGGAAATATATTATAGAAGCAAGTGAGGTTGTAATATTCCAAAAATTTAGCTTTCAGCTAAATGGAATATTATAAATTATTTTGTCACTAGGTAGGTGAATAAATGGGTGGGGAGGCCCATAAATCTCTTTAGTAGCAATAAAAACACCTCTAAGCGGCTAGATAAAGAAACTTTGATTATGAACAGGGGATGGAACATGTTGAATCGGTCAACTTTGACCAAATCAACAACGCTGTTATGGACGAGTGGACATATAATGAGGAATAATGCAGTTTTGGAGGGAGATTGATAGCATGGAGGTAGTGACCTAATTGAGTGGGCCCAAGGGTAAGGAAGCTCATAACTTATATAAGGAAGAGGATGGTAGCCATATGATGTTATGTTTTGGGCTTATTATTTTGTATATGGTATGTTTAGACTTCTTTCATTCTTCAGTTGTTTAGTTGAGTTTGCAGTGTTGTTTAGCACAGGGTGTTCCCGAGCATGAATCCCATATCTTTTATTGAGAGGCCCCTTGGAGGAATATGCACTAAATTTCCACACTTAGGCTCAAGGCCAAGCTACATCTTCCTTCATCAACGCAGTTTCTACAGAATATTGTGCTATGTTGTAGGGTGCACTAGTGGAGAATTATATTGGGTGTCTTTAGAGCTAGTTTTACAGTGGAGGAAGGTTTCCATCCATTAGAAGGCCTGTAAAGAAGCCCCTTGGGATTTATTGACATATTTTGCATTAGGCCAAGGTTCGTTTATCCCCTATAGTGCAGTTTCAGCCCAAATCTGCGTTATTTTAGGGAGGCGTTGCAGGGGTGGTTGTAGTGGTTGTTTTGGGAGGTGATTTCTGCAGTGGAGGAGCCATTCTTTCATCTGGAGGATCTATTGGAGAAGATATGCAGGTTTATACATCAAATTCAGCCATATCTTCTCATTTTTTTGTTGCAACATACCTTCAGCCCTATGGCTATAGCCTACATTGGCACATTGTGTGCATTTTCCGGAAACCCTCTTTGGTTGTCTTGGAAATTTGATCTAGTGCCCAGATCTGTATGTCTAGAATCTATTGGGGGCTATATCAGTATTTTTACATCATTGTATAATCTCCAGCTGTAGTTATGCTTAATGTGATTGCGTTGTAGTTTCTCTCTGGCATTTTTTATAGCAGCAACATCTCACTTTTGAGAGGAATTATGTATTAGAGGCTTGTGTGATCACATTCTATGATTGTTGCCTCATTTTTTTGTACTTATTTTTTGCATATATGATCAATAATATGGCTCTATATTGGTCTCATGGTTTCATGTGTTAAATATTTGCTACTACTTTCATTTTATGCACTATTTTCCTGGTTTTCCCATTTGGGAATATTACAGTGGTATCGGAGAAAAATCTTGGCTCAGCTTGTGCATTCAGCCAATATGTCACCATAAGGAAAATTTTCTCACAAGAAGAGGAGATTTTCAGAAGGGACAAAGGCAAGACTCTAGTATTTGGAGGAAGGGAGGAAGAGGAGATTTCAAAGCTTCTTTTTCAAACTATGGAGAGCATCCATAAAGATGTCAAGAATATGAGAAGGGAGATGCGTGGGAAATCTCCAAGGGGGTCTGAATATGAAACAAACCCTAGATTTTTACATGATGGGTGTGAGCATTCAGCCACAAAATATAATACACAACACAGTATTATGCCCATATTTATAGCAAGAAATATGGAGGAAGAAGACGCACCAAAGGAGGAAACTTTGAGTGACTATCTTCAGGAGTATGAATCTCAATCTTCGAGATTTAAGGAGCACTTGAACTTTCAAGGTTTTTTCCAACTCAATGAGAATAGAAGGCCCAATAATCACAATAGAAGCAAAAGAGGTAGATTCTTTCTACCAAATTTTGATGGTTCATCTAAATGCACAGCCAAGGGTTGGATAGAGTAGTTAGACTCATATTTGCATCTACATCAAGTTTAAGAAGAAGAAGCCCTTAGGATAGCAACGCTGCATCTTGAAGGTAAGGCTCATACTTGGTGGTTTTATGAATCATCTGCATTTAATCATGTAAATATAGCTACTTGTGCAAGATTCACTAAGAGATTAGTGAAGAGATTTGATGAAAAAAAACTTGAAACATCTATGATTGATCTAGCCAAACATAAACATTCAAAACCTTTGCATGAGTTGGAAAGATCCATTGCACCAACTCCACTTCATATTTCTATTGAGGGGGATGAAAAATTGTATGATACTTTTCCAAGGGAAATATCCCCATTGCAGGAAGAGCTTTCTTCTCAAAAGGAAGGCATGAATATTCCTCCAAGGGAAGACCAAGATCTAGGGTCTCTCATTGTTGATGAGGTATTCTAAAATATTAATGAGGAGGAAGAGTAGAGAGGAATTAACAATGTTGTCACTTCAAGAGGAGAACCATCATCACATGGAGATGGGAGTGAAGCTATTCCTTCAATTAGAGGAGATTTTGCATCTTTGCAAAAATTTCCCAAGGAGCATCATGTGACAGTAGTGATGGGCAGTAACACCTTGATCAAAGGAGGAGAAGAAAAGGTGGATCAACATCAAAGGATGGGGAGCATGCACCCTTGTTTATTTCAAGGGGTTTATATATAGAAGAAGGAGATTGTTTTGCACAGTGCAAGGAGGGACAAATCAGTCCACCCACATATACAATCTACTTCATACTTTGATGTATCATTACATGGGGGCATTCCATCTAGGAGACCACCAGATCAGGAGATGAGAGAAATCTCACATCGGGTTGCATCACTCATTGATTTAGGAGGGATCAGAACATTGGGAGGATTTGGCACATCGCAAAGACTCTTGGGTAGGCTCAAGGAGGAGGGAGAAATTCTCCTAATATCATCATTACCCACTCTCATTAACTATTCTACGCTGGGAGAAGATGTTTCTAGGATGGAGGATGGCACCATCATGGTGCAAGGAGACCACTCCATGGCTTTGGAGTACCGAAGGATAGTTCCACATAGGAAGGAATCTTCCCCATTTGGTAGAGGATGGTGGCCACTCATGCATGCATTGGCCAGACTTAAGGGATTTTGGAGAGGTGAAAGCTTCTTATGGAAGAATAGCTTCCAAAAGCTTCAACCTTCACTTGAGAATGAGCAGCTATAGGAGGGGCAACAGGAAAATGTCTGCAGGATACCTGTGCTTGACTTTGGCATGGGAGATGTCAAGGAATAGGGCAGCCATATGGCAGGGGCTACAAAGTATAGATCTAGAGATCCCAGCTATTGGTGGAATACTCCAAGGACCTCCTTATATGCAGGATTCTTAATTACCAGTTTTCAGATGGCAGATATACAGTGAGAGATGGGGTCATCTTTTATCAGAATAGGATATTTTTGGATAGAGCCTCAAAGCTCAAGGATAAACTACTTCATGCAGCCTATGAGATCTTGCTTTCCAATCCCACTAGTTTCAATAGAGCATATCATACTATCTTGGAGGGATTCATGTGGGAAGACCTCAAAGGGGAGATGCACTATCATATGAGGCGGTGCATAGATTGTTTGGAGGATGAGAAGAAACATAACTCTTGGGAAGAGTTATCATCACCACCTCCTTACTCATTGGGTGTGAGAGGGAGTTCATCCATGAGCTACCTCACTATTTTGAACCAAGTGTATGGTAAGGATTGTATTTCCGAGCATCATGATATATTTACTATATACTTTCATTTTCTTACCACTCATGTGCAGGGCATTGCTCCAAGAGGGGGCACTCTTTCTTTTGGATTCATGGGCTACTTGGGGCCATGAGAAATGATGATGTTGACCATTAAGTAAAATATTTTGGGGAGATGATGTATTCTTCATGGTCCGCTTCATTGACAACAAACATCATACACCTTCTCCAAGCATGGCAACTAGCATAACTTGGATTGTGATCCCATATGTTGATGATGTTCTTATATTTGTTGAGAACATGATTGGAGAGAAGGCACATTGGTTGGATGTGTCCATTAGGAAAGACTTTCCCACACTTTTTACATTTCATGCTTCAAGGGAAGTATGGGAAATGATATGGCCACTATATTAGATCACTTGTTTCTTTATGAGGTGATCCATATGATTATTTGGAGCACTTGTGATATGCCTCTCATGGACACTTTGGAGGAAATTTTCTATGAATTACCATGCTGGAAGGTGATTCATTTCATTTGGATGATAGCATGGAGTTGGGAGACTCTCATTGGGAATGAGATCCCCTATGCTTGTCATCACTCCTACCTTGAAGAGGCCATTAGACAGCAAGAAGGTTTCCATATAGACCTTCCATTTTCCCATGATGAGAGCCATTTGGTTTATCCACCAAAGGCCAACTTGCACATTTTGGGAGGAACCATTGGGAGGCAGAATTGCTGTAGAATATCTAAAGCATTGGTGGAGACTATTTGATGAGGAGGCCACAAGAGGAGGAGGGGATAATTTTGCTCAACCCTTATAGTTGTTGGAGGACAAGCAACATTTTCGAGGGGAGGACTATAATATTCCAAAAATTTAGCTTTCAGCTAAATGGAATATTATAAATTATTTTGTCACTAGGTAGGTGAATAAATGGGTAGGGAGGCCCATAAATCTCCTTAGTAGCAATAAAAACACTTCAAGTGTGAAAGGAGACCCTCTAAGAAGCTAAATAAAGCACCTTTGAGTGTGAACAGGGGATAGAACATGTTGAATAGGTCAACTTTGACCAAATCAACAACGTTGTTATGGAGGAGTGGACATTTAATGAGGAATAATGTAGTTTTGGAGGGAGATTGATTAAATTGAGGTAGTGACCTAATTGAGTGGGGCCAAGGGTAAGAAAGCTCATAACTTATATAAGGAAAAGGTTGGCAGCCATATGATGTTATGTTTTTGGCTTATTATTTTGTATATTTTCTGTTTAGACTTCTTGCATTCTTCAGTTATTTAGTTGAGTTGGCAGTGTTGTTTAGCACAGGGTGTTCCCGAGTGAGAATCCCATCTCTTTCCTTGAGAGGTCTCTTGGAAGAGTATTGCACTACAATCCCACACTCAGGCTCAAGGCCAAGCTACATCTTCCTTCATTAACGCAGTTTCTGCAGAATATTGTGTTGTGTTGTAGGGTGCAGCAATGGAGAATTATATTGGGTGTCTTTGGAGCTAGTTTTACAATGGAGGAAGGTTTCCATCCATTGGAAAGCCTATAAAGAATCCCCTTGGGATTTATTGACATATTTGGCATCAGGAAAAGGTGAATTTATCCCCTATAGTGCAGTTTCAGCCCAGATCTTCATTATTTTAGGGAGGAGTTGCAGGGGTGGTTGTAGTGGTTGTTTTGGGAGGTGATTTCTTCAGTGGAGGAGCCATTCTTTCATACGAAGGATCTATTGGAGAAGAGCTATAGGTTTCTACATCAGCTCCAGCCATATCTTCTCATTTCTGTTGTTGCAACATACCTTCAGCCCTAGGGTTGTAGCTTACATTGCCATATTGTGTGCATTTTCTGGAAACCCTCTTGGGTTGTCTTGGAAAGTTGATCTAGTGCCCAAATATGTATGTCTAGAATCTATTGGGGCCTATATATGTATTTTTACATCATTGTATCATCTCCAGTTGTATTTATGCTTAATGTGACTACACTGTAGTTTCTCTCTGGTATTTTTTATAGCAAAAACATCTCACTTTTGAGAGGATTTATGTATTGGAGGCTTGTGTGATCACATTCTATGATTGGTGCCTCATTGTTTTGTACTTATTTGCTTCATATATGATCAATAATATGGATCTATATTGGTCTCATGGTTTCATGTGTTAAATATTTGCTACTAATTTCATTTTATGCACTATATTCCTGCTTTTCCCATTTGGGAATATTACAGAGGTGAATAAATAGTGGAAAAAACTACTGGAAAAATGTGTCATTCAACTGAGTACGTCACCATGTAGGACACCCATCATTATCTTTCCAACAAAGTATGGGATGTGGCAGATGTGTATTGATTGCATGGAACTAAACAAAATTATGCTCAAGAACAAGTACCCCCTTCTTAGGATAAATGATATGTTGGATCAATTGCAACAAGTGAAATACTTCACCAAGCTGGAATTCAATTTTGGATATCAACATGTTTGAGTTACAAAAGAATATACTTGGAAGACAACCTTAAAAAGAATGCAAGGTTTGTATGAGTGGTTAGTCATGATGTATGCCATTTTGAATGCACCAAATATGTTTATAATTTTAATGATTGTTATACTGTTACATTTTATGGATCCATTAGTTATTGTATACTTGGATGATATAAATTTATACAATGCTACCTAGGAGGATCACATATCACATTTGACATAGGTTCTAGAAACATTGAAGAAGTACTAGTTGCTAGAAAATCTCAAGAAGTGTGAGTTTTCAGAACAATATTTGGTGTATTTGGGGTATGTGATAGGTGGAGGAGATTTGAAGATATATCCTACTAATATTGAGGCCATCATGAAGTGGTCACTTCCTACTTTAAGAGTTTCATTGGGGCAACATAGTACCCAAGGAAATTGATAGCCTCGTTTTCAATAGTAACAACACCACTCGATGCTATAGCAGTGAGTGGTAATAGTTTCCAATGGGGAAAGAGTCAACAAAGTGCCTTTGAGGAGTTACACAAGAAGAGTAGTCAAGAACCAGTTATGGCATTACCAAACTTGAAAAACCCCTTTAAGTAGAGACATACATGAGTGGGTATGCTATGGGAGTGGTCTTGATGTAGGGAGGAAGGATTACATGCTACCATTTTTAAGTATTTAATGGGTTTGTTCTTAAATACTCCACCTACAACAACGAGTTCTATGTCATTCAAGTTGTGAAGAAGTGGAAACACTATTTGATTGGAAATGGGAAAATAATCCACACATATCACTAGCCACTACAATACCTGCAGACCTAGAATTAGCTACAATAGACCAAGCATTACATGTGGATTGGGTTTTTTTAACTGTTTCATTTACTAATCAAGTATAGGAAGGGAGACACAATTAATTTGGCCTACATGCTTTCAAGGGCACCCATTTCAAATATCAAAACATTAGGAATTCTAATGAAAATCAATCCATTCTCCACTGGCGTATGCAAAGAGGAATATTTATAGGACGAGGACATTAAGGAGTTGTTTCAATAGATGGTAAATCCAGATTCATGTGTATGATGGTGACAACACAATTCTATTTTCAAGATGGGTTACTCTATAGGTTAGATGACTTATATGTTAAAAATGTCAGCGACTGCAACTGATTAGAGAAGCTCACACCTCAAAGGTTTCATGGCACTTTGGTGTAGGTAATGTAATGGCACTTTGGTGTAGGTAATGCATGGCACTTAGGTGTAGGTAATGTATTGGCCCAAGATGCATGAGCATGTAGCTGGTTTCATCAGTGGATGCATGCATATTTGTACTATCAAGCCTAGTAACAAGAAATAATATATATATCATCCCTTACATGTACCCACTTGTCCTTGGAAAATTATTTCCATCGACTTTGTGGGAGTTTTACCAAAAACAAGGAAGGGACATGATAACCTATTTGAGGTATTTTATAGGTTCAACAAGTGTTGGGGCCCTTGTTTTGAAATAAAACGCTTTCTGAGTTGTGGATAACAGGTGGCAGAATGCAACCACGGTAGACAGAGAGCTTTCATGGTTGCGAAGAACTAAAGAGAAGGTGGCATGACTATTGCGGGAACACGCACAGATGGTAGAAAGAAGCGATAGATAATAATCAGTGGAGCGCCCAGTGATCAAGGAGATGCAGCAAACGGCAGAGCGGAAAGGAAGGGAGAACTATCAGTCATGTTGGCAAAGGAACAAATAGGCAACCGGCCAGCGGAGACAGGAGGTTGGCATAGTAGGGATTAGGAGATAGGAGCCATAAGACATCCTTGTTCATTGACTTCATTCTGTTCTCTCTATCTGTTCATTCTGTTCTATCATATGTGATACTATTGTAATCAGTTCTGATAGGATCGCTCTAAGGAGAAATGTAACTATCTCTTGTTGTTAATGAAAAAAATTATGACCTGGGTTTGATGTTCGGAGTTCAGTATTGTTGATCATGTCAACATTCTATTAAATTCCATTAAATTCTGACAAACAATCCCCTTTAAACCCCCTCTGTTTGGCCTAAAAAAATCGTTTTTCCACCTATCGTTCCCCTTTTCTAAACTCAAAATGGCATTAAAAAGCGAAAAAACCCACACTTGAAAATATATATGGTCTTTCACCTTTCGACCCTAGCCCCTCAGTCGTTTTCTCCACGTAACTTGGGTGTTAGACCAAGCCGTAGCCCAAAAGGCGCTTATCAAATGAATATCAGGCGCATTCATAACCGTCGATCTGTATAGATCGGACAATGTTCGTTCATCTCTGCCGCGCCCGTAGCCTACCTGCCCATCGTCTGATCATACCATAAAATCAAAGGCCTGGAGTCTATCTGTCTCGGTGGTCCCTGCCCAGTGTCCACTATTCAAAAATGCCCAGTATCTATCGCACCGCCTTTCGTAGGCGGGCGGTATTTCTCAATTCAGAGCGATTCCATACATCGCGTGACGCGTGGCTCCATCACTATTCCAAAACCGCTACCTCATCGCGCATTATCATTTGACTGAGGATACAGAGCGATATGCACTATAGCCTTCCGATCTGGGGGTCTCCATGCAACGATCATCGCACTACGGAGATGCACGGGTGTTAATCCAAGTGTACAGTGCCCCTGGCCCACTGCCCATCACCTCTGATGCATTCACAGCCGTCGATCTCCTCCTGAGATCGGACGGTCTAGATCATTTGCATGCTCCGTCGTTGACTCGTTCTTCCTCCACGTCACCCGTTCCACGTGCGTGTCACATGTTTCCTCCTCTCGTTATATATTCCAGTCATAAGTCAAATTTTCATTGTTTTACGTTAAAAACCTCCGCCTAGTCCGTCTACCATAGTTCCACTGCATTTTTCGTCGCCACCTCGCATTCTTCCACCATTTCATCATGCCGCATTGCTACGCAGTCATCCCCATTGCATCTCCATCCCCAAGCATGGTTTTCCTAACGAGTTTGCGGGTTTTTCAAGGTTACAGCGGCAATAAATCTCCATGTTTCAGTCTATCTTACTGTAACTGGAGCACATGAAAGGACCATGTCTCAGGGATTGAAATCATGGAGAAAGTCCTGGGAAAGTATGCCGACAAGACTCCCATTAAAGAAGCAGGGGTAAAAATCTGTCAAACCCTCTAGAGTCATTCAAAGCACAAATTGCGCAAATGGAGATATTAATGGAACAACAGAGAAATATCAGCAGATGATCGAGGAATTAAACGTTCAGTATTGAATATCCTACAACGTAATCCAGGGTTTAGAAGGTAGATGGTACCATTCGCAAAAAACACTACCTTATGGCTTTCTTTTCAGCACCATTTTCTTTCAGGAAAGGACGAAATTTTTATGTGATTTTACTACTTTGTCGTGTTCCTGGAGAGATTTCTACCCAGTGAATTTATTTCAGTTAGTAAGCCACAGAGTACAAACAACATTACAAATTCATCGAGCAGTATGGGCGTGCACGTCTCCGCCATTTTGTTTTAATGAGACAATTAAATGTTCATCACCTACTCCCTTTTTCGAGCTTTCTTGTTCTCCTATAAATCTCCCAAAGAACAGATGATTTAGGGTTCCAGATTTTATCAAAAAATTATGCAGTGAAAGGCTTTTTGTATACATTTTGTATAACTCTTGTATGAAGGCTCAGAGCCCATAGGTTTTCAGTGAGGAGGAGTTCCATATGTTAAAGAGGATTCTGGTATTTTGTATTTCACAGTCTATAACTTTCTCTTATGTGTTATTTAAATAGATCATTTCATTTCATCCATATTTCATGTATCACGTTTCGGAATGTGAGTGGCTCACTGATTTTTGGTATGGATTTATCCTAGTTGATACCCATACTCGGATTAGTCAAGCGCTTTAAATGCGGCTCATGCATGATATTCTATTCCACTATTCATCTAAACCATATTTCTGCTATATTAGTTTCTTTGGGAGGGTGTTTTTAAAACGCTATCGTCAGTTATGGATTCTTAGATTGGTAAGCCCATGCATGGTGGTATTGTGTATCTGGATATCAGCTCAATGATAACTAATATCTTCTCAATATTTCATTCACTACATACACCTTCTGATAATTTATTTCTTTGAGGTATTTCTAAATTTTCCCTCTTTACAGTAAGCTGTCTCTGAATTTTCTGTTGCTTTTATATTGGAGTTTTGCATGTTGCCTCTGCAGTATTCTTTTCCCTGTGTCAGTTTCTGAGGGTCTTGGTCCCATTCAGATTAATATTCCTTGTTTTACAAGAGGTAGCATGAGAGAATTTTATTGATAACTTCATTTGTTATACCATATGCTCCTTGCTATATAATATGTCCTAGGCACTGGTCTATCACAACTCTAGGTTGTCTCTAGGAATGACAACAGGTACTATGTTTCTGATTTAGTTGAATGTGCGGGTTACTTAAAAAAAAAAAAATCGTCCTGAATACGTTGATGAGTATTGTCATTTACAGAGCATTTACACTTATTTGGAGCACCTAGACTTGTCTATTTTAGGATATATGTTATGCTTGATCGATACCTGATCTGATCCTAACCTTAGTAAGTTCACGACACACCTCGGGTGAGACTCTCTGCTCTTCAAAGTAGGGTGAAAATGCCGAAGTTGTGCTAGACTACTATGGAAAACCTTATTGGCCTCCATCCTAAACCTGGGTCTTCCCCAAGAGACCTTTTTCCTTTCCAAAAAGTGGTTTTGTTGCCGGAAACTGAAGTTCAATTTTGGAATTAGATCATGGGATCGCAGATCTTCAAGAAAGAAATACGAAACTAGTGGGATAACCACCTAGATCAGTTCATAGCTCAGCAAGCGGAGTTGAGACAACAAAGGGAGAAATATGTTAAGAATCGAGTTCTATTCTCTGAATCCGCCAATGATATCTATGAGATATTCTGGGGAAATTTTCCAGAGGAGATCTACAACTGGTTGAGGAGACTACAGACCAAGACAGTCCAAAGAAGCTTGCGGAAGTTCTGTCGCAAGTGGTTGCATATAGATCTGGTAGCAATCCATCGGTTAGATATTGATTTGACCTGAGCAGTAGATTTCTGGGTGTAATATATGTTGGAGGGATACATAGTGGAGTTTGCAGCTGAGTGTTACCAGTCTTTCTTGAAAGCGGAGGTCATATTCAGGTTAGGGTTGCATGGAGAGCTGTTGAAGGAGATCCCTCTGTGGATCAAAGCTTTGATGGTGGACGCAGGATTAATGGAGTTCAAAAAATTTGAAAGGGAGACCTAAACCTCTAGTACTGGGGGAAGGATCTAAGGGAGAGATGCTACAAGTATGTTGGAAAGGGGAATATGGATATGGGTGCCAAAACCTCCAATAGGTTGAGGGAACGATGAGCACATCGGAGGGCAAAAATCGCTGAGAAGTGGCGAGAAAGGGTGATGAAGAAGTTGGAGAAACAGGAAAGGAATAGAGAAAACAAAGAGAAGATGCCTCAGATGACAAAGGAGATGGAAGGTTAGGTGGGTTCCCAAGATATAGGAGGGACCATCAAGGAATTGTGGTAGGTGTATAGGAGCCCAAAATAAAAAAATAAGGGAAATGAATACGATGGAGATGACACATGCCCCGAGGAGACGTTCAATGTGGAGTTTTATGTTGCGATGGAGCAACTATTCTAAGAGGGGCTGGCACCCATAACCCCAGGTAACTCTATTCCCCAAAGTTCAAGTAGGTCTAGTCATGACCTTCCCCTAGTACTCTATCAACTACTAGGTGAAATTTTTGTTAAGTTACAGGAATTGAGTAAGTTGAATAGTGTTCAATCTACAGTAGTAATACACACAAGCAGTAGTGCTAGTAATACCATTTCACAACCGGGAGTCAGGGGTTTTGTTCTAGTAACCCCCACATAAGAAAGCATGGCGAGATCATTTACCCGATACCCAGAGTTATCTAGGAGGGGTAATGATGATGTGGAACAACACTGGTACCTCTGTGAGTCCATATGGAGGGCTCAGGAGACACCAGAGGCAGGTAAGTTGATATAATTTCAAACTACTCTTAGGGAGAGAGCTCTACATTGGTTTATAAAGTGGTTTGAGGCTCATCAGAACCTAGCGACAGACAATGTAAAGAGAGATTTCGTTAAGGAATTCAAATTACCCCAAACAGATTAGCAGGGTTTTTTAGAGATGTGGGAGATCAAGAAGCGAGAGGGGGAAACTACATGGGGTCTAATAAGGAGATTCAAGGCATGTGATTGGAAAGGTTATTTATCCAATTGATCCTAACCATCAGAGAGAATGGTTCATCAAGGCCCTTATTCCATTAAGAAGAACTCCACTGACACAACAGAATATCGAGACGTTACAAGACACATTGGAGCAAGCTATGAAGATAGAGGCCATGGCGGGATATCTACAAGAATTTAAAGGAGGAGCATCAGCTCAAGACCCTTCCATACTGGGTTTACAACATCAGATAGCTAGCCTAACAGAGAAGCTGAAAGAAATTAAACCAATGTAGTCGGCAAGACCAAACGTATGGTGTACGCATTGTCTAATGGAAGGACACATGGTAACCGAATGTCCTAGGTTGCGGGGCCAGAACGTGGGGACATCAGCAACAAGGGCACAGTGAGCTCTGCCAGTAGGAGGAGTTGCATAGATTATATCTGCCACAACACCAGCACACAGGGTTCCCCGCGCAACAGAATATTGTGAAATATGCAAAAGCATGGGTCATCCACCCCACCTATGCCCAATATTGGAAAAATACTCCAATGTTCTGAACAACATATACAATGAGTTTTGTGCTTCTACCACACACAACACAGAGCAGTGTAGGGCTCTGGATGCATTAGCGGAATGATTGGATAGGCATTCATATAGAGTAAACGAGGCTCCTAGCTGACGAGGGGGAGGCATGAGAGGATGTCGAGCTATAGGAAGAGGGCCAATACGATGTTACAATTGTGACTAGGAAGGTGACGTATCTAGGGAATGTCCACTTCCTATAAGACCTGGTGCTCTCAGTGCAGAGTCAACACGCATGCAACAGAATACTGCCCAAGGCTCATTAAAATATGGGAAGAAAGAGCCAAACAAAGAGGAAGAGGTATGGTAAATGTAGAGCCAAGAATAATAGAGGCTTAAGCTATGCAGAATGTGGCCATAGTGACACGAGGGGGAAAAATAACCAGGGAAGATGCACAGACGACAGAACCGATAAAATTGATAAGGCCAGCATCTCCAAAGCCACTGTTTAGGCCAGAAATATAAAAGCAATACTTTAGAGAAGCAGTGGAAACCTTTGCCCAACTTGGGGGAAGCAAAGGCATTGAGTTTCCACAGGCCAAGGAAGATACCGAGAACCAAGTTAGTACAAGTACTCCGATTGAAGAATGGTTTTGTCTATTTTTAAAAATTGTTAACAATGCGCCAATGTTGGAACAGTTAAAGCAGAACCTGCAAAGGGTGGTGCAAGAGGCCACACAACCAGGGGAGTCAAATGGTACAACTCACAAATACATACGAAGAGTAAAAATAAATAAGAGAAGGACAGGAAAATAGTTCCGGGTGAATACTCAAGCTGCGGGATTCCAAATTAAGGACACAATGCTTGACCTAGGGTCAGATGTAAATATATTTCCAAGGAAGACATGGGAAGCATTGGGAAAATCGAGGCTAACATATTCACCAATTCAAATCCGTATGGAAAACCAATACTGCATTGTGCCCATAGGATGACGGGAGGAGGTTGAAGTCATTGTTGCAGGAGTAAAGACATACACGGACTTTGAGGTGATAGACATTATGGGGGATAAAGATCCCTATCCAACATTATTGGGGACCGACTGGGCTTTTGAAAAATACGTAGTAATAGATTTAAAGAAGGAATTGATGATCTTTTAGGATGGGGAGGTCAGGGTCACCTAGCCACTCGACCCATATCAAGGTCCCCGATACACAGAGTCTATTGACAACAGAGAAGATGCTCAGCTTCTTGATCATCTGTATCAGATGACTGTAGGAAAAAGGGAAGATTATATCAACCCGAAAGCGAGGGGATCTGTGAGTTGGAGAAGTATTCAAAACTCAAACTTAGGCTCATAGATAGCCTGGGATGATTGGCAGTAAAGGGGATATGAGACCAATACAAGAAGATGCACCAACATCGAAATAATCAATTGGATCGGGACTGAGGTAAGAGATTACCTAACTCTATCAAATATGAATGCTCTAAATACTTTTATTTCCAGAATGGAATATAATATACCAGCAGACCATAGGGTCCCACTCATGGATAAAGCCTTACAATCCACATCAGCAAGGTGGTGGAGTAACCACTGCAACTCACTGTCGTGATGGGAAAAAGTTGCAATAGCATTGAAAGCCAGGTTCAAGGAAGAAGAAGAACCACATTTCACTGAAAAACACCAAGGGGACTCAGACCCCAAAAAAAATTTGAAAAAGTGTGTGGATCAATGGAAAAAGGCAGGATACTCGAAAGATCTTTGGGTACACTAGTTTATACATTCACTGGAGTTGATTCCACAAGCTTGGTACCTAACTGAAGAGAGAAAAAGAGGAACCAGTACTTGGCAAGCCGTTGCGGAGAAATTTATGCAGTGCTTCTTATTTGAAGGAAAAATAGAACCAGTCACCCAAGCATTGCAAGCTATTAAAATATATTGTTCTTCTCGGAGTTTCAGGAGGAGGATGAACAACTGCTCCCAAACGAAAGCATTAGACAGTCGGTAGCATGTAAGAAGATAAACAGTGAAATGGATGATGATGATATAGAAGGCCCTAGACATCTGTATTTTGAGGAAAAGGAGTGGGAGCGGGATATTAAGGAAGACCCAAAAACAAAAGGAATTCATTTGATACCACTGAAAACCAAGAAAATGAACATTGGGACCGTAAAAAAGCCCAAACTTGCGTCAATCGATGATTATTGGGATGACGAGATGACTAAGGAGATATTCAATCTGCTACAAGAATATGAGGACTTGTTTCCATCATCAGTAGCGGAGTTGAAAGGAATAAAAGGAGACATGGGGGAGATGCGTATAATTTTGAAGCCCGATGCAAGACCAATCAAGCACAGAGCCTATCGGCTGAATCCAAGAGTGAAAGAAAAATTTAAGGCAGAGATTGAAAAAATGTTAAAGGCAGGATTGATATTCCTGGTGGAAGAATCAGAATGGGTAAGTCCAATAGTCATACAAAGCAAAAAGGATAAGTCTGAAATCTGAGTTTGTGTTGACTATAGGAGCTTGAATAATGCTTATATACATGACCCATTCCCTACTCCATTCAACGACGAAGTCCTTGAAAACGTTGCGGGGAATGAGGCTTATTCCTTTATGGATGGATTTTTAGGATACCATTAGGTAAGGATAGCCGAAGAGGATAAGAGAAATACAACTTTCACCACCGAATGGGGTTCCTTTTCATATCATGTAATGCCATTTGGATTGAAAAATATGCCAGCAGTATTCTCACGCAATGTGATAGCAGCATTCTGTGAATACATCCACAAATTCCTGGAAGTCTATATGGATGACTGGATTGTCTACAACTTGTTGAAAGACCATGCAACGTTATTGAGGATAATTTTTGACAGGTGTAGGCAACTCCAGATTTCATTGAACCTTAAGAAGTGCATCGTTGCAGTGCCTTTTGGAACACTGCTAGGACATGTTGTATGCAACCAAGGAGTTTGCATTGATCCAACAAAAGTAGCAGTTATAATTAAGTTGGAGGCACCAGAAACAGTGAAGCAGTTAAGGTCACTGCTAGGCCACACAGGCTACTATAGTTGATTCATCCACAACTACATAAAGATAAAAACACCATTGGAAAAGTTGTTACAGAAGCCAGAGCAGTTTAGTTGGAAAAAGGATTGCACGACGACCCTGAATACTTTGAAGGAAAAATTGGCAAGTGTGCCAATATTGGTTCACCCTGATTGGGACAAGAAATTTCATGTCCACATTGATGCTTTGAGCATCGCACTTGGAGCAATTCTAGCTCAACCAGGGGACACTTCTATTGATCACCCAGTTTATTTTGCAATTCGTAAGTTATCAACAACGGAACTACACTACACTACAATAGAGTGGGAAACATTAGCAATGGTGTATTCCATTCAAAAGTTCCACCACTACCTACTAGGAGGTATGTTTAAGTTTTTCACATACCATTCAGCTTTAAAGTACCTAGTAAACAAACCGGTCTTAGAAGGAAGAATCTGCAGATGGCTCTTACTCTTTCAAGAGTTCACCTTTGAGGTGATAGTGAAACCCGAGAGACTGAATGTGGGGCCTGACCACCTGCCAAGGCTGGAAAAAGGAGAAAATGGAGGGTCTCTGGATGATCAACTGCTGGATGTTGATATTTTTAGAGTAGAAGCCATCCCAGAATACTTAGACTAGATAGCAAGCTACCTGACAACAGGACAGTGCCCAAAAGAATATACAACAGTCCAGAGAAGACACCTAGTAGTCCGAGCAGCAGAGTATCAGCTAATAGCAGGACACCTGTATAATATGGGGCTAGACCAAATCTTATGAAGGTGCATCTTGGATCATGAGAGAGAAGGTGTACTATGGAAATTCCACTGTGGAGTTGCGGGAGGGCATGTAGGAGCAAAACCGACGATGAGGAAAATACTGCAGGCAGGTTTATGGTGGCCGACAGTGCACATGGACAGTAAGGCATTTGTCAAAAAATGCGATGTATGTCAGAGGACGAGATGTCTATCACATAGAGACGAGCTCCCACTTCACCCAGTAAAGGCATTGCAACCATTTGAGAAATGGGTAGTTGATTTTATAGGCCCGATTGCACCTGTCGCAAGACACTCACAGGCTAGGTATATCATAATGGAAATAGACTATTTGACAAGGTGGGCAGAGGAAATGCCAGTGAAGGATTGCACAACCAAAACAATGGCTCGATTCATATTTGAAAATATCATCAGGAAGGTTTGGTTGCCCGAAAAGTCTGACAAGCGATCAGGGTACACTGGGACGTAAAAGGGTTTAATGAATATTTGCAATGTTGAATGAGACGACTGGGACGAACGTGTACCAGAAAAAATGTACGCATACAGAACAATTGTCAAGAGATTAAAAAACTAGACCCCGTTCCAGCTGGTGTACGGGAGGGAAGCAGTGGTACCGGCTGAGTTTGTCATACTGAGTCTCCTAATCACAACATCTATCCAATTATCAGAGGAAGACTCGCTGAAAGATTGATTACAGGAGCTACAAGAGCTGGAATAAGATAGGTTTCTGGAAGAATTCCACCAAACTATCCAAAAAGAGAAAAAAAGCTTGGCCCGACCGCCATATCAAGCACAAAACATTCATGGTTGGAGGAAAAGTTTTACTTTATGACAGTAAGTTCCAGAGGTTCCCAGGCAAATTGAGAATTCATTGGCTAGGACTGTACCACATAATAGAAATCATAGATTCAGAAGCATTTCGGTTAGCACAACTGGATGGACAGATACTACCAGGATGGATGAATGGCACACTCCTGAAGCCTTATCATGAGTAAGTTCCACATTTCAACTTTCAATAACTCTCACAACTGAGAGGATTTAATAGGGTAGATTATATTAGATAGAGTCAATAAATCTCTCACACCTGAGAAGAGCTTAGATAGAAATCCCAATAAAGAAATTTTAATGCCAAGCAAAAATTCAGAGTTGTGATGTGGAGACCGCAACGCAACCGATTGTGGTCGGGGGGAGGGTAGTGTCCAGCATGTCATCCATGTCAGAGAACAAGTGTGTCAAATATCATTCCAACATCATGACTCATAGTACCCATGTTAGTCCGTAGGATTACCGAGATTTGAGAAGTAATTTCCATCATTAGCATCGTCCATACTGCAATAAATTTTCCATAATAGGCCATAATCATTACCCATTGCGTCTGCCCAACTCCTAAAGCCACAGTCAGATTTTTCAGAACCCACCTCATCTCGGTAACTAATCACACGATTATAGCCATGGGGGAAGGCATGGAAAATTACTTAGTTATAGGGTCTTATCAACCTTATGCGTGCTGGTTACTTACATAACTTACATGAAAGAAAGCATGAGAATGCCAGAGAAGTCCGAGTTAGGACTAGAAACAGCGAAGGTAGCAAGAGAAACATCATCAGAAGAAGTTCAGAGGGGGCATCTAGAGGCAGGAATTTATAAGGAAAGAGGAGTAGCTCTAAAAGTGTACCAGAGAAGAGCTAAAATGACCAAGGTAGCGCCAACATTTGTTGAGCAGGAGATCGATGAAAGAATCCAAAACATGGAGTTGCTAGTGGGAAAATATGATAGCGCGTCACTAATCGATCCTGACTTGACATACTCTTTACAATTCCCAGTGATGAAGAAACAAGTCCACATGGAAAATTGTGCCACAGAAGTAGGACAAGAAGTAACAAGAGTACTCCCAAAGTTCAGAGTTGTCCAGCAATCCACCATACTGAACCTCAGAAATCTTCCAGTGTTTATCACCACAGGAGCTACGATGCAGTGCACAAATTTCTTGCTGAGAAGAATCCACAATGGATTTCTGTGGCTAGGAAGATAAATACCAATTCATGTGGAAGACATTCACAGGTTAATTAGGCTATCACAAGAAGGGAGAGACGTCTCCATGACATTCCAAAATGTGTCAAATAGAGCGAAGAAAGCAGGACATGGCGACTAATATAGGAAGTATGACACCAAGAGAGGAGGAAAGGGGACCAAGCGGGGGGAAAATTTTAAGAACCCCCTAAATTTATATATATAATAAATGGGCGAATCCCCATGATACATAGGAAAAATGGAAGGCGATTTTATTAATAATATAATATGTACCAAGATAGTCCTAATCAACAAGCTAGTGGTCAAGTTTTCATGTTATTTGATTGCGAGAAAAACTATGAAAAATTACACAAAATGGGAGTGTACGATGGATACCATCTCAATTACAGAACACTGTATCCAGGGGGCACAACTAAATTGGTGTTAATTTCTACTTAATGAGTTATTCGAAGCTTGTGAGGATAAATACAAGAGAGCCACTGGGTTCATCTACAGTTATCTTTTCATGGCATTGGCAATGTGGAAATGGACATTCCCAGGAATTAGAAAGCCTCTGTAAATTGCAATAGGTCAACCGTTAGCAATGAAGTTCACACCTTGGAAAGCGTCAGGGGACCCTAGCACTAAGGAGGTGAACGAGGAAGCATTCAAGTTCTGGTATAGCCAGATGGTTGACATTGTGATGAGACAACAAAGAATCCCAAGGAGCTTGCTGGACAATTATTTTGCACAAGTATGGTTTGAAGTCAGCCATAAACACACCTACATCAAGCCAACATGTGTGTCGTAATCGACCTTCAAGATGAAGCGGTTGAAGTTTCAAATCGATGAAAGAACTTTCCACATTGAAGTATGTTCATGGCCAGGGGTAGGAATGGAGGTCAAAAGCAGATTCTATTACTATTCATTTGATGACATGCTACCAGATCCATTTCCAGGGGAAACACCAGAGGAAGCGATGGCCAGAATGTCGCGACTACATCTGACACCAATCATGGAGGAGCTGAACACAAAGGTACAAAGCTTTAACCGGGTAGTTCAAACTCTAACAAGTGATTCTTCATTTTTTTCCATGTTTATGGAATTTCAGGCCTCCAATTCTGCCTCCTCTTCCATCACATCCCCCATAGTCACGACCATACAACTTAATTTGTTTAATTCACCAGCAACAACAACCACAGTTCCTGTCAAAAAGAGTAAAGCCTCAAAGCCACCCGTAGCTACACCAAAAGCCAAGAAGGCAAAATTTACAGTGTCTAGCCAGGTCGTTGATCTCAAGGGGGAAGATCAAACGTAACCAATGGACATGGGGGCCCCAATCCAATAAGAGCCATTGAAAAAACCCCAGGTAACTGAGGAGCTACCTCTAATCAACCCCTATTCCTTTTTAAATATCTGTATATCTCCACCTCACATTCACCACTCATCGGCCCACCCTCATTCACCTCTAAATACCATCCAGCCCGAACACCCTCCATATCATCCACCATATCTAACCCAGTCTAAGCATAGAGTAAGACAAACGGAGACAACGAGGCGGAAGTTAACTCCAGTACAGCATTGGTACCTAAGGTTAACCAACCCCTGGTTGAACAGGTGACTTTTCAGGACCTTTTAAGTCATGGGGGATCTTTTACTGCAGATACAACACCCCAGCCTGAAGAGTTGAACCCGTTTCAAAAAGAAAAGTAGTGCCCCACTTTGGTTGATGAACACTGATCCTTCATACTCTATTCTTTGAGGACCTCAGGTTGAGGATCCAGACACATGACTCTAATATTAGTGGATTTGATGGTTATGTACGTTCTTTATTGATACTGTGATGATGACATCATTGACGGATATGTATGTTCTCTATTGATATCATGATGATGATAGATTTTATGGATATATATGTTTTCTATTGATGTTACGATGATGATGCCTTTGATGAATATGTCATCACTTCCATGGTTTGAAACTTCGTGACGAAGTTTAATTTAAGGGGGGGGTGTATGTAGTGCCCCACTCTAGATTTATGACCTTGATATGACATTAGCAATGATTTAGCCTTAAGGCTCACACATTATTATTTGAGGACCTCAGGTGGAGGATACTGACACTTCACTCTACTATTAGTGGATGTGTTTATTTCCTAGTCGATGTTAGGATGATGGTGGCTTTGATGGATATGTATTGAAGTTATGATGATAGTTGTGATCGATGTGTCTACTTGCATTACTTTTGGTTCACGATAAACAATGATGTGGATGACTATGTCATGTTGATGATTTTGTTGTGAAAATGACTAACACTAAGAAACTTGGTTACTGATGATTATTGAGTATTACAGGAAACCGCCAGAGGCACTCGCATATGATGAGTTGACAACATCTGGTTTGATAGAAATTAATATTTTTGTATTTGAACTTCTAAGTTCAGTTTGAAACTTGTTATATATATATATATACATATACTCTGATGATATGTCATTGGTTGCAGGAACATGTTAGTTGCTTGGCCGAATGACTCACATATGGGTCATGGGGTTGTACAATTGGATGGAACAACATGGGAGAGGTGGAACAATGTCCCTGATCTCACCCGCTAGCCTCCCACCGTGACTTAGGTTGGAAAGGTCGAAGTACCTTTTCCTTGAAGATCACAATGTCATGAGGGCAGGTCCCAAATTTGGTTCGCTCACGAGCATTTTCTGGGGGGCGCGCATCAAGGCAGATTCCTTGATCCCCAGCAACATTATTCTCACTATAGCAGGCAACATATGAGATGATAGGGGTCTCTGGCGTTGCACATATAATTTCCCCTCGTAACCATTGGATGCTTGAAGGGCAAGTGGTATGGCACCCTTAGAATTTCAAGAGAAATTCTTGAAGGGCACGACCGACTTGGCACCCTTAGCATCAGAAATAAATTCTTAGGCATGACACCCTTGGAACTTCGAATGGAATTTCTTTAAGGGCATGACCAACTTGACACCCACGACATCATTAAATAAACTATTAAATATAATCAATATATGAAAATCCAACTAATTCATATCCGGTGACATATGAGGTTAGAACCAAAGGAATTAAATCAAGAATAAAACTTAGGGTAAGGGAGGAATAGGAAAAGATAAAATATTTTACCATGATAACTCTACCCTTTCCTTGTTAAACAAAATTTTAAGTGGATAAGGTACATAAGTAACTTAATTAGGCAAAAAGGGGGAAAGAGGGACATAGAGTTAAGTATAAAGATTTATTAAAAACTTCAATAAGAGAAGAGGGTGGTGAATTAAAATAAGATTAATAATTTAAAATTAGAGAAAATTAGAGAACTTCCATGTGGCAAGAGCTAACATAAGAATATTCATCATAAAAGCAAATTGAGGTAGTTTAAGGGGACCAAATCTGATAATTATCAATTAACTTCAGTAATAAAGACAATTTAAGGAGTAAAAAGGGGGAATCAAGAGACAACTAGGAGAATAAATAAGAAGCCTTGTTGGGTTGAGGGAAATACTATTTTTATATGAATAATTAAGTAAATCATTTTGGGAGAGTCTTGATGAGAGGGTGACACATGGGTGGGTGAATAATCAAATTTTGGGTTAAAAAATAAATAAATTATTTATGCATGAACTTCGAAGTGTCACCTATGAAGCCTGTTAGGTCTCTGTAATAAGCAAGATTGGAAAATTCCGATCACAGAGTTAACATCATTTCAACCAACTTTGGGATTCTAGGATCTAGCCTTCCTGAATACGGAGAGGGATCTCTCCAGTATGTACAAAGATGGATTTGTCTTTGAAGTTTGGGGTAATAATATTAGGCTAGTTATGAAGTCCAAGGGTTTGTTTGGTTTTTTGGATGGTTGAACATAGTTGTTGTCTGAGGCGGAAAGATCTATATGCAAATAGGTTCAAAAGTGAGAAGTTGCAAGTAACCAGAATAAGCTTTAGTTAATATGAAAGATGATGGCAAGCTTTCAGTCTATTGGGCTATGGAGTCATAATAGGATTCAATTGGAAGAGCAAGAGGAAAGAGTGGTCCATGGGGCAAGTCATCTATGTCTAAGGATCTCTTCAAAGTTTGATTCATGGAATGGAAAGGCGCAATAAGAAGGGAAAAAACAGATGCAAAACAAAGAGCAGCCCAGGATCTGGTAGGTACTTTGAAACTAGCCAGCCTTTGACCAGGCACTTGAGGAAAACATAGAAAACTAGGATCTGGTAAGTACTTTGAAACTAGCCAGCCTTTGATACACTTCCAATAGAAAGCATGTAAAAACAAAGGGAAACTTGAGGGCAACCTTTGGAGTAGAAACTAGCGGGCCAGGCTCACCACAAATCCTCTCCTACCTCTTCTTTACTTGGTTACTTTCAAGACAATCACAGAGATAACACAGAAAGGCCTAAGATCTGGTAAGTACTTTGAAACTATCCAGCTTTTAACACATTCTAAGGGAAACAATCAGACAATTATGCAGACAAGTCTCGGACCAGGGCTAACCATATCTTCCTTCAGTTCATCTTCACACAACAT
Organism: Pinus albicaulis; assembly: GCA_034641835.2. Classification (NCBI taxonomy): domain Eukaryota; kingdom Viridiplantae; phylum Streptophyta; class Pinopsida; order Pinales; family Pinaceae; genus Pinus; species Pinus albicaulis. The sequence goes on from CM076572.1 coordinate 696,264,145, forward strand.
ATGCAGAAAGTAACATTCAAAAATAATATCCAGCTAAGACAATAAGACGAGGGAACACTAGCATTCCTATGCTTAAACTGAATTAAATCATTTCTAAATAACACAGATTGAAGAAAACATTGGGATAAAGATTTTCAGCCAGAGAAGGTTACTGATATGCAGTAGGTCCTAACACTATTTAAACTGTTCTTTACAGAGGAATATGAAACAACATGAAAACTAAAACAAAATAACAAGTTACAATGAGAATAACATCACTGTCAAAATAGACCAGGATCCCATAAATCAGCTTGTATTGATGCTCCAAACCAGTTACAATCTTCAAGTACAATGTTTTAATTCATCTTTCTTTCACAACCTAACTTATCTGCTACAAGCAGATCTCCAAGAGCCAGTGAAACTACTATTTACAACAGAAGTCTTCAGCTCAATCACATTACAATGCTTCAGCAATTTACTTTGACAATCAACCCCTCACTCATTTTCTACTGAAGTATTTATAGAAGAATGAGGAGGTGAGATCTGATAAAAGATCTCAAAATCAATTAATACAGGAATTAATGTCTTTCTTGGCCCTTGGGGACTCAGAAAGGAAAATGTACAGGTGTTCTATTGCATTAACTGATTTACACTCACGATTTAAGCCCAGTGGGAGCTTCATTTGACTTTTGAGGCTCTGTGTATTACTAGGGTTGCTATGCCGACATTCTGTCATTAATTTCCTGGCAGAAATAACTCCTTTGGCTATGTCGAGGCAAAATACCTGATCTCGCTCCATAAATTTAGCACCTTATTGAGTGTTTTGAGGCAATAGGTGGCACTGGGGTAGCTGAGGAATCAATTTTCCTCAGATATGGCGGTGGAGGCATTCGTCTGATAAACACTTTTAGGTTTTTTATTTAAACTATGTTTTGAGTCAGGGATTAGGCTTTTGATAACTGTCTTAGCCATAATCCCCGCCAATCTGTCCTTTAAATCTTTGTTCTGATCCATCTCTGGCTTTCTACAATCTAATACTCTTTCTCTGCAATTTCTTTGTTGTTTTCCAAGTTTAATCAGGGGCGTATAGCAGCAAAGTCTCATGAAACCCCGTTGACAATAAAGTTCTGCACCCTGTAGATAATTTCTCTAAGGTACTTGAAAGTCAGAGGATCGTCATCCTCGTCCCACGAAAATTCTCCATTTAAATCGGAAAAAACCTTAAACCTGCACAAAACAAACAAAATGAGGAAATCCTGCGTTTATATGGGTAGATATGCATCGGAGGGTGTGCGGAGGAGCGGGGCAATCTGAGCCGTCGATCACACCATGATCGACAGTCGGGAGCGATCGGGAAAGTCAGTGGTGGAGGGAGTTTTACTGGGCTACAGAATCAGGTAATTGAACGTGGATCGTCGATCTACAGAGATCGACGGTGGAGATGGATTTTCAGTTGCGCCGGGGCCCAGTTAAATGGTATGCAGCTTGGTTAAATAGCGAGCAACTTCAATGAAGGACAGTCGTCGGATGCGAAGGTTCAGATCAAATTGCGGTCAATAATTCCACTGGGTGGCCATGGTCTAGAAGTTAATGCGCGAGAAAAAAGGTTAAGCAGTGGTTTTGGAATGGTACAAGGGACACACGTCCAAAAGCGTATGGAATCGCTGGTCATCGGCTTAAAACCGTCCTTGGCACGAAGGCGGTGCAGAAAAACCCAAGCAGTTTTGGGGAAACAGCGCGAGGAACGACGGGGTCCACAAGGCGAGTAGCGCTCCGCGCCGTCCGATCTGCAGAGCAGATCGACGGTCGAGATTGTTCCAAAATCACATAGGCAGAAAACTTTAGAAATTGATAAAAAAACCCAATTTTCATGATTAATAAAGGTTTTCTTGGTGTTTTGGGCAGAAAAAGAGTAAGCGCCTGAGTGTCTTGGCGCCTGGGTTTATGGTGGGAAAAATGGGCAGGGGCTTAGCCTGAGGGGCTTAAGTCCAACGCATATAAAAAGTGTGTTTTTAATGGTTTTTCAAGGGAAGTGAAGGTTACGGTAAGATCAAAAAGTGGGTTTAAAACTTTATAGAATGAATTTTATGAAATGGCAAGGGGGAAAACTGGAATTGTGGGGTTTTCATGAGAAAATAGAGAATAGACAATGAGGTTAATGGAGGGAAAAAAGAAAGGGAAACGGGTCCTTTGTAGAAGTATTCAACTGTGGATTTTAATAGGATTTCAGAGGCCTTTGAAGTATGAAACAACAATGAAAGATTTGGACAGAGGGAAAATAGGCAGGAGGCCTTATAAAGACTTCAAGAGCCAACAACTTTTAATGATAAAATTTGTTCCTTGGAGGCTCCCAAAAGTTTTAGCCACCTTTTGGTATAACAAAATATTATAGGTGGCTAACAGTGGCTCCACTTGGGGATGGTGCCATCTTGAAGGCATCAAGAATTCAGACTTGATTTCTCTGGGAGGCAGGCTTGTGCCTCATCAATGATTTCCCCCCTTTGCTGGATGATCTTGCTTTTCCCTGAGAAAAAGTGTCAGTCATGAAAGACAATGAACTTTATCAATACAACCTTCTACCTACCCAATCCTATTGATCTAGCATTTTTTCTTCATTTAGAATGCACTTGGATTGGCAAACTCTTTACAACCCTTTATTCCTTTGAAAGCATACAAACTACTCTACTTCTACTTCTTATTTCTCCCTGAACTCGGATTAAACAATTGGGCTCAGATTTTCTCTACTTAATCTACTGTCTGTTGGGATTGAACTATCCAACAGACTTTCATTCTCTAATTTCTACGACAGAAATTTAAAAACAGCCAAGTCAAGATTAAGTTGTTTGACTTGCTGTGATCTATGGCATAAAAACAAGCTGCACATAGATTATTAGCAGAAATTTTAAAATCAAAATGGAAGGCTTAAGATCTGAAAGTCTCTTATCATGGCCTTTTCTTTTCTTCACAGCTCTGCTTTTGCTTTGCTTTTGAGCTGTATTTTCTTTTCTTCTGGTTCAGATTTTAGGCTGATTAGAACCAGATCTCCTATCTTGTGACTCGGAAAATAAAATAGTTTTGAGTCATCTTTCTTTGGAAACTTTGGTTCAGATTTTGAGCTTGTTTGAACCTTCAATTTCTATCCTAATCTATCTACTGATAAGCCAAGATTGGACAGTTTGGCCAATCTAATTCACTAGGCTATCAACAGAAAAATTTAAAGCTAACTAGTCAAGATTAAACATTTTGACTAACTAGAAGTGTGTTTTTGAGGAGTGGCATTTGAGCTTGCACACTTCCAGATTTATTTCTCTTTTTGGCATGGGTCTTTGCCTTTCTTGTTTTTATTTCTTCCCTCTTTTCATTTTTCTTTGTTTTTGTATTTTTAGTTTTTCGTAACTTGAATGCAATGGTGGATGAAATATTCACAATGAAAAATGGCAAAGATGGCACTAAAAAAAAAGATCAAGAGAAGTAATGCTTCAGCATCCTGCCATTTACAGGACCCCCAAACAATTCTGTTCCATCCAGTTCCTGCAAGAAAAATGCATTATTACCAGCAACTGAATGAATAGTGTAAGGGCCAAGCCATAGGTTGTCAAATTTTCCATGCTTGCCATTTTCTTCCCTTCTTGAGTCCCACTTCAAAACTTTATCCCCAATCTTGAAATTGCTAGCCTTTGTTCTTCTATCAAATATCTTCTTGATACTGTCTTGCTTCTGCAATGATTTTCTATAGACCTCCTCCCTAGTTTGCTAAAGATGAATAGTCTGATTTATTCTTCTGGTCATGTCATTTTCTTCAGTCTGCAGCTCTTGGATCAACTTCATAACTGGTACCCCAAGACTGTTAGGAAAAATTGCATCTGTACCATACACAAGCTGGAAAGGCGACATACCAATAGATTTCTTCAAAGTTAATCTGTCAGCCCAAAGTGCATGGACCAGCTTTGTGTGCCAAGACTTCTTGTTGTCCTCCAAAAACTTCTTGATTATGTTTACTAAGCTTTTGTTGGAAGATTTTGCAAGTCCATTACCCTGAGGGTAATAGGCTGTGGAATGCCCCAATGTTATCTGATATCTATGGCAGAAGTCAATCATTTTCTTTGATCCAAATGCTACTTCATTATCAGTGATAATTTTGGTAGGACAACCAAATCTGGAGAGGATATTGGTCTCTATGAATTTCATGATAACTGAATCATTGGCTTGTCTACAAGGTATGGCTTCAATCCACTTAGTGAAATAGTCTGTGGCAGTAAGAATCCACCTATGCTGGGCAGAAGATGGTGGATGGATTTATCCTATGAAGTCAAGTCCCCACTGTTGAAAAGGGGCTTCAACAGTGATTGGATGTAGAGGCAGGGGTAGTAATTTTCTCTTGCCTTCAAACAATTGGCATTTATGGCAAGTAGTGGTCATATTGTGGACATCATGAAATAGAGTAGGCCAATAGAAACCAACCCTCAAAATTTTGTTGGCTGTCGACTTCGAGTACAAATGACCTCCACACTCTCCTTCATGGAATTCCTGCTTAATATTCTCTGCATCAAACTCAGGAAAACATTTAAGCAATATACCACTTGCACTTTTCCAATAAAGACATTTATCAATAATGCAATAGTTTACATCCTTTAACTTCAGGAATCTTTCCTTTGTTTTTGATAAACCAGGAGGTGTATTCAGATTAAGCAAAACATAAACAATATCAGTATACCAAGGAGAATTCACAAAATGGTCTTCAATAATGGGAGCTGAAAATTCTTCTTGGTCATCCAAAGCATTAATCATATTAATATCAAGAACTTCACAATTTGATTCGGCCATTAATTTAGCTAGACCTTGGCCTTTGATGAGCTTAGTGGGTTTTATATCTAAATCATATTCAAGAATAACAACAATCCACTTACCTCTCTTACCATCTGGGTCCTGTGTTAAAGTGTCTTTAACGACTAAATTTGGGACAAAGGCAATAATGTGTGAGTGAAGGATGTATACTCTGAAGTCTTTCAAAGCCTTTACCAAAGAAAAAGCCTGCTTCTCCATAATGTTATATTTCAGAGGGGCATCTCTCAATGCCTTACTAAAGAATGCAATGGGCTGCTCTTGTCCTTGTAGATTTTTCTGTAGAAGGACATCAACTATGGTATGTTCTGATGCAAATGAGAAGATATAAAAATCTTTTGAAAAATCAGGACTTATGAGAACCAGTTTTTTGGTCAGGGCTTGTTTCACCAGCCCAAAGGACGTCTTTGCTTCCAAGGTCCATTTTACCCCTTGCTCCTTCTTCAACATATTTGTGATATTTCTAAGGAGCTCGGCTAAGTTACGGATGAACCTTCTCAAAAATTTAATCTTCCCAATGAAAGATTGCAACTCCTTGATATTTCGAGGACGAGAGATTTGCAATATGGCCTCAATCCTCTTTGGATCTATCTTTATACCCTCTTCTGAAATGATGTGCCCAAGAAGTTTCCCTTCTTGGAGACCAAATAGTGTCTTCTTAGGGTTTAAAGATATACCAAACTTTCTGCACTTCTCGAAAAATTTCCTCAAATGTTCTAAGTGTTCTTCATATGTTTTTGAAAACACAGTGACATCATCAAGGTATATAATGATGAAGAAGCCCAGTTCCTCCGAGAAGACTATGTCCATGGCTCTCTGAAAAGTTGCTCCAACGTTCATTAGACCAAAAGGCATTTTTACATACATGAAGGTGCCCCAGGGTGTAGTAAAAGCTGTCTTTAATTGATCATCAGGGTGGACTAAGACTTGATTATACCCTGAATAGCCATCTAGCAAATAAATTCTTCTAGACCCCACCACCCTTTGTAAAATATGATCCATCTTGGGAAAAGGGTAGTTGTCTTTTAATGAAGCTTTGTTTAAATTTCTAAAGTCTATACAAAGCCTGATTTCTCCAGTTTTCTTCCTAACAGACACCAGATTAGACACCCACTCAGAATATCTAATAGGGACAATAATGCCAGCTTCATACATTTTCATGATCTCCTTCTTAACCAAAGGTAGCTGTACAGGGTTTATTCTGCGCAATTTTTGTCTGAATGGTTTTTTGTTTTCTTTGAGGGGAATTTTGTGCTGTATTATTTCAGTGTCATAGGATTTAAGATCTCCGTAGCTCCATGCAAATACATCAGAAAACTCTTGAAACAACTCTATATATTTGAGTTTAATGTGAACTAGTAAGGTTTTAGACAGTTTGATATTTTTTGGTTTTCCCTCACTGCCTATGTTGCACTCTTCTACTTCAGTCTCTACAGGTTCCAGTTTTGGTTTGTTTGCCACATCGTTAAGATCAAACAACTCTTCTAAAGGGGTCAGACCCCTTGGAAAACCTTCATCTTTAGAATGCAGAGTTTCTATTTCTTCTGTTTCTGATCCTACACTCCATTCTGTTTGGTTTCTGAGTTTGCTAGTTTGAAGGTTAATATTGGCAGGTTCAGGAGACGATTCTTCTTCACCAAGAAAGTTTTCTTCGCTGCAATCGGTATCATAATCTGAGTCCGAACTATGCAGTTCGAAATCGTTTCTGAATTGCATGAAGTCTTCTATTTTTTTGTCATTGTCAAACACTTGCCAATATTTTTTGTTATCAGGCACTACTGGTCTAAATTTTATCGGAGTTGTGTTGTCTCCAGTTTCATATGGCGTTAGACATGTCCTGGCTGCAAAAGCTAAATTGTGGGCTGCAGTGTTTCTTTTCCTTGGGACAAAACTCAGGTTGGCCTCCTGTTGAAGCCTAGAAAATCTCTGCTTCAAACATTGGGGAAAACCACCCGGTCAGGACCTTAGGACAGCTCCTTTTCCGTTTGGTATGGTGGCTCTGACTGGATTTAAAGGACCAGTTTCCTTATAACTAAATGGGTTGGTGATGGGTTGACTTGGATGAGTGGAAACGAAACTAAATTGACTGAAAATAAAACTATCTAATTAAACTAAATGATGGTAAAGAAATTCTAACACTAACCCGGGTAATTATATGTGAATACAACTTAAGATTGTTCCAATTTAACAATAACCATGAAAATGTATTATTATTTAAATTGAAATGTGCAGAAACAAATAAAGATAACTCTGTTAAATAAATTAAACAGAGTTATATTAGCATATTTCATTCATCATTGTATACCATCTATATATGATCATAAAAGATAACATTTCAATTATACTCAGAAATGATATATAAAAAGAAACGTTATGAAAACCAAATATATATAAATGATAGTAATTTTAAAACGAATATCATAAAACAGAAGAAATCAACAATGAACAGATAGAAATACCTCATTCATCTTGAAGACTTTCAAATGCAATCTGATATTCTAATCCAGTAACTCTGATGTAAAATCAAATCCAAAGGAACAGAAATGCAACACTTCAAAGATAATTTCAGCACAAAATCACCAGATGTGATCCTTTATAAAATATAAGAGGGAATGGAGTACATAAATGTAAGCTCCAAGTCCAAAAAATATTACAACTCCGGATCCCTCTCTAAATGCTTGAGAGGGATTTAAATAAGAAATTACATAAACAGAATCCTACTACTACTACTACAATATATCAAATTAAAAACAGAAATGCTATCTTAAATGAAACTGATTCATTTCTTTTCTTTCTCGCTTGATGTAGCCAAGTTGCAAATTTTCAGCATATCTTGGAGCCTTGGTGGATGACTCATCTCGGAATGTAGCTGTCTAGCGTAGGTGGAATCGGAAAATTCTGGAATTAAACAATCGACAGCATTTGAAAGGAATTTAATAGCCATTTGTTGATTGTTTGGCTTAATTAAATAAGTCCACATATTTTCCCAAGATATTGCTTGAAGTTTGTTGATTTGTTGACTTTTATTTATCATTTCTTCTTTCCATCTGTTTTCAATTTCTTTCAATTTAGGCAAACTGCCAGGAATATAGTCTGAAATGAGATTGATTGAATACAAGTTGTCATTTATAAATTGCGTGATATTACTCATCATGCTCCTAGCTCTTGATATTGCTCTCTCGGCTTTCATTATCTGATGTTCCCATTCTGTAAAAAAGATTTCCTTATGTCTTTCTTCTATCCTAGGAAGATTAGCTTCTCTTCCTTTTTCTGTATCTTGCCAAGTAAGAAATTCAGAAATTTTTTCATCAGCATCATCAATTTCTTGCCTGAGAGTAATAATGTTCTGGATCAAGGATGAGGTAATATCACAAAATGGTTCTGCCTGTGATAATTTTGCACAAAATTCATTCAATTACTGAGACAGCAGTTTATTAACTTCAAGAGCTTCTGATTTGAATTCACTTAATTTAGGGAAATCTTTGAACCTATCTAAAGCTGCTTGAAATTCCTTTTCTTGTACAATCTTCACATTCTTCTCATTTTGTAACAAACCTTGTAACTTGGAAATTTATTCATTCAATTGTTGTTGTTTTCCTAAGACCTGCTCATTAACTTTCTTCTTTTCTGTAGTAAGTTGTTCTTCTAACTCTTTAGCCCTGAGTTCTTGATCTTGTAGTTGTTGTTGCAATTGAGTAATTTTTTGCTGACTTTCCTTAGCTTGCTCTTCAAGTAAAGCTATATGGAGATCTTTCTAAGTCATCATCTGAGAAACTTCTACAGCTTTATCTACTGTTGCAGCACTATATGCTCCTGCATATTGGGACAATTTAGTGAGATCCTCAGATGGATTCACTTTAGTATTCTTGTAAACAATATTCATAAATTCTTCCTATGGAGTAGAAAACATGTCCTGATCAATCTTCCTTCTTTTTCTCTATCTTCTAACAACAGCCTTATGTTTAGGGCTGTAAAATACATCTAAAGGAGGGATCTCCTCAACCTTCAATACAATCTGCCCTGTCGGATGTTCAGGAATGATTTCCACGTCCTGATCCTCTTGTTCTTTATCTTTATCCCGCAGTCCCAATTGCTGAGCGAATTGATCATATTGTTTCAATAATTGAGAGGAAACATTAGGATCGGCAGAGTCTATAATTTTCTCAGTAGTTCCTTTTCCTCCCGATTGCGTGTCTACTTTCTCTGTATCTGTTCTCTACTCAATGGTTTTGCTATCCGATCCTCCTTTTTGATTATGCACATTAGTATCAGTACTTGTGCATTTTCCTATTGTTTGAGCAGTGGACTGCTGATCAGTATTTCGATCGGATTTACCATCAGTATTCTCTTTCTGAGCATCAGGTTTGCCATCAGTGCTAACCTTTTCAGTATGTACAGTTGGTTGGTTAATAGCCGATTGTGTAATGATTTTACCGGCAGATGTTTCTCCTGGCGTTTTTCCAGATGTACCCTCTATCTCTGACCCTTGTATTGGAATTCTCAGTTGGTCTAGAGGAACTCTCAACAATATTTGACTTCGACTTCTTAATAACAAAAATTTATTCATTTCTTCATTCTGGAATTTAGACTTGGCTAAATCATAAATTTGAGGAAAATCATTCAACGAAACAAACAAATCATCAAACTCATCTGGTTCATGCTCAAATCGAGCAATTGAAACTGAAGCAGTAACATTAAAAGCTATCTGTCATGGATCATACTGTCTCCTTGGAATGGTTGCAAATTTACAACCCTTTATTTTGGCGACTTCCTTTTCTGCATGTTTGAAGTCATTTAAAGTAAACTGACCACAATTGAATGGGAATGGAGGCCACATTCTCTTCTTACTATTGTTTAGAGCTCTGGATATTCCTTCAACTGTTAATTGATAGAAAATTTCCTGGGTGAGAAGTTTGTCTGGAACAATAAGAGGAAGAACATGGGGTTCCACGATACTCCCAAAAATCCTGATGTATGTAAATTTCTCCTCTCCAAACCAATCTCCTATTGAGGATAAGTCAGCTTTAGTTTTATCAGAGAATCTAGGAGGGAAGTGATTGAAAATGGTTTGAAAAACAGGGATAAGGAAACCATGGCATATTCTATACACATTATCTTGGAAATGAACTTTCCAAAGAAGTTTATGATATATATGAATTGGGATAGGGTCTTCAGGAGTCCATTTCCATCCTAACAAGGGAAACTCGGAATAAAAAAAAAGAGCATCTAGAATATAGGCACAAAAGAAAAAAGGAGTGGAATTTCCAGCAGTTTTATCTTGTTTGTACTCGAGTATTCTATTAGCCATTCTATCAGAGAGAATAACAGCCCAATCCATAATGTCGGAATTGACATCAGCTAAGATTAATGGGACCATTTGTATAGAAAACCTAGCGGAATTATCATTACCAAATAATCTACACATCATGGCAGCGGCATAGCAATATGGAGGTAAGAGGGAATCTACAGAATACATACCAAATGTTTAATTTTTGTGCTTCTCAGGATTTTTCCTCCAATCTTTGATAGGATCAGATTGAACTTTATTATTATCAGCAAACTCTTTGATAAATTATTTGTTATACACCTTCTGCGGATTAGGAAGATGATACATTGCCTTAATGTCTTCTGCTTTAAACGACCCAAAATACACTCCAAAAGCTAAAACAAACATTCTGTCCTTTATCTTCACACTATCGATGACCCATCGAATTACATCATAATAAGGCATGATGCTTGCTCTGACTGCAATTCGATGCAAAAATGAATTTGCAAGTGATTTTTCAGTAATCTCAAAGTCAGAATCTGAGCTATCTTCATCCGGAACTGATGCCTTTTCCACTGTGACTTTGGGGTTTTCTTTCTCCAATAGATTGTAAACTCCTTCCCACGTCATTCTTCCGAGCCCTTGGCATGATGTATCTGTAACTAATCTCAGTTTTGTTGGCTTTTCTTTTGAGACTGTAGGAGTCTCAACAAACTTAACAGGAACAACGGTCTTGGCTCTTCTCGCTCTCTTCGACATTTTTGCGTTTGATATTACTTCCCTTTGTCTGTGAATGAAAGGGTTTGGTGTTCCTTGACTCTGCAAGACAATAAAATTTCAGTCGTGATAAACAAGCAACTTGAAAGGAACGATTATGAACTCATGATTCATTATTTATTGGTTTCGTATAGTGCGTAAATGTTCTTTTTGGGTCACACTCACGTATTAAAAATGAAATCATCAACCAATATTCATTCGATTTGCTATTGAATACCCACGTACAAATGGAGATTTGGCGCTTGTGAAATATTATAATATTCACCTATCCTGAACTTTTCGAATGTAATAAATGTCATTTATCAATCGCATCGAAAGTTTTCAAATGGCACATAAATATCACAATACAAATTTCTCGATTTGCCGATTGCGATTGTAAGCTTTCTTCGATTTCCGATGGTGGGGTCTACCATAAAAAGTTTCTCATTTAAACGGACAAATGTTTGTTTTCCTTTTGAAAAGTGTTTTTATAATAAGCGCGCATCGCATCGAAGAATTTTAATTTGACCGCAAAGATTTATTAGAGAATGCTCCGATCATGCGATTGCGATTGATCGCATCGCAACGGAGATATGTAAATAGATAACTTTAAACCCCAAGCGATTGAAGTTTTGCGATCGAACTAATCGCATCGGAGGATTTGGGTTTCTATGTTAGATTATCCTCTAAGGATTTTCTTCGATTTCCGATTGCGATTACTATTCATTGGACTTTTACATTTCGACTTGTTTTCTTATGATAAGGTCTTTTATACTTGATTGGGTCGGAAGTTTTGAATGTTGTATTTGGTTTGTATACAAACAAAGATGAGCTTTTTCAAAACAATGAATCTTTATTTCTAAGTCTTTTATTTCTATAAAAAGAAAAAGGGACCCTATTTCTAAATGAATTTTATTCTAAAATTTAAGAAAAAGGGAGGGTTGTTGTATAGTACAACAATTGGCGATTCACTGAAAGAACCAGTTATCTCTGAAAAAATAAAATGAATACTCTATTTTTAGTAAGTAAAGATTTTTAAAGATAATGAAAACTATCCTAGGATAATCAAAAATAAAATCTAACTTATGAAAAAGAATAAAAATTATTTACAATTTCTTTCTAGTTTCTTGAGAATAAAAACATTTTTGGGTTATCTCAAGCTTTGATTGGTATTAATAATGAAGTAAGTGAATTTCTCCAAGTTTGGTTTTATAATATACTCTATTGTCATAGGTATTGCCTCTGTTGCCCGCAAACGTTCATAGTTTCGACAGGGTTACCTTTTAACCATTAACTATTCATTGTCCCATCCAACTAAGATTATGACTTTTTAAAAGATAAATTCATAAGACATATTATCTCATGTTTTTTTTCTTTTATTTATTTTTTTATTTTTAAGAGCCATTGTTCTGGTTTGGTAGCCAGTTAATAACAATGCCATTCACTAGTTGTAATTAAACTGAACAAGCTGGCTCGTGATGAGACCCCTTGTCTTTATATTTATAAGCCATTACCCTGTTTTGATGTGTAGTATTGGTAATGTTAGTTTCATTACTTCTTATGAATATGGTAAGTCGGCTCATGATGAGACCTCTTATCTCTTAAAATTTTACATAATTTCTTAGAATTACATTCTAAAAAATCACAACCTAAATGGATGGGGTGAAATAGTTTTATCCTTAAGAATCAATGGATGACAATTTTTTAGAGTTTTTTGAGTACCAAGACTTGAATAATCTTTACTTTTATAGATAACCTCTCTCTACTTAATAAACTTATAATGATTTATATTTCCCTCAAGTTTTTCAAAAGATCATGCAAATAATTGGTATAATATTTCAAAGTTTAACATCTTATTTAAAACTATCAAAAGACTATGATCATTTCTTTAAAAATTCTTATTTACACAAAATAAATATTTATAATATTCTTCCTAAGAATTTTTCTAACAAGTAAACAATCAATTAGAGACTTATTAACAACCTTTATTTGCAAAAACAATTAAAAACTTTGCAGAAGGGAATATGTACAGTTTAAGAAGGGGTTACCTCCTTATGAAAATAATTTCTTCAAGATAAGCCCATTTACAGGAAGAGATTCTCTCTTACCTGTTAGATCTTGGAGTATGAATGTATTTGAGCCTATCTTTTCAACGATCTGAAATGGTCCAAGCCACATTTTCTGAAACTTGGTATGCTTACTTTTTTCTTCATGTGCTTTATCCCATTTCAGAACAAGATCACCAATTGACAAAATTTTTGAGCCAGTAGAACTTGCATCAAAAGAAGATTTTACAAGCTGTTGATGTTTTTCATGAACAATTTTAGCTTTATCTCTATCTTCTTCTAGTTTAAGGATTTGATCATATCTCAATTGAATGGATGAAGAAGGATTTTCTTCAATAAATTGTACTAGGGCTAATGATGGAAGAGTTAAATTTGATGGTATCACAACTTCTTTTCCATAAAATAAATTGAAAGGTGAAGTTCCTATTGAAGCTTTTTCAGTGATACGATCAGCCCATAATGCAAAGATTAAAGATTTGTGCCAATTCTTTTGATTTTGATCAATAGTCCTTTTAATGATTTTGATGAGATTTTTGTTAGTGGATTCAGCCAAACCATTACCTTGTGGGTAATAATTTGCTGAATATTTCAGTTTAAAACCTCTTTTGACTGCAAATTCTTTTAAACTGTTTCCAGAAAAATAAGATGCATTATCAAAGACAAGAGCTTGAGGTACACCAAACCTGGTTATGATAAATTGATCTATGAAATCAATAATTGCATCAGAATTGGCTACCTTCAAAGGGATTGCTTCTACCCATTTTGTAAAGTAATCGGTTGCAGTAAGAATGTACTTGTGCTGTTTGGAAGAATGAGGTACTATCTCACCAATAATGTCAAGCCCCCATTGTTCAAATGGTTGCTCAATACTCACTGGTTGCAAAGGAAAAGTTGGTTTCCTTTGTCTTCCACTTGCAGTTTGGAAAATTCTGCACTTCCTTACATAGTCATGTGTATCTTTAAAAAGGGTAGGCCAGTAATAGCCAGCACGAATTATTTTGTGAGCTATGGTATCACCTCCAAAATGACCTCCTGTTGGTCCATCATGTAACTCCTGCAAAACCTTTTCAGCTTCAGTCTTTTCAAGACATCTTAATAAAATTGAATCATAATTTTTCCTAAATAACACATTATCAATGATCTCATATTTAATAGCCTTTAACCTTAAAGCACGTTTTCTCTTATAGATGAGATCAGAAGGAGCATACCCATTTTTCAAGTAATAGATGAGATCAGCATACTGAGATTCAGAATCTGTAACACTTATCTGACTTACTTGAATATCTTGATTTGAATCTTCATTTTCTGGTATGTTATGAGCTCCTGCCAATAATCTGCAAAAACCTTGTCCTCTAACAATCTTAGCTGGTTTAATATCAACATCATATTCTTGCAAAGTTGTTACCCAGTTAGCTCGTTTTTCTCCTACTTCTCTCTGAATTAATAATTGCCTCACTGCAGAGAATGGGACAATGATTTTTGTATGAGTTTTCAAGAGAAAAGGTCTGAAATGCTTGATTGATTTAAACACAGCAAAGACTTGTTTTTCAACATCGGAATAATTCAGCTCAGCTCCTTGCAGATTTGAGCTAAAGAAAGAAATTGGTGCTTCAATTTTCTGATCATTGAGCTGTGTTAAAACAGCTGCATAGGATGTCTCTGTGGCTAACGTATACAAAATAAAATCTTTAGAAAAATCCGGGGTACTCAATGTTGGTGCATTAATGATCGCTTGTTTAATCGCCTCAAAGGCTTCTTTCTCTTTATGCCCCCATTTGAATACTGAATTCTTCTTGATCATATTTTGCATAGGTAAAACAATTAAAGAAAAATCAGGAATGACTCTTTTTACAAAATTGATCTGTCCAATAAATGATTGCATGGATTTTTTGTTATGAGGTAAAGAAATATCAGAAATTTCTTTTACTCTATCTGGATCAATGTATATACCATCTTTTGACACAACAAATCCCAAGAGTTTTCCTTCATCCAAAGCAAAGAAAGATTTCTTTGGATTTAAGGAAATACCAAACCTTCTACATCTTTCAAATATTTGCTTTAGATCATGTAGATGATTGGTTCTCTTTTTTGAAAATAATGTTATGTCATCAAGATAAACAACAATTGACTTATTGATCAGACCTTTAAATGCTATATCCATGGCTCTTTGGAAAGTTTCTCCTGCATTTATTAGACCAAAAGGAATTTTTTGATAAGCATAAGTTCCCCATTTTGTTATGAAAGTTGTTTTCAATCTGTCATCTGGATGAACTAAGACTTGATTATAGCCTGAAAATCCATCAAGAAAGGACATAAGTTCAGAACCAGCTACCTTTTGAAGTATCTGTTCCATGGTTGGAAATGGGAAATTGTCTTTTAAACATGCCTTGTTTAAATTTCTGAAATCAATATAGATTCTTATATCACCATTTTTCTTCCTTACAGGTACCATATTGGAAACCCAATTGGAGTGCCTGACAGGAAAAATGATTTTGGCTTTTAAAAGTTTATTAAGTTCTGATTTGATTTTTCCTTCGAGATTTGGATGAACTTTCCTTAGCTTTTGTTGAACAGGTTTAATATCAGGAAGCATTGGAATTGTGTGTTGAATAACTGAAGTATCATATGTTTTTAAATCATCATAATTCCAAGCGAAAACGTTTTTATATTTGTTCAAGAGTTTAATGAAAGCATTCCTTTCCTCTGGTGCTAAATTGAGTCCTAAATTAACGTTTTGAGGTTTGGAATCAGAACCAAGATTCACTAATTCAAACTTCAAAGTGGAACTTTGAAGTTTGGCATTAGTGACTTTCTTGAATCTGTCTTTAATATCATATAAGTCCTCCAATTTAACAACAGATTTCGGAATGGGATTTTCATTACCTTTTGAAGAAATTTGTAAATCATGATCATCTTCATCAATAATTTGCTCATCATATGATTTCTCTGAAGTCATGAAATTTAAAATATCTTGATCATGATAGAAAACTCTCCAATTTGTGACATTATCAGGGACAGATGGGCGAAAAATCAATTCTACGGAAAACCTATCAGGACTACAATCTTCAGCAGGAAGGAGTTTAGATGCAACATTAGCTAACAGGTCAGCTGATGTATTTTGATTCCTAGGAATGGGAGAAATATTGAATGTTAAAAAATGAGTGGTAAGATCTTGTACTAGGTTTTGATAGTGTTTAAGATGTCCTGAAAGGCAATGAATAGTATTCCTAACTTGTTTTATGACAATTTCGGAATCACCAAAGACTTTCAAGTATTTAACATCTAACCCTATAGCTTTATAAAGACCTTGAACCAAGGCTTCATATTCTACAGTATTGTTAGTACACTCAAATTCTAGCCTACATGACAGCATGGTTTTCTCTCCATCCGGATCAATTAAAATGCATCCTGCTCCAGCTCCATCACTAGACTTTGATCCATCAAAATATAACGACCAAAATAAATATTTATCTATTGACTTATCAACAATTACATCAGAAGTATTTACAATTCTGGAAGAATCGGTTTGTGAAAAATTTTCTATTTGAGAAATAAAAGTATTTACAGAAAAAGGTGATTGGGGTGCTTTGAAGTTTCCAAGAAATGATTCAGCAGAATAACCTCCAAGAATATTGTTGTTGAATGCCACAGGTTCATTAGGTTGTTCAAATTCAGTGACAGTGTGCGTCATCTGTTTTTCTCGTTCGATTTTGATTTGATTTGGTTTCCCTTTATAGGGAAGCCACATATGTGAATAATCAGTCAAGATATAACCATTAAGTTTTGCAGACCAGTCCCTGCTTAAAATTAATCCATAGAATTCAGGAATATCAGCAATCAAAATATCAATTCTTTGGACAATTCTAGGATCGGAAGCTAATCTGATAGTAACTAAATTGATTTCTCCTACAACTTGAACTTTAGAGCGATCCAATTGAACAATATGAACTGCTGATTTCTGTGGTTCGATATTCAATTTGGCACAAACAGAAGTAGGCATTATATTAGAGGAAGCTCCAGAATCAATTAAACAATTATGCAGATTCTTATTGTACATTTCATAAGTCAGAAGAAAAGGAGGAGTTTGAGAATTTGAATTTTCTCCAATGAGCACGGTATCAGTAGCATCTACCTTATCTGGTGGCTTACCAGCTCCCCTAGCTGCTTTTGCAACTACACCACTTGGTAAAGGAGCAATTGGTGTAGCGTTTAATTCTTTCAATAGAAACTTCTGCTGGTGTTTTAGTTTGCTGAGTTCATGTAAGGAAATATTGGCTTTAATCTTTTTCATGTCTTCAACAATGTTATACTCCATAGGATCTGACACCACTAAAGTCTTTGTTGTTGATGTGGGAGGATTAGAAGAAGATGGCTGATTTTGAGTAGGTAATGGAGAAGCTTTCTTTGTAGGGGATTTGTCTTTGGTACTTGGAGTTGTGATTTTCTTTTTAGGAGCTGTTTGTATAGGCTCTGCTGTAGATTTACTCCTAGTACTTACAGGCATAGCTTCTTGTTCTACCTCACTATCAGAATTAGGGAGAATAAAATCCCACATTCCATGTAATTCGGCTATTTCTTCATTCTCATCTTCCTCATCTGATACTAAAGATGTATCTTCTTCTTCTTCTTCTTCCTCTGATTCTACATTAGAGATTGCATTAGGAGGTTTAGATTCAACTTGGTTTCTTCTGAAATTTCGGAATGGTTTTTTGGTAGAAGTTTCAACTACTTGTTTTTTAATTTCAACCATTTCATTTGACATGGTTTTAAGAACTTTCTGTAAACCTTCCATGTCGTATGGATCTTTGGCCTTTTTCTTTGAATCATCTTTGAAGCTGACTTTCTTTGATTTCCTTTCCTCAATAGCATTTTTCTTTTCTAAAGAAATAATTCGTTTTTCTACTGCAATAGCCTCTTTCATATTCTCGGCTAATGTAGGTTTTTCAGCTCTATCTACAAAAATTGCTATGTTTGAGGGTAAGGCGGTTATATACCATTCACTTCTGACTTGTTCACTAGGCTGTGAATCTATGTGGATTTTTTTCAAGAGTTTGTTGAATCTAGCGTTGAAATCTTTAATGGGCTCTTTGGGCTCTATTTTTAAATTTGAGAGGTCATTGAGTAAAGTAGCTATTGATCGGTCATCTCCAAATTTGGTTAAAAAATGATCTGCAAAAATGGCCCAAATTTTTATGGATCCCGAAGGTAATGAAAAATACCATGATCCTGCTGCTCCTTGAAGAGTATAAGGGAATAGTCTGACTACAACATCTTCATGTGTGACTCCATTCAAATTTACAGCCAGCATAAAGTTATTGATATGTTCTTCAGCTTGAATGTTAAGATCTAGACTAAATTTTGGAAGCCATTTTCCAGGATTGTCTGGTAAATCATGTAAAGGTGCAGCCATGTTGACTACCCCTGGAGTAGCCCATGGTCTAGCCATTATTGGAACAACTATTGGAGGAGTAGTAGAAACTGGTGGTGTTTGAATAGAAGTTGTTGGAATAGATGATGTTGAGATTGATGATGACTGAGCAGATGATGATTGAGGAGATGATGTGGAAACAACTGCACTTTGTTGAGTTGTGGTTTCGGAAACAGGTGATTGAATATGAGATGATGAACTTATATCACTTTCTGATTCCGATTGAATTCTTTTTGTCTTGCCCTTACTAGGTAAAGGAAATTCTTTCGGAGGAATACCAAGTTTTTCACTTTGCAACCTAGTAAGAGGTTTTGAAGGAACAAATTTTGAACTTACACTACCTTCAGATATTTCAGACTCTTCAAGAGATAGTGAGAATCCTTTCAATTTATGGATTAAATCTTGAACCTCAGGAGACTCAGGAGATTGCTTGTCTGAATATTTTGAGATTTTGGTAGTGGGTGTATGGATATTCTTCGCAATTTCTTCTCTAGGATTTTGAATTTCAGAAGAAATTGAAGAAGTTAATGAGGGTGTTTTGCTCTCAGAATGGCCTGTGGATAAATATTTACTTGCCATTCATAGCTCAGGCCCTCCTTCTAGCGCCAAAAATGTTGAAGCCTAGAAAATCTCTGCTTCAAACATTGGGGAAAACCACCCGGTCGGGACGTTAGGACAACTCCTTTTCCGTTTGGTATAGTGGCTCTGACTGGATTTAAAGGACCAGTTTCCTTATAACTAAATGGGTTGGTGATGGGTTGATTTGGATGAGTGGAAATGGGACTAAATTGACTGAAATAAAACTATTTAATTTAAACTAAATACTGATAAAGAAATTCTAACACTAACCCGGGTAATTATATGTGAATACAACTTAAGATTGTTTCAATTTAACAATAACCATGAAAATGTATTATTATTTAAATTGAAATATGCAGAAACAAATAAAGATAACTCTGTTTAAGAAATTAAACAGAGTTGTATTAGCATATTGCATTTATCATTGTATACCATCTATATATACTTATGAAAGATAACGTTTCAATTATACTCAGAAATGATATATAAAAGGAAGCGTTGTGAAAACAAATATATATAAATGATAGAAATTTTAAAGCGAATATCATAAGACAAAAGAAATCAACAGTGAACAGATAGAAATACCTTGTTCATCTTGAAGACTTTCAAATGCAATCTGATACTCTAATCCAGTAACTCTGATGCAAAATCAAATTCCAAGGTACAGAAATGCAACACTTCAAAGATAATTCCGCATAAAAATCACCAGATGTGATCCTTTATAAAATATAAGAGGCAATGGAGTACAGAAATGTAATCTCCAAGTCAAAAATATTACAACTCCTGATCCTTTCTCTAAATGCATGAGAGGGATTTAAATAAAAAATTACATAAAAACAAAATCCTACTACTACTGCTACAATCTATCAAATTAAAAACAGAAATACTATCTTAAAATGAAACTGATTCATTGCTTTTCTTTCTCGCTTGATGTAGCCAAGTTGCAAATTTTCAGCATATCTTGGAGCCTCGGTGGATGACTCATCTCGGAATGTAACTGTCCAGCGTATGTGGCATCGGAAAATTCTGTAATTAAACAATCAACAACATTTGAAAGGAATTTAATAACCATTTGTTGATTGTTTGGCTTAATTAAATAAGTCCACATATTGTCCCAAGATATTGCTTGAAGTTTGTCGATCTGTTGACTTTTATTCATCATTTCTTCTTTCCATCTGCAATCGGTTTCTTTCACTTTAGGCAAACTGCCAGGAACACAATCTGAAATGAGATTAATTGAATACAAGCTGTCATTGATAAATTGCGTTATATTACTCATCATGCTCCTAGCTCTTGATATTGCTCTCTCGGCTTTCATTATCTGATGTTCCCATTCTGTAAACAAGATTTCTTTATGTCTTTCTTCTATCCTAGGAAGATTACCTTCTCTTCCTTTTTCTGTATCTTGCCAAGTAAGAAATTCAGAAATCTTTTCATCAGCATCATCAATTTCTTGCCTGAGAGTAATAATGTTCTGGATCAAGGATGATGTAATATCACAAAATGGTTCTGCCTGTGATAATTTTGCACAAAATTCATTCAATTGCTGAGACAGCAGTTTATTAACTTCAAGAGCTTCCGATTTGAATTCACTTAATTTAGGGAAATCTTTGAACCTATCTAAAGCTGCTTGAAATTCCTTTTCTTGTACAATCTTCGCATTCTTCTCATTTTGTAACAAACCTTGTAACTTGGAAATTTCTTCATTCAATTGTTGTTGTTTGCCTAAGACCTGCTCATCAACTTTCTTCTTTTCTGTAGTAAGTTGTTCTTCTAACTCTTTAGCCCTGAGTTCTTGATCTTGTAGTTGTTGTTGCAATTGAGTAATTTTTTGCTGACTTTCCTTAGCTTGCTCTTCAAGTAAAGCTATATGGAGATCTTTCTGAGTCATCATCTGAGAAACTTCTACAGCTTTATCTACTGTTGCAGCACTATATGCTCCTACATATTGGGACAATTTAGTGAGATCCTCAGATGGATTCACTTCAGTATTCTTGTAAACAATATTCATAAATTCTTCCTGTGGAGTAGAAAACATGTCCTGATCCATCTTCCTTCTTTTTCTTTGTCTTCTAACAACAGCTTTATGTTTAGGGCTGTAAAATACATCTAAAGGAGGGATCTCCTCAATCTTCAATACAATCTGCCCTGTAGGATGTTCAGGAATGATTTCGACATCCTGCTCTACTTGCTCTTTATCTTTATCTTGTAGTCCCAATTGCTGAGCGAATTGATCATATTGTTTCAATAACTGAGAAGAAACATTAAGATCAGTAGAGTCTATAATCTTCTCAGTAATTTCTTTTCCTCCCGATTGCGTGTCTGCTTTCCCTATATCTGTTTTCTGCTCAATGGTTTTGCTATCCGATCCTCCTTTTTGATTACCCTGTAGGATGTTCAGGAATGGTTTCGACGTCCTGATCTTCTTGCTCTTTATCTTTATCCTGCAGTCCTAATTGCTGAGCGAATTGATCATATTGTTTTAACAATTGAGAAGAAACATTAAGATCAGCAGAGTCTATAATTTTCTCAGTAGTTTCTTTTCCTTCCAATTGTGTATCTGTTTTCTCTCTATTTGTTCCCTGCTCAATGGTTTTGCTATCTGATCCTCCTTTTTTATTATGCACATTAGTATCAGTACTAGTGCATTTTTCTTTTGTTTGAGCTATGGACTTCTGATCAGTATTTCCATCGGATTTGCCATCAGTATTCCATTTCTGAGCATCATGTTTGCCATCAGTGCTCACCTTTTCAGTATGTACAGTTGGCTGGTTAATAACTGATTGTGTAATGACTTTACCGGCAGATGTTTCTCCTGGTGTTTTTCCAGATGTACCCTCTGTCTCTGACCCTTGTATAGGAATTATTAGTTGGTCTAGAGGAACTCTCAACAATCTTTGACTTCCGAATAACAAAAATTTATTCATTTCTTCCTTCTGGAATTTAGACTTGGCTAAATCATAAACTTGAGGAAAATTATTCAACGAAACAAATAAATCATCAAACTCATCTGGTTCATGCTCAAATCGAGCAATCGAAACTGAAGCAGTAACATTAAAAGCTATATGTCGTGGATCATACTGTCTCCCCGGAATGGTCGCAAATTTACAACCCTTTATTTTGGCGACTTCCTTTTCTGCATGTTTGAAGTCATTCAAAGTAAACTGACCACAATTGAATGGGAATGGAGGCCACATTCTTTTCTTACTATTTTTTAGAGCTCTGGATATTCCTTCAACTGTTAATTGATAGGAGATTTCCTGGGCAAGAAGTTTGTCTGGAACAAAAAGAGGGAGAACATGGGGTTCCACGATACTCCAAAAAATCCTGATGTATGTGAACTTTTCTTCTCCAAACCAATCTCCTATTGAGGATAAGTCAGCTTTAGCTTTGTCGGAGAATCTAGGAGGGAAGCGATTGAAAATGGTTTGAAAGACAGGGATAAGGAAACCATGACATATTCTATACACATTATCTTGGAAATGAACTTTCCAAAGAAGTTTATGATATATATGAATTGGGGTGGGATCTTTGGGAGTCCATTTCCATCGTAACAAGGGAAACTCAGAATTAAAACAAAGGGCGTCTAGAATATAAGCACAAAAGAAAAAAGGAGTGGAATTTCCAGTGGTTTTATCTTGTCTGTACTCGAGTATTCTATTAGCCATTCTATTAGAGAGAATAACAACCCAGTCCATAATGTCGGAATTGACAGCAGCTAAGATTAATGGGACCATTTGTATAGAAAACCTAGCAGAATTGTCATTACCAAATAATCTACACATCATGGTAGCGGCATAGCAATACGGAGGTAAGAGGGAATCTACTGAATATATACCGGATGCTTCATTTCTGTGCTTCTCAGGATTTTTCCTCCAATCTTTGATAGGATCAGGTTGAACTTTATTATTATCAACAAACTCTTTGATAAATTCTTTGTTATAAACCTTCTGCAGATCAGGAAGATGATACATTGCCTTAATGTCTTCTACTTTAAACGACCCAAAAGACACTCCAGAAGCTGAAACAAACATTATGTCATTTATTTTCACACTATCGATGACCCATCGAATCACGTCATAATAAGGCATGATGCTTGCTCTGGCTGCAATTCGATGTAAAAATGAATTTTCAAGTGATTTTTCAGTAATCTTAGAGTCGGAATCTGAGCTATCTTCATCTAGAACTGATGCTTTTTCTACTGTGACTTTGGGGTTTTCTTTCTCCAATAGATTATAAACTCCTTCCCACATCATTCTTCCGAGCCCTTGGCATGATGTATCTGTAACTAATCTCAGTTTTGTTGGCTTTTCTTTTGAGACTGTAGGAGTCTCAACAAACTTAACGGGAACAACAGTTTTGGTTCTCCTCGCTCTCTTCGACATTTCTGTGTTTGATACTATTTCCCTTTGTCTATAAACAAAAGGGTTGAGCGTTCCTTGATTCTGCAAGACAATAAACTTTCAGTTGTGATAAAAAAGCAACTTGAAAGGAATGATTATGGATGCATGATTCATTATTTATTGGTCTCGTATAGCGCGTAAATGTTCTCTTTGGGTCACACTCATGTATTTAAAACCGAATCATAAACCAATATTCATTTGATTTGCTATTGAATACCAACGTACAATTGGAGATTTGACGCTTTGTGAAATATTATAATATTTTCCTATCTTGAATTCTTCAAATATAATAAATGTTATGTATTAATCGCATCGAAAGTTTTCAAATGGTGCATAAATATCATAATACAGATTTCTTCGATTAGCCGATTGCGATTGCAAACTTTTCCGATTTCAGATTAGATGGTTATAGATCGCAATCGGGGAGTTTCAATCGAAAAGAATTGTTAATGGCTTTCTCCGATTTCCGATGGTGGGGTCTACCATATAAAAGTTTTTCTTATTCAAACGAACAAATGTTTGTTTTCCTTTTGAAAAGTGTTTTTTATAATAACGCGCGTCGCATCGGAGAATTTGGAATTGACCGCAAATAAATTATTTAAAAGTATCCTGATCATGCGATTGCGATTAGGCGCATCACATCGGAGGTATGTAAAATAAATAATTTAAACCCTTTGCGATTGAACTAATCGCATCGGAGAATTTGGGCTTCTCTATTAAATTTTCCTCTAAGGTTTTTCTCCGATCTCTGATTGCGATTATTATTCATTGGACTTTTACACTTGACTTGTTTTTATGATAAGGTCTTTTATATTTGATCGGGTCGGAAGTTTTGAATGTTGTATTTTGTTTGTAAACAAACAAAGATGAGCTTTTTCAAAACAATGAATCTTTATTTCTAATTCTTTTATTTCTATAAAAAGAAAAAGGGACCCTATTTCTAAATGAATTTTATTCTAAAATTAAGAAAAGGGGAGGGTTGTTGTATAGTACAACAGGAGTTAAGCTTGAATGGACTAAAAAATGTCAAAGTAGCTTTGATCAACTAAAATTGAAACTTACCACAACACCTATTTTAAATATTGTTGATCCAGATCAGGAGTTTGTAGTATGTACATATGCTTGTGGAGAAGGATTAGGAGGAGTTCTACTACAAGAAAACTCTGTTATAGCCTATGAATCAAGAAAACTCAAGAAACATGAACAAAATTATAGTGTTTATGATTGAGAACTAGTTGTTGTAATACATGCTTTAAATATGTGGAGACATTACCTTTTAGAAATTTTGTTGATGACAGTATTTCTTCACCTATTCAAATTAAATGATAGACAAGTTAGGTGGTTTTTATTTCTCATGCTGAGTTTGACATGGAGATCAAACATATTAAGGGAAAGGAAAATAGGATTGGAGATGCACTAAGCAGAAATTCTTGGAAAACTGTCAGTAATGTTGGAAGTAGTGCCAACTTTGATATAGAAGGACTGATACAATGAGTGGTGGAACAAGATCAAAATTATGAAAAACTACAAACACAAATTCCGAAAAAGGAGATGAAAGGGTATACACAAAACTAGAGAGGGTTGATTTATTATAAAGACATATTATACATCCCTGATGTAGACTCCTTAAAGAAAGAGATTATGTATGGTACCTAAAGCCACCCTATGCTCAACATCTAGGATACAGAATGGGTTCAGCTTTGGAAGAACATTCTAGCACAGTATGAAAAAGGATGTGGAAAACTACTTAGCTAGATGTATAGAATGTCAAAAAGTAAAGGTGGAACATCAGCATCTAGTTGGGTTTCTGAATCCTTTACCCATCAGAAAATGGAAGTGGGATACTATTTCCATGGATTTTATTACTGGTATACCAAGAACAAAATACCAACATGACTCTATTATGGTTTTAGTTGATAGGTGAATAAAGTTGTCACACCTGGAATTGCTTTTCCTACACAATTTTTTTTTTTCTAGCATTCCAAAATGTGCAAGATTAACTTTGACTGAATGTCATACCATCCCTTTTGGAATTCGACTTGTTAATGGTTAATGCATTTTTCAATTCCAATTGTTTTCCACATAATAACTATTCTCCAAAGTCACTATCTATTCTCTTCCATTTTAAATTCATTCTCATCTAAGGGTAATTATATTAACTCATGGTGGAATTATTTAACATTAATCCCTTCCTTATAAGGGTCGCACTTACCAACCCATGTCCGACCTTTATTTTAATGTTCTTGACCTTTGGGCATTCAACACATTTCTATGTATTTATATTCACAGGAACTGAATAGATTTTACCCCATAACGTACTCTTTTCTATAGTTGAGTTATGAGCATTGGTTGGATTTATGTTACATGTTTTTGTATTGGTGCCTCTATCGTCATTATGGCCATATGATGATATAGTTTCAAAGTCCTTTTTGATTTGTGTTAATATTATCACATTTCTTTCTATACATATCGATCGTATCAGATTTTAATGTGGAGATTGAACGTACTCCTTGCTTCCACGTATGACGTCCTGACTCGAGTCGGTTTTATGTGATAAGGTAAGTGAGACGTGGTATTATTTCACCACCACTGGTGTCACGCTACTTCTTGGTTTCATGGTATTGGATGGGATAGGTTTCTTCCCATCCCCTTCACGTGCTATCCCTGCACGTTGATATGGCATTTGCCATGCCAGCCTACTGTGGATATGCGGCAATTTCTATTTATATGGCCAGACTGTGTTGAATTTAATGGCTTTACTTGTCACATTGAATGTCTACTGACTGGCGTAATTTCTCTTCCAACCATTCGATCCGTGTCTTCCCTCTTTGAGATCATGCCATGTGGATGCTTAATATTGTCTCACTGTGTTAGGGTTTTTCTGGAATGAAGTGTTGTTATATAAGTTTTCGTTTTTGTGTGGCGCCAGTTTCTTTGGCCTTCGTTGGGTTGGTTTACCTCTCTGCCTCGAGGCTCTATTTGCTACAGAATTTAAGCATGGGTTTTTTTTTCATCATTCAGGTCTGCTTGCTTAGGCGACTACAACTACACCAGGTATGCACTTCACACGCCCTCCTTTCATTATCCCTTGCAGACCATACTCGTTCCAGAGCTTACCACACCTCTGTCACTATGGAAGTCTCGAGCAATGCCCCTACACTTGGTGTCATTCGTTTTATAGAGTTTATGGTTGAACCACATTTGGATTGGTTTATCCTCTCATCAATTTCATGTCCCAACATTTTTACATGTTTCCTCTGGTTTTGTTCAGTCACCATCTCTGCGTCCTTCTAATCAATTCTATAATTAACGAGGTGTAATATTAACATGCAGGTTTCCTTAGCATGTCTTCCTCTGCTCGTTTTATGTGATTAGAGCGCTAGGTTCAGGATGGCGATGTATTATCATGGCTCGTCTCTTCATGGCTGAGCGATAGTCCTCAGGCAAGGACGTCCTAAGATTTTATATATATTTTTTTTTTATTTCCATTTGTGAACCCTCTGTCTTTCAATTCAGTTGATCTTATGTCTCGATTTTGGTGGCAGTAAACTTGGAAAGAACGAGGGTCTTTTCCCTCACAGGTAACCCTTTCTAGTCTCGATACATTCCTCTATTGGTAAAATTTTTCCCATAAGTAGTTTTATTGACAGTCCTACTAACATGTCTACGTCTTTTTTTTCCAGGTAATGCCTATTCTCTACTTTTTTAGTGACGGCAGCTATGAGAGCCCTCTTTCCGATTGATGATATTTTATCTTCATTTACATTCTAGGTTGGTATATGTCTGCACGGAGAGAACCATCCTTCAGTCTCATTTCTCCATCTCGTTTAGGTGGAATTGTTAGTTTCCTCGAGTGTTACTAGTCTATCGAATTTTTATAGACTCACTCCGAAACTGTAATTATTACAAATTTCCAGTTGTATGATAATACTCTTCCACCCTAAATATTGTGTTTGATTTGGGATGCGCACGACTCATTTTATTTAGCTTGTGCATAAGAGGCTTGACCTCGGACATGTATATGCCGACCTGGACATTCTTCTTCGCTGAGATTGCTTTTTTTTTGATGATTTTGTATCAGCTTCAAAATTTTCCAGTTTGTTAGTTTATATACATTTCCTGTGTATCACAGTAAATTGTTTCGTGGAGAGTTAAGCTAGTGGCCACAATTATGTATAAATCTCCTTGTTGCTTTTGTTTTATTTCAATTATTACTCTTATATGCATATTTCTATATACTGGCATCTTTTCCCAAATTTACAGTGATTCAGTAAATTTAATTTAGCATTGTTTATTCCTGACAGGTGTTATATTGTTCCTACAGGAACTCTCTGTGCTCTTATGAAATTGTTAGAATTTCCAGATCTGTAAATTTTATTGTTAGAATGAATGTATAGCATTTCAGTTATCATCTCCCTAGATTTTTGGTTTTTCTGGAGATGTTTTCTATAATTATAATTCACTCTCATGTATAGTATGCTAGTCTACTTAGGCCTGTAATCATCTGTATATTACATGCCTTTGGATTTCATATAGATACTTATGATAGGTAGTAAGTATACCCCTTTTTCTTTGAAATGTTGTAATGAAGTATACTCTGTGATTGAGTTTATGAGTATATTGGTAACATATGCAGATTTTTTTCATTTTGGCTCTGGTATCTTCTAACTCTGTCTAGTTGGTGCTATCAATTTTAGACTCTATAGTTTATACTCTACTCTTTTCACTTCTTACTCCAAGTAATTATATTTGACATCTGACTCTTTGTTTCAATAGTTAGGATTTCGTTAATTCATAGACGAGCGATTAAGTTAACTTCAAGAAATCATCTGGCCAGGAAACATGTATTCTCAGATTTAGACCAGTTATGGTTTAGAGATTCTGATGAATTCTTTCCCATCTATTTGATTCCTACAACTGTACAGAAATGGAAGGCAACTCTGCTAAGATTTTTGTTAAATGTATGGAATATTATAGCAAACACACAACATGCATATATATTACTTTCACATTCCATATAACTTAAAATTTACACCTACATCTTGTACGTAAGAAAATATAATTGAACTGGACATACCACTTAATTTGATGACCAAGCCACCCAACACGTGGTCGTTTGTCTCCATAATTCACCCCAGTAAGTCCCTCCTAGTTGAATCAACCTCTGTCTCTGTTTAGGAGAACGACTTATTTGGTTGTTGTTCCAAAGCATGTTTCTAATTACTGCGTCTGCATGTCGGGGGATGCTTTCTTTACATTTGCCTGAGCTTCCATTTGCACCCTTAGTTCTTTAAAGTTGTTTTATGCTTTTCCTCAGCTTTTCCAGCTTTTTACCTCTTCCCAACTATTTCCTCATCATTGGGGAATTTAGATTTTTCCTCACAAATCTAAATTAGAAATAATTTCTTTCAAGGATTTTTGAAAGATTGTGGGGAAATTATTTTCCTTATCCATCCTCATGGATTTAGCAAGTGATCTCATAGATCTCATTTTGGTCAATCTACACAAAATCATTTTATTCATTTCCTCAAATTAAATATTTAATTACATTCAAAAAATACTTGTCCTTTGGGGTCCACTCCCCTTAGGATTAAAGTTCAAATGTCTAGCTTTGAAATTCAAACACATAAATTGGGGGTGTTACATATTCCCCACCACGAAAGAAAACACCTTCGCCGGTGTTATTATTTAACTACTAGAGTTCATTTTCAAACAAAAATGGATATCTTTCCATCATTTAAGGCTTCTCTTTCCCGAATGCTTCTTCGGTATAGTGCTTCCCACACCTTTACCCTTACTCTTTGTTTGATTCTCAATTCAATTCTTCCCGCTCCAATATTTGAGACGGTTTGTGAAAAATCCCCTTCCGGTTCCACCGTACAACAACCCAATCCAACATGAGAAGCATATTACATATCTTTTTAATAACGAAACATGAAACACATCATGAACTCTAACATGGGGCTAAATTAGGCCAGCTTGTAAGCCTTTGGTCCCACCCTTTCTAATAGTTCAAGGACCACAATATCTATGAGCCAGTTTTGCACAACTTCCAGCATAAAGTGTGCTCTTTTTGGGTTTAATACGCAAGTACACATGCTCCCCCACTTTAAATTCTCGGTGCACTGTTTTCTTACCAGCATAGGTTTTCTGGCAATCTTGTGTTGTCTTAATGTTTCTTTGTATCTGTTTAACAATTCTTTCCATCTCTTGTAAATCATTTGGTCCCAACATCATTTTATCTTATGGTTGGCTCCAACTCAAAGGAGTACGACACTTTCTTCCATACAGCCTTAAACGGACTCATTTTGATGGAGGATTTGTAGATGTTGTTATAGGCAAATTCAGCTAAGTGCAAATAATATTCCCACTTTGTTGGCCTGTACATCACATAAATCCTCAGCATGTCCTCCAAAATCTGATTAGTTCTTTCGGTTTTCCCGTCAGTCTGAGGGTGATAGGCAGTACTAAAATTCAGCTTAGTACCCATCCCTCCAAATAGCCCTTTCCAAAAAGCTATTGTAAACTTAGCATCTCGGTTAGAAACAATCACCTTCGGAACTCCATGGAGTCTTACTACCTCCTTCAGGAACACATTCGCTACTTGAGCTGTCCCAAAGGTAGATTTCACTGGTATAAAATGTGTAGCTTTTGTTAAAGTGTCTACTACTACCATCACTGAATCATGTTGGTATTTCGTTTTGGGTAATCCTATTATAAAATCCATGGAAACTGTGCCCATTTCCATTCTGCAATTGGCAAGGGGTTTAGAAGACTAGGTGGATGCTGATGTTCAGTTTTAACTAGTTGACACTCCATACATCTAGCTAAATATTCTGCTACATCTCTTTTCATTCCTGGCCAAAACAACTTCTTCTTCAAAGCTGTTAACATTTTCTGATATCCAGGATGCCCTGCATATGGCTTCTTGTGATATTCATCAAAAATATGCCTTTTTAAAGTTTCTACATTGGGGATATACAATCTATTTTTGTAGCAGATCAGCCCTTTTTGATTTTGAGTGAAATCAGTCTTCTCCTTTTTTTGTAGCTTCACCAGTAGTGTCTCATAATTTGGATCTTGTTTTGCTGCCTATTTCACCAAATCTTCTACATCGATCTGGGCACTACTTCCAATGTTGTTTATATTCTGACAAGCATTTCTTCTCAATGCATCAACAACTTTATTTTCTTTTCCCTTGATATGTTTTATGTCCATATCAAATTCACTTAGAAAAGACATCCATCTAGCTTGCCTAGCATTCAAATCAGTTTGGGAAAAGAAATATTTGAGACTAATATGATCAGTCATCAATGTAAATTTTTTTCCAAGGAGATAATGTCGCCACATTTTCATGGCATGAGTAACAGCAACCAACTCTAAATCATAGGCACTATAGTTCTGTTCATGTATCTTCAATTTCCTAGATTCATAGGCAATAACTGAATTTTCCTGCAACATGACTCCTCCCAACCCCTCTCTACAGGCATCTGTACATACGAAAAATTCTTTATCAGGATCTGTAATCTTCAAGATAGGGGCTGTAGTAAGTTTTTGTTTTAGTTGGTCAAAACTGTTTTGACATTTTTCAGTCCACTCGAACTTGACACCCTTCCTTTGTAATGAGGTTATGGGATGAGCTATATCAGAAAATCTCTCCACAAATCTGCGATAATAGCCTGCAATCCCCATGAATGACCTCACTGCTGAAACATCAGTTGGGGCAGGCCATTCTTTAATAGCTTTTATCTTTCCAGGGTCAACAGCAAGGCCTTGTTCAGAAATAATATGACCCAAGTATTGGATCTTATCTTTGTAAAATTCACATTTGTTGAACTTGGCATATAACTGGTTTCCTTCAGAGTTTGCAATACT
This sequence comes from Pinus albicaulis, assembly GCA_034641835.2. Taxonomy (NCBI): domain Eukaryota; kingdom Viridiplantae; phylum Streptophyta; class Pinopsida; order Pinales; family Pinaceae; genus Pinus; species Pinus albicaulis. Next base: position 696,295,339 of record CM076572.1, read on the forward strand.
ATCCTCAAGTTTTCTTTATGTTCCTCCTCACTTTTTGAGTAGACTAGAATATCATCTATGAACACAAGTAAAAATTTATCCAAGTACTTATTTAACACACTGTTCATTAGGCACATAAAAGTGGCAGGTGCATTTGTCAAACCAAAAGGTAGGACTACAAATTCGTAGTGACCATACCTGGTTCGAAACGTTGTTTTTCTGATGTATTCTTCTTTAATTCTGAGCTGGTGATAACCATTCCTTAAATCAATCTTTGAAAATATTGAAGCTTCTCTCACTTGGTCAAAAATATCATCAATTCTGGGTAAGGGGTATCTGTTTTTTATGGTCAACTTATTGAGTTGACGGTAATCAAAGCACATCCTAAAAGTTCCATCTTTCTTTTTCACAAATAGGACCGGTGCTCCCCAAGGAGACACACTCGGTCTGATATAAACTTTATCTAACAATTCTTGCAATTGCATTTTCAGTTCCATAAGTTTAGGGGGACTCATTCGATAAGGGGCTCGGGAAACAGGTGTTGCTCCCGGCACCAAATCGATTGAAAAATCAATCTCTCTCTTGGAGGGAAGATGAGGAATATCATTTGGAAAGACTTCCTTAAACTCTCTTACCACTGGTACAACATCCAGTGATCTTTCTTCAGTTTTTTGTTCTGTTTCTTCCACATGTACTACATAAACTTGGTACCCTTTTCTAGCTGTTCGTTTTAATTGCAGTGCTAATATTTTTCTTACAGAGATAGGTTTTGGTTTTCCCTTGAGAATAAAATATTTCCATTCCTCATCTACAAAATGCAGAGTCTTATCCCAGCAGTTCATCAAGGATTTCTTCTTTTCCAGCCAGTCCATTCCTATCAGCAGGTCATATGAACCTAAATGCAGAATGTTCAAATTTACTTCTGTTTGAAAATCATTTAATTTGATTGCTGTTCGAGGCAATTTATGTGTTACCTTTCTCTTAGTTCCAGTGGCCAGCTTTACCAACCATGACTGCTGAAATTTTTCAGTTTTAAGATTACATTTTTCTACAATTTTTGGACTAATGTAACTCAAATAAGCACCCGGATCAATCAGAACAGTAACAGATTGGTCAGAAATCTTACCCTCCATTTCCACCATGGTAGCTTGATGTTCTGCTTGTCAATTTTCCAAGGCTGCATTGATAGTTGGTATATTTCTGGCTATGTCATTTACTGTAGTGGCTTCTCGATCTCTCATAATCATCTGAATGTTTCGATGGGGACAATCTCTCAACATATGGGGTTCTCCACATCCCCAACATTTCAAGGGTTCCTTCATTTTGACTGTCCCTTCCTTCTTATTGTCTCCATCTATTTGTTTTGAAGCCACTTGGGATTGAGCAGTTTGACTTTCTTTGGGTTTATTAAAAATTTTCCACTGATGATCTCGCCCAAAATTCTTCAAATAGGCTGGTTTCTGTTTCTTCCCTTTGAATTCACTCTTATAAACCCAGCTTTCACTGTTGGTAGCACAATCTAGCTTTCTTAACAGCTTCATCCATAGTTTTTGGGTTGTCAAACTCAATTTTCTCCTTGTACACAGCAGGCAAACAGTTCAGAAACCTTTGTACCTTTGCCTTTTCTTCCCTTATGTAGGGTACATATCTCAACAGATTTCTAAACTTAGTAACAAATTCATCAATAGTGAGCTATCCCAGTCTAAGTTCATGAAATTCCTTGGCTTTATCATCATAGTAACGTTCATTTAGGTAGCGGTTTTTGAACTTAACCTAGAAATCTTCCCAGGTAACTGTCTTTTCATAAATGGCATGAACCATTTTTGTCTCCTCCCACCACAAGGTAGCCTTACCTTGTAGTTGGTAGATAGCTAATCTAGCCTTCAGATTGCTTTCATATTCATAGACCTAGAAATACTTAATCATATTCAGCAACCAGACTTCAGCATCTTCCTCCTTCTCCCCATCATAGGAGGGAGGTTTGATCTTTTGGAATTCCCCTTGTAATTCCTTTTTCTGCTTATACTGATGCCTAACAGCATCATCATCCTCTGACTCATCGGTCTTCCTCTTTCCGGAACCTTCGCCTTCTTGGCTGTTCCATGAGGTTAGCTCTCTGATGAGCTTTTCCTTCTCCTTACTGGCTGATGACAACCTGTCATTCTGTATTCTCAGCTCAGCCAATTCTTGTTGCAACCTGTGAAACATAGCCATCACCAGAGCGTTGGGATCTGATGTACTATACTCCTCACGCAGATCCACATAAATTTCTTCACCTTCTGCCATTCCAGCACCACTGTACACTACACAACACAGATCAGTAAAATTTAAAAAAAAAATTCCACCATATTTATTTATACAGGGAACACACAGCAACAGTGAGCACAATGTCAACAGCCCAGTTTTATAACTTGGGCTTTGATACCATTTGTCACACCTCCCATTCGCTTTTCCTATACCAATTTTTTTAATTTTTTTTTGCATTCCAAAATCTGCAAGATTAACTTTGATATAATGTCATACCATCCCTTTTGGAACTCGACCTGGTTAATGGTTAATGCATTTTTCAATTCCAATTGTTTTCCCCATAACAACTTTTCTCCAACGTCACTATATATTCCCTTCCATTTTAAATTCATTTTCATCTAAGGGTAATTTTATTAACTCATGGTGGAATTATTTACCATTAATCCCTTCCTTATAAGGGTCGCACTTACCAACCCATGTCCGACCTTTATTTTAATGTTCTTGACCTTTGGGCATTCAACACATTTCTATGTATTTATATTCACAGGAACTGGATAGATTTTACCCCATAACGTACTCTTTTCTATAGTTGAGTTATGAGCATTGGTTGGATTTACGTTACATGTTTTTTTATTGGTGCCTCTATCGTCATTATGGCCATATGATGATATAGTTTCAAAGTCCTTGTTGATCTGTGTTAATATTATCGCATTTCTTTCTGTACATATGGGTCGTATCAAAATTTAATGTGGAGATTGAACGTACTCCTTGCCTCCACGTATGACGTCCTGACTCAAGCCGGTTTTATGTGATAAGGTAAGTGAGACGTGGTATTATTTCACCACCACCGGTGCCACGCTACTTCTTGGTTTCATGGTATTGGATGGGATAGGTTTCTTCCCATCCCATTCACGTGCTATCCCTACACGTTGATATGGCATTTTCCATGCCAGCCTACTGTGGATATGCGGCAATTTCTATTTATACGGCCAGACTGTCTTGAATTTAACGACTTTACTTGTGACATTGAATGTCTATTGATTGGCGTAATTGCTCTTCCAACCATTCGATCCGTGTCTTCCCTCTTTGAGATTATGCCATGTGGACAGTTAAGATTGTCTCACCGCGTTAGGGTTTTTCTGGAATGAAGTGTTGTTATATAATTTTTCGTTTTTGTGTGGCGCTAGTTTCTTTGGCCTTCATTGGGTTGGTTTACCTCTCTTCCTCGAGGTTCTGTTTGCTACAGAATTTACGCATGGGGTTTTTTTCATCATTCGAGATGCCTTTGCATGGCGATGGCAACACCACTGGTGTACTTTGCACATGCCTTCTTTCACACATTATCACCACCGGCCATACTCGTTCCAGAGCTTACCACACCTCTGTCTCTATGGAAGTCTCGAGCAATGCCACTACACTTGGTGTCATTCGTTTTATATCATTTATGGTTGAGCCACATTTGGATTCGTTTATCCTCACATCAATTTCATGTCCCAACATTTTTACATGTTTCCTCTGGTTTCGTTCAGTCACCATCTCTGCGTCCTTCTAATAAATTCTATAATTAACGAGGTGTAATATTAACATGCATGTTTCCTTAGCATGTCTTCCTCTGCTCATTTTATGTGATTAGAGTGCTAGGTTCAGGATGGCGATGTATTATCATGGCTCGTCTCTTCATGGCTGAGCGATAGTCCTCAGGCAAGGACGTCCTGAGATTTTATATTATTTTTGAATTCCATTTGTGAACCCTCTGTCTTTCAATTCAGTTGATCTTATGTCTCGATTTTGGTGGCAGTTAACTTGGAAAGAACGAGGGTCTTTTCCCTCATAGGTAACCCTTTCTGGTCTGGATACATTCCTCTATTGGTAAAAATTTTCCCATAAGTAGTTTTATTGACAGTCTTACTAAGATGTCTGCGTTTTTTCTTTCAGGTAATGCCTATTCTCTGCTTGTTTAGTGATAGCAGCTATGAGAGCCCTCTTTCCGATTGATGATGATTTTATCTTCATTTACATTCCAGGTTGGTATACGTTTGCACAGAGAGAACCATCCTTCAGTCTCATTGCTCCATCTTGTTTAGGTGGAATTGTTAGTTTCCTCGAGTGTTACCAGTCCATCGAATTTTTATAGACTCATTCTGAGACTCTAATTATTAAAAATTTCCGGTTGTATGATAATACTTTTCAACCCTAAATATTGTTTTTGATTTGGGATGCACACGGCTCATTTATTTAGCTTGTGCATAAGAGGCTCAACCTCGGACATGTATATGCTGACCTGGACATTCTTCTTCGCTGAGATTGTTTTATTTATGATTTTGTATTAGCTTCACAATATTCCCGTTTATTAGTTTATGTACATTTCCTGTGTATCACCCTAAATTTTTTCGTGGAGAATTAAGCTAGTGGCCACAATTGTGTGTAAATCTCCTTGTTTCTTTTCTCTTATTTCAGTTGTTACTCTCATGTGTATATTTCTATATACTGGCATCTTTTCCCAAATTTACAGTGATTTCGATGCGTTAATTGCGTGTTTATTTTGACGGATGTTATATTGTTCCCTAAAACTCTACTGTCCTCATGAACTTGTTGAAAATTTCAGTTGTAATTTTATTTCTAGAATATGAATGTATAGCATTTGATTATCATCTCCCTAGATTTTTGGTTTTGCTGGAGATGTGTTCTATAATTATAATTCACTCTCATGTATAGTATGCTAGTCTACTTAGGCCTGTAATCATCTGTATATTACATGCCTTTATATTTCATATAGATACTTATGACAGGTAGTAAGTATACCCCTTTTTCTTTGACATGTTGTAATGAAGTATACTCTGTGACTGAGTTTATGAGTATACTGGTAACATATCCAGATTTTTATCATTTTGGCTCTGGTATCTTCTAAATCTGTCCAGTTGGTGCTATCAATTTTAGACTCTATAGTTTATACTCTACTCTTTTCACTTCTTACTCCAAGTAATTATATTTGACATCTGACTCTTTGTTTCAATAGTTAGGATTTAAGATTTCATTCATGAAACAGAAGCAGATTAAAGTTAAACTGGAAATCATCCTTGGGAAACATGTATTCTCAGATTTAGACCAGTTATGGTTTAGAGATTCTGATGAATTCTTTCCCATCTATTTGATTCCTACAACTGTACAGAAATGGAAGGCAACTCTGCTGAGATTTCTGTTAAATGTATGGAATATTATAGCAAACACACAGCATGCATATATAATACTTTCACATTCCATATAACTTAAAATTTACACCTACATCTTGTAAGTAGAAAATATAACTGAACTGGACATACCACTTAATTTGATGACCAAGCCAACCAACCGTAGAATTCGTTTGTCTGCAGAATTCACCCCCGAGCTGAGATCCCTCCTAGTTTAGATCAACCTCTAATCTGTTTAGGAGCAGCTTCTTTAAGCTGTTCTTCCCCAAAGCATGTTTCTAATTCTGCGTCCAGAATATCGGGATGCTTTTCTTCCTGTTTTCCTAGGCTTCCCATTTTAGGGATTCTTTAAAGTTGTTTTATGCTTTTGCCAGCTTTTCCAGCTTTTTTTACCTCTTCCCAACTATTTTCCTCATCATTGGGGAATTTAGATTTTTCCTCAAAAATCCAAATTAGAATTAATTTCTTTCAAAGATTTTTTGAAAGATTGTGGGGAAGTATTTGCCTTATCCATCCTCATGGATATAGCAAGTGATCTCATAATCTCATTTTGGTCAATCTGCAAAAGTTCATTTTATTCATTTCCTCAATTTAAATATTTAATTACATTCACAAAATACTTATCCTTTGGGGTCCATTCCCCTTAGGATTAAAGTTCAATGTCTAGTTTTAACTTTCAAACACATAAACTAGAGAAATTTCATTGAAAAGGCTACTCATTTTATACTTGCTCTGATCTACTTTTTAATTTATGTTGTAAGTAGCTAACGTATTTATGAAGAGATTTTAGAATTGCATGGTATTCCTAAGATGATCATTTGATAGAATGCAAAGGTTTCTGCTTAGATTTTTTGGAGGAGTTTGTTTGGAGGCATGGATACCAAATTGAAATTTTAATTTCTTACCATCTAGATTGATGGTCAAACAGAAGAACAAAACGAGATTTTGGTTATCGTAGGATGTATGTCATGGATACGCCAAAAAAATGGAAAGTTGTCTACATTTAGCGAAATTTTGCCTATAATAGCTACCGAAGCTGATAAAGATGAGCCCTTTGAAACTTTATGGTAAAGAAGTTCCATACCCACCAAGTTGAGTCGACTAGATAAACTAATACTTGGACCCCGAAGCCGCGGATGGAAAGAGAGAGAGTTATGAATAAATTCGGCAAAATACCAAAATAACTTCTGGGGCAGGAGTAAGAAAAAAAGTTATGCAGACAAGAAGAGAATTCACAGAGAATTCAGTGTGGGTGATCATGTTTATCTGAGGATTAAGCCTAAGAAGAGTACTTTGCACACTGGTCGCTATGCAAACTAGCCCCATGTTACTGTGGACCTTTTGAAGTGCTGGAAAGAGTTGGACCAAATGCATATAAACTAGCTTTGCTTAGTCACATTAAGGTTCATGATTTATTTCATGTTTCATTATTAAAAAAAAATATGTGCATGATTATACTCATGTTATTGATTGGAATGTGACACATGTGGAACCAAAAGGGGAATTACTTCCAAAGCCACTTCAAATCTTGGTGCGAGAAGAAATTGAGGTCCAGAACATGACAGTGGCCAGGGTGAAAGTGTAGTGGAGGAACTTTGCACCCGAAGAGGCTAAAAGTGAGAGGAAGATATGATGGGAAAATATCCATCACAGTTTAAATAGTGATTTTGTTTATTTTTTCTTTACAACACCGTGGACAGTGTTTTGTTTTTAGAGGGGGAATATGTAATATCCCAAGTTTTCTATGCTTTTATAGACATTTGAAAAAGTCCAAAAGGGTACAGTGGACCCTAATGGAAAACAATTTTTTGGATTTATTTAATTATTTCAAGTTAAAAAAATAAAATGGAAATTTATGTGCAATGACTAGATTATGATTAGAGATCTAAAAACCCAATCCATGAGGATGGATAAGTTTGTAAGACTTTCCCAAACTTGCATAAATCCTTGAAATGAATAAAGTAAACACTAAAATTAGATTGGAGATAAAAATATAAAAAGTACCTTAGTAAAGAGGAAGTTTCTAGGATGAGGTGGAATAAAGTCGGAAAAGCAGAAAAACTAGCTTTAAGAGTACCTTTGTTGAAGAAACAAAGGGAAAGCCTAGGAAAACAAGAATACAACATCCTAAATTAACTGGATGCAGTTAAGGGAAACAAGTGGGGGAAATAAAGCTTAAATAAGTTTATTTAGGATAGAGAAAGGGTTGTCTATCACTGGAGGAAAAAAATCTCTTCTCAGGGGTGAGCTGTGGAGAAAGAGCTCTAAGGTTTGGAGGTACCTAGTCTACCTAAAGTGGTATACACAATAAATTTAAATTGATTTATTGTTAATGATATATTGATTCTGTTATGAAATATTAAAATGGTAAAGTAATTGAATTTATAAGAAATTATGGGTTGTATATGTGTATATGTTGTAGAAATTAGATAAGTTAGGAAATATCTAAATGGATCTGTACATTGAACAAAATTAACCATAAAGATAATGGTTTCTTTTTCATTATTGTAAGAACATATTCTATAAGGACCAAATCTCATAATATCTAAAACCCAACTTTGGGTCTAGATCTGAGGTTAGGCACCTCATAGGAAACTGACATTTTTCAAAAAGTCTCAAAGATCAAGTATGAAACCTTGTAGAGTACATTAAGAAATAAATTCTATATAGAAATGAATACATAGGAGAGATGAAAATGAATATTGTATAACAGAACATATACTTCATGAAATCATAAAAGAAATTCTATGTTATTCAAAAAAAGAGAAATTCTAGATAAACTGTACATACAGGGACTATATACTTGTATGCATGAGAACTGTATCCTTATACTAGATAGAAAATAACACATCCCGGTATTTTAATCATAATTAAATCTTACTGTGTTATACAAGATACAAACTACACATATAGCTAGTAAACTATAGTTCTATTATGGAAATGTTTCATTTATTTCAGTTATATATATAGAAAGGAAATAAATTCTAGCTAACTTAAATGAGTCATAGAGTTATATTAAATTGGAACGAAACAATATATATTGAGAATATAGCAGTAAACATTGATATTTAATTTATATAAAGGTAGCAGTCCATCATATATAATACAATGAATGTCATAATTTGTAATAAAAACTATAGTTAAACATAGAAGAAAACTAGCTATACAATATGGTACAGAGGACGTTGTTGACCCTTAAAAAAAGTAGTGAAGACTATTTCAACACAACGTATGCAAGGATTGCACATGAAAATTAACTCAAATTATCTGCACCCACCTGGAATATTAGGGTCCAAATGTTAGAAGCCATTCATAGGAACCAGAAGAATTACATGAAATTCGAATTCCACGTAAGGCATATACCTACCTACATAAAAATAAGACTGGGGTCAAAGTTCAAGAAATAAAAAGTATCTATGCATGTATAACTGAAGGAAAAGGATTAATTGAAATTAATAAAAATAAATTAGTTACCTTAAGAGTGAATTCCAGTATGACTCCCTGCAACAAAAAATTAGGAGTTAAGTATTCTAAAGAAGAATCTTTGAATGAAAGAAAGAAGACAATATAACTCAGAAGAATATATAGTATACCTAGCAGAGAAAGAAATTATTAATGATGAACAACGTTTCTCTCCAGATACTCAAGTCCGAATATGGAATAACAATCTTAATTTAGTAACGTAGACGATTGGGAATTACTGTAAACAAGATCGCAAGTTAAAACAAAATTAAATTATAGAAAATTTTCTAATGAAATTCTATGAGCTTACCCATGAAGCCAACCATTGCCATAGGCAAGTGTTGGATTAATAGAAATTGGGTAGAAGGTCCTGCATTCCAAGAAACACAATGAGCTGCTTAACTCATAACCTCTTCAAACAAACGTAAATTTTACCATCAAGGTACTACAGTGAAATATAATTTAAAATACTTATAAACTGGCACAGTAAATTGACATATTAAATTGATGACTCCACAAAATGATGTAGCCAGCGAAAAAATTGGAATATAGAATGAGAAAATTTCAAGTAAATCGGTGATAGAGTTATTAAAACCCTTAGAGCTATTCGTACAGGGATGTAAATGAAAATTTTGAAATTGTATTGGAGGTAGCTTTACTAATGCAATCAATGTCGACTTAAAACCTACTGGAATGACGAATTTATTTATTTCCCTAAACATACATATCGATTTACAAAAAGGGAGAACCTACCAATTCGACACCTCGTTTCATAATGAGCATTTCCACAATTTTTCGCTTCAAGCATAATGAGTATTCTCGCAGGTGCTGGGTGAAGGCAGAGACAAGAAGAAATTAGAACTAGAGGTAAACAAGTATTTGTTTCCATAATAATTTACAGCATAGAAATGACAACAATTTAATAATGGAAGTGAAGTGTAGCTGGAATGAAGTCTCACCTAAAGGAGCTTCAGTGGGAACCTCGGCACAATGGTACGTAACTTTTCTCAGTTGTAGATCCTGTGAGACATTTAGTTTATTACCATGACCTGTAACCATGGAATGAAAATTGGTGCAAGAAAGATGAGATCACGGATGAAGAAAGACGTTCACCATTGAACGAACAGTGAGAAATAACCCATTCCTCGAGATCGTGGACGTTTATAAGCTAGAAAACCCTAATACTGTATTTAATCGAGACAGTCCATGTGTCGATTGATCTGAGGTATGGGAAGAGTCTTCCCGCTGGTTTGAGACGTTGTCAGAAAAACATGTGACCAAGCACGAAATCACAAATTTCAACCATATCTCAACATATCATGGTTTCAGGGTTTCACTAACCAAGATATCTAGTGGGTACGGTTGCATTTAGACCAATAACTGATCGTAACCCTAACTTCAGCTAAAAATTCGATGTCAGTTGTGTATTGATGATAAGAACACTTAGAAACCCAAGTCAAGTTGTGATGGTACATGGAGGAAATGCTACCGTGAAGGACACCTAGCCCTTGCACCATGATATATGTACCTATGGTACTGACATAGTTAGGTGTGTATGTAAAGATTTAATAAAATTGAATGGAGTCTAGGTCTGATACGACAATGAAATAGGTAAAGGAAACTCGTGTAGGGGCATAACAAAAAGTAATATAGCACTAGTATATTATGCTAGTAGAATATAACGGATCTTAACCCTAGGAATAATTTGAATTATATAATAGGTAGGCCACAGGTAACCAGTTGGTAACATGTAGGGACCTAATAAAAATGGTATTTCAAAAGGAATAAGCCTTAGGGTTAACTATGGTCATGGAAATATTATTGAACATTAAATAAGAGTGGAAATAGGATTAATGAACACATTTATAATTATTGTATAGACCTTAATACAATTAATAAGGTGAGTAACCGTATATAATGGTGAGAGGGTGAGTGACAGTCACCTATTAGCTTGTGTAAATTAATTAATATCCGCAATATGATTGAGGATTAGAAAGTAGTGGATATGTGAAGGATGAGTGTAATTATTATGCAAGGAAATGAAAATCTTATCATAGGGAAATTCAATATTGTGTTAAGAGATAAATGTAAAGGGATATAGGGCTAAAGTGAATCATTGTTATAATTTATAAACAAGCAAACCGTGGTATAACAAACTATTACTAACAGAATTTAGTTGTAATGCGACGAATGATAGATGAAGTATAACTGTAGTTATGAATATGACTATGGTTAGAAAAAAAAATTAGATATGGGAGATGCTACAAAATTCATAAGTAAAAATCGGTTAACGAAATTCGCATCACAATGTGACAGAGATGAATAGAAAACAAAAGCCATTTCAAATTATGATATAAAGAGATAAATCATTTAAAAATTTCTATCATTAATCTTTCTCTATTCACGAAGAGTAAATGAAGGAAAATAGCAAGCAATGGAGCTTCAAATGAAAACAGAAAAAATTGTTGCAAAGTTACCATATGGTATGCATGTGTTTCAATAAAATTTTGAAGCAACAATACATATATAAAAACGAATTGGGGAATAGGAATGGGATGCATAACATATTTATAAACTAGCTACCATGTGACTGGATAAGAAAGAAAATATGAATGTCATAGCAAACCCAACATAATCTCATTCTATCATCGAAGTACTGAGGAAATCATAAAATTGATAACTCCAAAAACAGATTTTAATAAAAGTGAGACGATTTAATAAATATCCTTAAAAATATATATAAAGGCCTATGTATTATACACTTTGGAAAAATACGTTCAAATAGTAGCAACTATGAACAATAAAAATGAAAAGTTCCTTTGGGAAATAAGGAGGAAAAAAAGAAGAAAGAGAAACGAATATCAAAAAACGTAATTAAATGGAAGGGTTTTCACCCTAGAAGAAACCAATTAAGAACAAAATTCATAACTCTATTGAGTAAATCCAAACGTTGCATTTCCTATTAAAAACTGAATGTGAATCCCAACATTTGAAATAAATAAAAATGATTTACCTTTTCATTTTTCTAGGCACAGGTTAAATCTAAGGGGAAATTGAATTTGAACCTCTACTTCATGACAAGATAAATTCTGCCAAAATTACATAGAGAAATAGTTAACCCGTATTCACTATAGAAGAAGGTTATTAAAATAGAGTTGCTAGGCATCTCCTCCAAAACGCAGAATAGGAGACATCATGCAATTGAGCTAATCAGATCATTAACACATGGCAAGAAACTAATCTCTATGAATTTAACTCTTTCTGCGAACAAAACACAAGAAACACAGAGATACAATGAGAACAATGAATATCAATTTGGGAAACTGACTGAGTCTTAGGGTTTTGGAAACAATCAAGGCCGTTAGGAAGGATGATAAGGTTTTTATGAGACCCATGTGACCAGACGGTTTCCTGGTAAAAAATAATCAATGCGTGTTGTAAACGAGGTGGAGAAAAACCGAGATAGAGGTAAAACGAAAGGTGAAAATCCCATGGAAATATTTGTTAACAACCACGTACGACAGAGAATTAAACCTATATTAAGTGGAGTACAACATAGAAATGAGAACTCGATTATGGAGAATTTCAAAGTATTAACCATTCACTTACGTTAATCACCATTGTGATGGATTATGAATCTTAACCTTTATAATAGTGTAGGGAATACATATTATTTGTGATGACATGGCAAATGAAAATATTCCTCCATTGTAAATTAAACGCTATATTCATACGGTGTCTGTACAATGAGATAGACTTAACATAAATATAGAATTGGTGGCAATTCGAATTTTTTGGGATGTGTTAATGAAATGGTTAAAAAAGAATTGTAACTCCATTAAGTCAAGGCTACACAGATTCAAAAGTTGATAGAAGCTTGTATAGTCACATAAATGTAAATTATTGTGCCATTTATAAACTTTTGATAAGAAAAAGGTGGGAATGCAAAGGGGGGAATTCGAATCAAATTGATATGTTTTTATATATTTCCATTGATTAGAGTATGAGTTCACAAGTTTCATGATAATTTATGAACTATTGTAAAATTGAGTGATGAATCAAATTTATTTAAAGGTTAAAATAAATAAAAAGGATTATCAGAGTAGTTTTATTAACAGTTTACTATGGACTCATAGAATAAAATAGGTAAAGTTAAATACCATTGAGGGAATGGTAATTTAATAATTATAATCTCACCATAGTTCTAAAGGAAGAACATAAGAATTGGTATAAGGTTTAAATTAGAGAAGAGAGCTTCTTATTATCAAAATCATGGGTCATGACCAAAAACAACTTCCATTGACTGTGATTCCTTCTATGAGATTTAAACATGGTGATCATAATGTGTTGGAACAAAGTGATTACATGAATCAGTCTCGTTAAGAAATCGGAAGCCATGGAAATATTTTAAAGTGTTCAAAAGTATACCTATCTAAGGGGGAAAATGGAAGAATAGATAAAGAACATCTATTTAACATTCTTAGAATATATGTATTGCAAGGGGTTCTATGATTGAAATCTACATATATATATTTTGGGGACTATATATATATATATATATATATATATATATATATATATATATGAAAAATTAAAGTGAAAACCTATAATATAAATGGCATAAATTATACGATCAGATTACAAAGATAAGGATAGAAAATATGGTCAGGGGTCAAAATCTATAATATTGCACTGTGCTCTAAGATTTATTAACGAGAGTGTCGGTAAAGAATTTCGAGTATAACCAAAATTTCTATAAATAAGAAAAAAATTTTGGGTAAATGGAGTTGTTACAAATGTTATCAGAGCCCACGTTGAAAACTCTGGGCTTATGGTTCCCAAAAATAGAATTCTATTGTGTTAAAAATTTACATGAAATTTTTGGGAGCAACTAATTTTGTGTGTAGTGTGATTGAAGTGTAGAAACAGGTACAATAGTTACAATGAGTAACAAAGAAGAGTTGTACGTGGGATTGGGGGTGTGATGAAGCACCATCAGATCCAACGAGTGGATAAGCACCACCAGATCCAATGGGTGGAGAAATACCACCAGAGCTAAATGCTCAAACGCTGGAATTAATGATGAAAATTTAGCATGAAGTGGTTTAGCTAAGGACTAGCAATGAACGATTGTTGCAAGAGCAAGAGATGTTGTTCAAGGATTTAACTTCCAAATTACTCAATTTTATTTATTTATTTATTTATTTATTTTATTTTTAATTTTATTTTTTCTATAAAATTTGATTTAAAATTATTTATGATTACTAATTTATATGAAGAAAAATTAGAGCGGGGATCAGTGTAGAAAATTTCATTACTGTTATGGCAGAAAAATAAAAACTCTAATGAGAACTAGGAAGGGGAGGGGCCCATTAGAATTAAATGCTAACATGCTTAAAATAACATTTTAGAAATAATTAGTTCATGTACAGATTTATTACGAATTATTTTTGCAACATTGAATAAAATAAGTTGGTCAAGAAACTACCATAATAAAATTTTCAAAAGAAATAGAACCCAACTCAGAGAGTTTTGAGAGTGGGGAAGAATATGCTTAAAGAGCATAAGAAAAGGGAGTTGTAGTTATAATTATGAAATCAAATCTCTAGTCCTGAAATAAGAAAATGAAAGAGATGCGAAATCCTAACTCCTGAACAATATTTTTCTAGGTATATGAATACGGAAGAAATATGAAAAAAAAAATTGTGGGTTACTAGTGGTAAGATAAAATCACAAATTAGTTAAAAAACAAAAATATGTGAGCTAAAGGGATACAACTTACTATTGAAGAAATTATGGTGAAGTCCACCAAAATTATTCGATATGTGCCTTATATCAGGGATCAGGGGAGAAAACGCCCAAGTATAGTGAAAGTTAAATTGTACAAACCAAAATAAAATAAAACATACAAAGAGGAAAGTGACAATTATAAATATCTATTCGAAAAACACGACTAGGTTACCAACCATAAAAATACTGGATAGCTCAACTGAAAACCTAGTGGAAGCAAGAGACCGACAAACTGAAAATTTGTAGGTACACACTCTAACAAATCTGTGGTTCTTTTACTTGATTCAGTAGCAGATTTTAAATTTTATTAGCTTGAAGATAGTGGAAAAGGGTAAATGTTAAACTAAATAAATTGAATTGCGATGTTCTTTATATATAATTGTATGATCTTTTACTGGAAAAAGATTAAATGGATACACAAAAAGAAATAGAGAATTGCTGGAAAAGTAGGTACTTACACAAATTAATAGGAAAATTTGTACAGTAAAAGAAACTAATGACAATGAAACACATTTTTTTTTCAACAAGAACAGACAGCAAGAAACCAATTTTCATATATGCTGCCCAAGTTGAGGAATTGAGACAACTATTAGAAATGAGTCTGTGGGAGACTTATCTACAGTTCATAAAATTTAAAAAATCAAAAAATAAAGTTTACAAATTCAAGGATGTATATGGAATAATCCTTAATATTAGTATCTAAAAGTACAATTACAAGATTTTAATTCATATAGACCAGAATTATATAAAATCAAGAATGTCTACATGGGTGGAGTGTTAAGGTTAGTTTCTAGAAAGAAGGATGATACCTTCTGTATGCCTATAGAATTAGATAGTTACACTAGTAAATATGAAGAAATTGTTAACTTTGGTAAAAAGTAGATAAATGAATTAATCAACCGGGAAGTAAAATTCTATAAAACAGTCGACTAGTCTAGAAAATTACATTATAAGGTTGAAAATGTAAATTTTTTTTGTATAAAATTCATGTTACAATACTATATACATATAACCAATAAACAATATTCTACTGAAACACTTGAACAAGTTAACCTAATTATTTACATAAGATGTTATGATATACTCTAGAAAATAGGATAAGAACATCGTAATATGGTGTTACAACTACATAGAGAACTGTAACTACATGTAAAACTAAACCAATGTAAGTTCACATGACAATTCTAAAGAGGGATTGACGATAAATCAGGAATAGGTAATATTGAATTGACCTGAATTCAAAAAGACACTAGCAATACAATCAATAATGAATATTGTTAAATAATGTCATAATTTAAAAATGGGTTTCTATATTGCAGAGAAATGAGAATTGTAAACAAAACTAGAAAGACTAAATACCAAATTAATTGGAAAATTTAAACAGAAAAATAATCTACACTACTTGATTCAGCTAAGGAGGGTGGTATATACTAAAAAAAAAATAGTATAGAGAGACTGAGAGAAATATCACTACAAAATAAGGCAAGATTAATTTCACGAATTTTGAAAGTTGAAATCCGAAGAAAAGTGAATAAAGTTAAGTAATCTATAAAGTAAAATGGGCAGATGAAACAATTTCCTTCAAATATGGAAATAGAACCATGAGAAAGGTAAAGTTAGTCGGAATATGTCATATTTACAAGTGAAGTAAAATAAAAAATAAGTAGGATGATTAAAATGTTGGAAGAAAAATAAAACTAAATTGTTGATGTGTAAGAAGACAACTTCATTAAATTTTAACACATACAAATTGTAGTGGAAAACTTGAAGTGAGAGAATGAATGTAAGGAGCATTGTTACAAGAACTTAAAAAGGTAATATTTTAGCAAGATGAAATTGTATGATAAACACTAAATCAAAAAATATTGAATTGTTCACAGGTAAATAGTATAAAATTATGTACCAAATTTGAGCCATGAAATGTTAGATCAATAGCATTAAAAACCTTAGACAGTTCATTCAGGTTATAAAAAGATTATAACAAATCTAAAGAAAACTATACTGTGAACAAGGATGAAGAAGGAGGAAATAAAATCCATGGCACAATGGTTGAAATGTCAAAACGAGAAGTTAAAACATCAACATCCTACTGATCTACCAAATTATTTCTTTGTTCGAAAATAAAAGGAGAAAGTGGTATTAAAGAACTTTAATTCAGTACTATCAAGTATCAAGTACCAACATGAGGATATCATGAGAGTAGTTGATACTCTAACTAAAAAAATGCACTTTCCATTTACATAATCCAATGTTGACACATTATAAGTGGAATATGAATTTAGGAGAGGAATCTTTAACTCCATGGAATCACCAAGTTGATTTTCTCGGATAGAGATGCCAAAATTATACTTTTGGAGGAAAATCCTATTTGGAGGAATGAGAATAAAGTTGAACTTCCATACAACTTATCATCTTCCAACAGATAGATAAAAAGAGAGAACGAATCCAATGTTGTAAAACATGATGGGCACGTGTGTGCTAGAAGAACCCAAGAATTGGGCATACATTTTGCAAATAGTAGAAATTACATACAAATACAATTACTGGAATTTCAGGGACAAAATTCAAGCAAAATCCTGGTATGATAGAAAAGGTTATACTCCACTTAGTTGGAGTTAACAACAGGACAAATTGTCTCAATTAATAGAAGTACTACAGTAGGTGGAAACCAACTGTAAAGAAGTCCTCGAAAGCATTTAGGTAAATTCAACTGATCTAAAGAAAGATGCAAGAGTTTACAAGGATGGTATTGCATGTCGATGAAATTTCTAAGAATCACCTCAAAATTTCAGGGTCATGAGGATTGGAGTGAAAGTATAAAATCACTCTACTTTGTCATATAAAATTTAGGTGAAAAATTCTTGTACATGACCCTGCTCACTTGATTTGATTGTGATACAAGTAGAAAAATAAATGAAATTTTATCCAGATAAAATGGGAGAGAGTAGAAGTGCAATAAAAACACTTCACACCTAAGAAAGCTACTTGGGAGAGGGAAGTTATGATTGGAAAACACTGAGGACGGTGTTTTTTTTTAGAGGGAGACAACATAATATCCCTATTTTCAGAATTCTATAGATATAGAATACACATAAAGGTGAGGGGGACCTCAAAAATAAAATATGTAAATATATTAATTGTGGAAATTATTATATAACTGTGGGAATAACACCATGAAGTAAAGATAGAGTAAAGTGAGACCAGGAAGTCAAAATCCATGAGGATGGATTTGATACTTAAGTCTTTCCCAAAAATCTCCATAATTCCTTGGAGAAAAATAAAATAAAATATAAATATTATATGGGAGATAAAAATCTAATAAATGCATCATTAAAGTGGAAAGTTACTAAGAAGAGGTGAGAATAAAACTAGAAAGAGGAAAAAGCTAGTTTTAAGGAGATTTTGTAGAAAAAACAAAAGTAAAGCCTAGGCTAAAGGAAAACAACATCCTAAATTAATTGGACGTAGTTATGGAAACATGCTGAGGTAAATCAAGCTTAAATAAGCTATTCCTAGTTAGACAATGGTTTGTCTACACTTTGGAATAATTCGTGTCTGCTCGGGAGGAGCTATGGAATAAGCTCAAGGTTGGGTGGAAAATAGTCTTTACCGGATTGGTATGCACATTTTGTGATGTTATGTTTTATATTTCTGTATATTTTTTAATTTTGATGTAGATAGATATAGTTGAAATTGATGAACTGTGGCTGAAAGTTTTATATATGTAGTTATTTTGAAAATTATTTGTAATAATATGTTAAAGCAAAATGAAAGAGTTGTCATGTTTATTTAACATAATGGTAACTATAACAGATATAGTTCAATTTTTGTTATATTACATAGACAATTTAGAAATTGATGGTAATCATACATAACCTATAAACCCTTGGTATGGTCTAAATATATTGTTTGAATCCCATAACTAATATCTGAAAATTTACGAGTTAATTTTACAATACATATGTGAATAAAACATGTGTGATTTCAGCAAGCAAAAATAGTAAAATAATATCAGTAAACATGTAGTCCAACTAAGATATAGTTCATATATATACCATATATTGCCAAAAAAATTGGGATTAAGTTGCTAAATATTTAAAAGAAGAATTAAAATAGCAAGAGATTATATTGAGTATGATATAGAAATAGGAGTACACAGTTCAAATTGTAGACATAGTCCTACTGAAAGATTATTATGGTAAAATAATGAAGAACTATAATATACAAGCCATATACAAAATTATCAGTCAAACTCATCTCCATTGACATGGAGTAAGAACTATAGTATTAAATTTATTATACAAATTATAGCAAATATTACTATGCTTATAATCACATCAGAGTACTGATCGACTAACAAATTAAAATTTTATAAAGAGAAATAACATAAATTGGAATTACACAGTGGAGAGCTTCCACTTTTCTGGCAACCAACCTAAAAGGAGTAGGAAGACATGATCAGGTACTGAAACTGCTCATCATAAATATATGCCTTGAAAAATAGAGATATTATTACAAACCTGAAATAGATAAGATGAACCAAGTTAGGTTTGATTCTCATAAAGAATGAAAGGAATAAAACGCCAAAAGAAGTACAGGATAAGAATGTACATATGTAATTTAAAATCTGGATAGAAATATATTGATGTATAAACAAAGGTATAAATTTATAAATAGCCAGTAGTTGTAACAGAGTATATTTAATGTGTAATATAAACATTATGAAATGGAATAATCAGTATATTTACCTTTAGGAAGAAGTATTCCAGAAAAAGGGTGAATACACTTCACAATGGATGTAATATCTGCACGCCTGGAGATACAACATTCCTATATTAGTTAACATGAAAATTTAAAAGGAATTACATTTTAATAAATAAACTTTCAGTGAATAAGTTCAAAAAAATCATTATTATACTAATAATTATTATTGCACAGAAGTATAAACCTGAAGTGAAATTGGAAATTAAATTAAATTTAAAAGAGGGAATATATATATGTGTGTGTGTGTGTGTGTGTATACATATATATACTTAAGCCTATTAATTTACCTGAAAGGCAGTTGAATTAATAGGCAAGGAGAAGTTCAAAATTTTTATACACAGTAGTAACATTATAATTAAACGGGAACTTCAAGTCCAATAGGAAATGTATGTCTTTTCTATAGGTATAAACTCACTATAACACTCAATATTCAGAAGAATAAGGAAGTTCTGAATAATTAGCATAATGAATACAAATATAGTTAATTAAGTAACTGGAAAGTTTGTTAATAACATGGTGATAAAATATTGAATTCATAAGTGAAAATGGGTTAACGAAATTATCGTCACAATTTGACAGAGATGAATAGAAAACAAAAACCATTTCAAAATTATGATATAAAAAGAGAAATAATTTATGAATTTCTATCATTAATATTACTCTATTCATGCAGAGTAAACGAAGGAAAACAACAAGCAATGGAGCTTCTAATGAAAAGAGAAAAATCATTGCAAAGTTACCATATGGTATGCCTGTTTTTACATAAAATGTCGACGCAGCAATACATATACAAAAACGAATTGGGGAAGAGGTATGGCATGCAAAAAAAAAATTATAACCTACCTACTAAAAATAATCTCATTTTAACATCGAAGTACTGAGGAAATCCTAAAATTGATAACTCAAGAAACACATTTTAAGAACAGTGAGATGATTTAATAAAGATCCTTAAAACTTTATACAAAGGCCTTTGTCTTATACACTTTGGAAAAATACGTTCAAATAGTAGCAATTATGAAGAATAAAAATGAAAATATCCTTTGGGAAATAAGGAGGGAAAAAAGCTAGAAAGAGAAACGAATCTCAGAAAACTCAATTAAATGGAAGGGTTTTCACCCCAAAAGAAAACAATGAAGAACAAATTCATAACTCTATTACATAAATTGAATGTTGTGTTTCCTATTCAAAACTGAATGTGAATCCCAACATTTGAAACCAAGAAAAAATATTTACCTTTTCATTTTGTTGGGAAGAGGCCAAAGCTGAGGGGAAATCAAATTTGAACCTTTGCTTCAGGACAAGATGAATTCTGTCAAAATGACACAGAGAAATAGTTAACTTGGATTCACTGTAGAAGAAGGTTATTAAAATAGAGTTTTTGGGAATCTCCCCGTAAACATAGAATAGGAGACATCGTTCAATTGAGCTAAATAGATCGTTAACACAGGCCAAGAAAACAATCTCCGGGGATTTAACTCTATGTGAACAAAACGTAGGAAAAATAGAGATACGATGAGCACAATGAATATCAATTTAGGAAATCAATTGAGTCTTAGGGTTTCATAAACCATCAAGGTTGTCAGGAAGGAAGATAAGGTTTTTATGAGACCCATGTGACCAAACGGTTTCATAGTACAAAATATTCAATGCATGTTGTAAATGAGGAGGAGAAAAAATGACATAGAGGTAGAACTAAAGGTGAAAATACCATGGAAATATTTGTTAACAACCACGTACCACAGAGAAATTAAACCTATATTAAAGAAGTACAACATGGAAAAGAGAACCCGATTATGGAAAATTTCAAAGTATTAATACTTCACTTACGTTAGTCACCATTGTGATGGAGTATGAATCTTTATCGTTATAATACTGTAGGAAATACATATTATTCGGGATGACATGGAAAATGAAAAGATTCATCGACTGTAAATTAAATGTATTAGGTCATTGTATTACTAGTATAGTCCCTTATTATTATTAGTGTAACCCCCTTGTTCTTATTTTTGTACCCTTGTAACCCCAAATATTGTTATTATTGTGCCCTTACATTATTATTGTTATGTCGGCTAGGATTATATTTTGACCCCATGGAGTTAAATATATAGAAGGAGGTTTTGTCATTTGTATCATCCAAGAATTGTTCATTTATATAATTTAAAGGATGCTTCCCCTTGAAGTTGCTTATTTATAAGGCATTGATCTCTCATTTCTTCTATTTTTCAAGCTAGTTTCATAACATTTGGCATCAAAGCTTTGGATTCTAGGGTTTCGCTGCATCAAACAGATCATCATGGAAGTTTCACTATAATTTGTTTCTACGAAGGCTTAGAAGTTGAAATGTTTATCACGTGAAGCCAAAATTATGAGGAACTTCCTCTAACAATTTCATATCTTGTTTCACAACATTTTCGGAGATATGATCTATTGAAGTTAGGGTTTTTCAGGCTCTCAAATTTCATCTAAAAGTGGTGACTGAGGGAAAATAGTCATAAATCTCTCTCTAAGCATCGGATTGGAATTCTGTAAAAAGTGACCATAATTACGTAGACTCAAGTTTCCTTTGTATCAATTTGAGATCCAAAAGATGAAACAAGGACATGTGGCATGTCATAAAATTTTTCTCTACTGAACCAGTCCATAATTAGGTCATTCTGGGAGTTGGGCATAACTTTCCCTTGAAGAATCCAAATCAATTCAGACCTATGGCATTCAAAAAAATATTTATAGGGATACTATAGGGCTGAATTTCAGATATTGAAGATTCAAAATCACATATATAATTTAGTTTAAATATTGAGCTCCTTAAAATCAAGAAAAAGGTGTGTATTTTTTTTTGAATTGCGTAAGTCTTGTCTGAAAAATCAATTTGATGTGATTCCAAGGGCATATTGAAGCATAGATATCAGTATTGGGTTCTAAAATTCCACCTAGAAATAATTCAACACCAATTAAGCCTTTATAAGGCTCCATGAAGAGGAAGAAGCGCAACATGACATATCAAAATTACTAGAGAAAGTGCATCTAATTTCGCTCTCACGAAGAAAAACAAAAAAACGAAATGGAATTTTTGAAGAAAGGCTTGGAAACTAAGATGTATGGTTTGAAGAAAGGCATGGAAGCTAAGATGAATGGTTTGAAGAATGACATGGAAGCTAAGATGAATGGCATGGAAGCTAAGTTGGCTAGCAGTGAAGCTGGCATGGGAGCTAATATGGATGACATGGAAGGTAAGATTGATGGAAAAATGAAAGACAACATGTAAGACATGAAGAATGATCTAAAAGTAGACATGGAAGGTTTTATGACAAGGTTGATACAAGAAATGATTCCTAATGGCGGAAAGATAGTAGAGGAAACTCATGATGAGAACAAAATAAATGTTAATCGTGATTTCATAAACTGTAATGTTGGATTCAAGAAACACCATATTAAAAAGATGGATATGAAGAAATTTAATGGTAAGGATCCCGTAACATGGATACTATATATGGAGCAATATTTTGATCTCAATAATGTGAAAAACACACAAAAGGTACGCATTGCAACTTTACATTTAGAAAAAAATACATTTGTATGGTATCGATGGCTTTGCTCCCATAAAAAAAATTTCAGTTGGTCAATTTTTAAGGAGGAAACGATAGAAAATTATGAGGATACAAAGAGAAACACCTTCTTTAGCTAATTGATAAATATCAAACAAAAGGGTTCAGTGGTGGATCAAATTTAGGACTTGCAAAAATTGAATATAAGAGTAACTGATACTCTAGAGGAAAAAAGGATTGATGTCTTCTTAGGGACTTTAAAGGATAACATCCAACATGAAGCTCGTGTTTGGGAACTTGATTAATTGGAGAAGGAATTCAGGATGGCAAGAAAAAATAAATGTAAAATTATGGTGACAAGGAAGCCTACCACTGACATCGATAAATATGGAAGTGTTGCTACTCCTAGACTTCCACAACCTACACGGTTGAGACCGAAATAATTGGAAGAAAAAAGAGAAAAATGGATTTTCTACAGTTGTGATAGAAAATATACTAAAGGTCATAAGTGTGCTGAGAATAAATTATTTTACATAGATTGTGAAGAGGGTAAGAAAATGAACAAGAAACTTCAAAAGAAGAGGATATACACTAGGAACCAACCCTAGAAGAAGAAAAAATGAGACGGACCATATCATGTAATGCATTGGCGGTAATTACCGCTCCTCAAACTCTCAAGATTGAAGGACATATCAAGAATATAAAGGTAATAGTGTGGATTGATTCGAGTAGTACCCATAATTTTATTCATTGTAAGGTAGCCAAGGAATTGAATTGTTTCATATACCCAACACAAGAATATCAAGTGATGGTTCTAAATGGAGAAACTATAAATTACTCTGGAAAAAGATAACCATGCGGGAATATGTATTAAATATTCCAATGTGTTCCATTCCAATGGGAGGTGTTGATGCTTTACTAGGAGTACAATGGTTACAATCTTTGGGGACGGTATCTTTTAATTTTCAAAATCAAAATCATCTATTTGTCCACATCTCCAAAAAAGTTCCAACGTCAAAATCATCTATTTGTCCAGATATCCAAAAAGTCTTAGACAATCATTCCAAGGTGTTTGAAACTCCAAAAGGACTTCCACCTATTCATGATCATGGTCATTCTATTCATTTGAATCCAATAATTTTTCCTCCAAACATCAGGCCTTATAGATATTCTTATGTCCAAAAGAGTGAAATTGAATGTGTGATTGCAGAAATGTCAGAGGCCGGTATAATTTAACATAGTCAAAGTTCTTTCTCTATTCTGGTATTATTGTTGCACAAGAAGGATGGATCATGGTGCATGTGTTCGGATTATAGGGAGCTCAATAAGCTCACTATTACAGATAAATTTCTCATTCATGTGATTGATGAATTATTGGATGAAATATATGTAGCAATTCATTTTACCAAGTTGGATCTTCATTTAGAATATCATCAAATTAGAATGAAGATTGAAGATATTTTGAAAATAGCATTTCGAACCCATGAGGGTCATTATGAATTTTTTGTCATGCCTTTTGGCCTTACCAATGCACCTTCTACATTTCAAGGGTTGATGAATTCCATTTTCAAACCATTCCTTAGAAAATTCATGCTAGTATTTTTTTATGACATACTAATCTAGAACAGGTCTTGGAAGGATCATGTTCAACATGTTGACAGGGTGCTCAAACTATTGGAGGAGAAACAATTATATGAAAAAACATCCAACTCTTTATTTGGAGTACAAGAGGTGGAATATCCGAGTCATATTGTATCTCACGAGGGTATTAAGGTAGACCCTAACAAAATTAAATCCATTAAGGAATGGAAAGTCCCCACAACCATAAATAAGTTGCGAGTATTTCTCGGGTTAACAAGGTATTGACATAAGATTGTTAAGAATTATGGGAGAATAACAAAACCTCTAACAAAATTATTGAATAAAGATGCATTTTCATGGACTCCTAAAGAAACTAAGGCCTTTGATCATCTTAAAGAGGCAATGTGCCTAGAACCATTATTAGCTACACCGGACTTCACAAAAACCTTTATTGTGGAATGTGATGCCTTAGGAAATGGAATTGGTGTTAATTTAATGCAATAAGGAAGACCCATTTCTTTTGAAAGTCATCCAATCAAAGGAAATTACTTTATATAAATTTATTTGTGAGAATGAAATGTTGGAAATAATACATGCACTAAATAAATCGTGACCTTACCTAATGGGAAGACACTTCAATGTAAAAAAATATCATGATAGTCTTAAACACTTTTTGGAACAAATACTATCTTCAGAAGAGAAGCAAAAATGGGTCACAAAGATATTGGGTTATGACTTTGAAATCATCTACAAAAAATGGGAGCTAAATGTTGTTGTAGATGCACTCTCAAGAAAGGATGAAGAGGTGGAAGCATTTCTTTGTGCCATTTCTATTATCCAACTAGATTGGATAACTGAAGTAAGGGATGAATGGAAGAAGGACAAAGAAGTGTGGACATTCATTCAAAAGTTGCAACAAGATCCTAATAAATAAGATACATTTAGTTGGAAAAATGATTCTTTATGGTACAAAGGCCACTTATGTACTTGCAAGAATTCCCAACTAAAATAAAATATTCTTTTGGAATTGCACACTTCTCCTTTAGGAGGACACTCGGGATTTTTAAAAACTTACCACAGGGTGAAGAAATTTTTTTTTTTGGAAGGCCTTAAATATGATATTCAAAATTTTGTGGCAGAATGTTTGGTTTGCCAGCAAAATAAAGTTGATAGAATTAAGACCCTGAGTCTTCTACAACCTTTATCCATTCCAAGTCAACATTGGGAGAATATTTCAATGGATTTTATCACAGGTTTATCTAAGTCTGAAGGAAAGAGTTTCGTCATGATGGTAGTTGATAGGCTTAACAAGTATGCATTCTTTTGTGCATTATCTCATCCATTTAAAGAAAGTACAATTGATACTGCTTTTATGGAAAGAATTCAAAAGCTACACGGAAACCCAAATATTGTTGTAAGTAACATAGATCCCATTTTTACTAGAAATTTTTAGACTAACTTATTTTCTTGTTTGGGTACTCAACTAGCTCATAGATCATCTTATCATCCTCAATCTGATGCTTAAACTAATATAGTGAATAAATGTTTGGAAGGATATCTTCGTTGTTTTGTATCTGTTAAGAAAACAGAATGGGTCAATTTGTTACCTCTCGCTGAATGGTTGTATAACACTTCCTTTCATACTGCAGCAAAAATTACCCCATTTATGGAAATTTATGTATATCATCCACTTTCCATCACATATTCTTTAAGAGAAAATTTTAATTTTCAAGCAGTGGAATATCACATCAAGCATCAACAATAAGTTCTCCAACTCTTAAAGGATAACCTAACTTTAGCACAAAATTGAATGAAACAACAGGAGGATCAACATCACAGTGAGAGAATTTTTGATGTAGGAGACTCAGTATTTTTACGGCTACAACCATACAAAAAAATTCCCCTCAAGAAATCTAACAAGGATAATAAATTATCGCCAAAGTACTGTGGTCCTTACAAGGTGTTGTAAAAGATTGGTACTATGGCATACAAATTGGAGCTTCCTGCTTCTTCACGAGTGCATCCAGTTATTCATTTTTAATGGTTAAAGAAGGTTATAGGGGACAAAATTACAGTTCAAACAATATTGCCAGAACCTGATGAGGAAGGAAAAATCATATTGGAACTTGAAGAAGTCACGGAAACAAGAACTCGACAACCATGAAATCGATCAATTTTAGAGTATCTCATCAAGTGGAAGAACTTACCCATTGAGGATTTTACATGGGAGGATGGGAATTTTATACTAAAGCATCCGAAGCTACTCAAGTGTTGAGGATAACACTTTTTTGAATAATAGGGGCATGTTAGGTCCCTATATTACTAGTATAGTCCCTTATTGTTTTTAGTGTAACCCCCTTATTGTTATTGTTGCACCCCTATAACCCCAATAGTGTTATTATTGTGCCCCTACATTATTATTGTTAGGTCAGCTAGGATTATATTCTGATGCCATGGACTCCTATATATAGAAGAAGGTTTTTTCATTTGTATCATCCAAGAATTGTTCATTTATGTAATGTAAAGGAGCTTGCCCCCTCGAAGTGGTTTATTTCTAAGGCGTTGATATCTCTTTTTTTCTATTTTTGGAGTTGGTTTCATAACAAAATGCTATATTCATATTGTGTATGTACAGTCACATAGAATTAGCTTAAATATAGAATTGGTGGAAATTTAAATGATAAATTGTTTTGGGATGCGTTAATGAAATAGTTGAAAAAAAATTGTAACTCCATTAATACAAGGCTACATGGACTCGAAATTTGAAAGAAGATTGTATAGTCACGTAAATGTAAATTATTGTGGCATTTATAAAATTTTGATAAGGAAAAGCTGGGAATGCAAAGGGGAAATTCGAATCGAATTATTATGTTTATATAAATTTCCATCTATTAGAGTATGAGTTCACAGGTTTCATGATAAGTTATGAACTATTGTAAAATTGAGTGATGACTCAAATTTATTTAAGGGTTAAAATAAATAAAAAGGATTATGAGATTAGTTCTATTAACATTTTACTATGGACTCATATAATAGAAGACGTAAATTTAAATACCATTGAGAGAATGGTAATTTAATAATTCTAATTGCACCTTAGTTATGAAGAAGAACGTAAGAATCTGTATAAGGTTTAAATTAGAGAAGAGAGCTTATTATTATCAAAACCATGGCTCATAGATTAAAAACAAGGTCCATTGATTGTTATTCCTTCAATGAGATTTAAATATGGTGATCATAACGTGTTGGAACATAGTGATTACATGAATATGTCTTGTCAATAAATCGGAAGCCATGGAAATATTTTAAAGTGTTTAGAAGTATACCTATCTAAGGGGGACAATGGAAGAATAGATAAATATCATCTATTTACCATTCTTAGAATATATGTATAGCAAGGGGTTCTAGGACTGGACTCTCTCTCTCTCTCTCTCTCTCTCTCTCTCTCTCTCTCTCTCTCTCGATATATATATATATATATATATATATATATATATATATATATATATATATATGGAAAATTATATAATGAGATAATCAATAATCAATAATCAATGATAAATGGCATAAATTATATAATGAGATTACAAAGATAATAATAGAAAATATGGTCAGGGTTGGCAATCAGTAAGATTTCACTCTGCGATAAGATTTATTAACGAAAGTGTCGGTAAAGAATTCCAAGTATAACTTGAATTGTTATAAATAAGAAACAAATTTTGGGTAAGTGGAGTTGCTACAGACATATTATTTTCCTTTAGGTCCTCTTAACATTTAGGATTATTAACTGTATATATAAAAGAAGAAAAATAGGGATATTACATACTCCCCCTCTAAAAAAAACACCATCCTCAGTGTTACAAGTATTTTTGTTTACTTCTCAAACAATGATGGATATGTCTCTTTCATCTCATCTTCTCGCTCCTAAGTAGCTTCCTCGGGTGTAAAGTGCCTCCACTAAGCTTTCATCCTAGCTACTGTTCTATTCTAGAGCTTGATTTCTTCCCTCTCCAGTATACGAAGTGGCTCTGGAAGAAATTCCCCATATGTTTCCACTTGTATCATAGTGCAATCAATTACATGAGTAGGGTCATGTACATAACTTTCCAAAAAGGAAACATGAAAAACATTGTGAACCTTAATATGACTAGGTAGATCCAATCTGTAAGCTACTGGCCCCACTCTCTCTAAAACTTCAAATTGTCCATAGAAGCGTGGTGCTAAATTAGCACAGCTAGCAGCATATAATGTACTTTTTCGAGGCTTAGTCCTTAAATAAACATGATCTCACACTTCGAATTATTTGTGAACTATTTTCATGTCTGCATAAATCTTTTGAAGATCTTAAGTTGTTTCAATATTTTTCTGAATCGTCTTCATAGTTTGTTCCATTTCTTATAGTGCATCTGGTACAAGAATTAACGTGTCCTTTGTTTGACTCCAGTTGAGCAGAGTGTGGCATTTTCTGCCATACAAAGCTTCAAAAGGACTCATCTTAATAGAATCTTGATAACTATTATTATAAGAAAATTGTTCCACATGCAGAAAATCTTCCCACTTTGTGGCTATGTCCATCACATACGTGTGCAACATGTCTTCTAAAATCTAATTGGTTCTTTCAGTCTGTCCATCTATTTTAGAATGGTAAGTGGTGCTAAGGCTTAGCTTGGTATGCATTCCTCCAAATAGAGTTTTCCAAAATGCTGAAGTGAAATTTTCATCTCTGTCAAATATAATATTTTTTGGAATTCCATGTAGTTTAAAATTTTCTTTTATAAACACATCGTCCACTTGAATTGTGCCAAAAGTGAATTTCATTGGTAAATATTGTGTTGCTCTAGTTAAAGTTTCTACTACTACCATTATAGAGTCATGCTGATACTAAGTCTGTGAAAATCCTACAATGAAATCTATTGAAACCGCTTCTCACTTCCATTCTGAAATAAGGAGAGGATTCAGTAATCATGCAGGATTCTAATGTTCTATTTTTACTTGCTAAAATTCTAAACACTTTGTCAAATAATGAGCTACATCTTTTTTTCATGCCTGGCCAAAACATGTTCTTCCTCAATGGTGAAATCAGTTATTGATAACCAGGATGACCTAACCTAAACATTTTCTCTTGTGGAATTAAACTAAATTTTATTGTTTTAAAGATGTTACATTAGGAATATACAAACTTTGTTTATAATAAAGCAGTCCTTGTTGGTTTATGGTATATCCTACAAATTTAGTTTGTTGTAATTTCTCTTGCAAGTTTACACATTCTTGATTTTGCATCAACACTCCATGAATCTGTTCTTCAACATGAAACTTTACACGACTCCCTGCATATGTCAAAATTTGATGATGATTCCTACTCAAAGCATGAGAAATTTTGTTTTCCTTTACTTTCATTTGTTTGATGTCCATATCAAACTCACTAAGGAAAGCTACCATCGAGCTTTCCTAACATTTATATATGGTTGGATAAAGAAGTATTTCAAACTTATGTGGTCTGTCATTAATATGAACTTATTTCCCAAAAAATAATTTCTCCACATATTTAATGCATGTATAACAGCAACTAGTTTTAAAGCATACATTGCACAATTTTGTTCATGCTTCTTCAGTTTTCTTGACTCATAAGCTATTACTAAATTATCTTGCAATAATGCTCCTCCTTTCCCTTCTACACAAGCATCTGTACACTCTACAAATTCTTTGTTTGGATTATCATTTCAATATGGGGGCAGTATTTAATTTTAGTTTTAGTTGCTCAAACCTACTTTGACACTTTGTTGTCCACTCAAAATTTACTCCTTTTTCCTGCAATTGTAATATCGCTAACTTAAGCCACCATAAAAACTCATAAAATGAGGGTTGTTAAATAATTAAATATTATTTATTCTTATATTGATATTACATGAAGAATATTATTAAAATTCTTAATTATAAGAATATTGGAAGAATTATTTATTAATTATTTTATTTAGAAGAATTTTTTTTTTTTTGTAAGTTCGGTGTGTCCATGCCATTTCTATTTATATTTTAAGACAGATTACAAAATATAAAGTCGTTCTTGGCCTCAACCTGCCCAGGAGGGAAACCAGGTTTATTGGCCTTCTAAAAACATGGTTTGCATCCCAAAATTGGAATTGTCTCTTACGTCTATGACTTGCTTGTACTACCTGAGTTGCTACTTTAATATTTACAAACATAACAGTACTTTAAAATTCAAAATTAACAAAAGACCATGAAATCAGACATCATTTAAACCTCAGATGATGAGACAGGGGCAAGGTCTTTGACATTAGACCCTGGCATTTCTACTTGGTTCAATTGCTGAAGAATCTTCTGAAGAGTTTTCTCCATACGCCCCACTTTTTCATCTAATCTGCTAACCCTATCTGCAGTTTGATATTGAGTGATCTTTAGATGCTGCTGGTTGTCCTGAATCTCCAAGAGTAGAGCCTGGGTGCGTAGGTCTGGTTGCATTTCTTCTGTCTTTACTTGGACTGGGTGATTACTCTGGATTGCTTTTGCTAGCATGCATTTTACAATCCAATATGTATGGAATGTCTGGTTAAACAAAGTAAGCCTGCCTCTTGTATGCCCTGGATCAGTTATAAAATCCAGTATTTCTGCCTCTGTCTTAGTTTCCTCTGGTTCCTGGTGGATTTCCTGTTCCCAGCCACGAATTTCATTTCTGGATGCCGAGGGATTACTCATGACATATTTAACTACCAATTCTTCCAGGTGTTCCAGATACGTTTTCCGGCCCCTTTTATTTGGTACTGGATCTGGCTGATCCGGTTGCTTTCCCTTATTCGCTGCCCTATAGTGGCGCTTTCCCATTGCTGGAGGTGAGGTTTTAACTAACACTGGCATGCATGAAGAAACAAAATGAGAAAAGTTTTTAAAACACAGCATGCACCTCACGGTGCCTTCAGACCTTCGTCGAAACGGAAGCTCGACCAACTTCTTGCAATTGATATCAATGGTTTGACTGTGGGGGTTATCATGCAGGTAAAAAGAAAGATGGATTATTTTTGCAGCACCCTGATAAGAAGGTAGCATTTTATGACTGAGGTTGTCGCCAATTAAGGAGTTGCGGGCAGGACTATGACTGAGAAATTTAAGCCAACTTTTCCTATTTAGAATTTGACGCCCTATACGAACCTGGCTACCACAGGGGTTACACAGATAACTGGGGGTTTTACTCCCATACCTTCGCACAGAATTTGTTGCAGGTGCTTGGGAGTTGCCATGGTCACAGAGGGAAGGGATGACCGGATTCCATTCTTCTTCCCAGCAATTAACAAACGACAGAAGCAACAGAAACAAACTGAAAGCTAAACTATCCCTATCACTATAGAGTGCATCAGCCGCAAATAATATCAGAACATGGAAATAACAAGGATCACGGAAGCAGGGAGGGACCTGATTCAGTTCAGGTTCCAGATATTTGCCAAACAACAAAAACGACAGAAATCCTAAACTATCTTCTTCACTGCAAACCATATCTACCGCATTTAATATCAGAAGCTTTAAGGTTATTACCAAAACATACCCGGACAAATTCACGCAATATCCAGGTTGCAGAGCTGTATTTTGCCTTCGATGCCTCCAATCTTTCGCATGCCAAGGATAATGCATGCTAGAATGAAGGGGCGGGTTTAATAAACTTACCAAGTTTTCTCTTGCCATTCCGGTTGTCTGACAGCCACCCTGGCCATCATGCGCCATCAAACCTCTGCCGGCGATCGCACCATCCACCTCGCTGTTCTGACAGGTCATTTAAATGATCTTGAGTGATGTTTACGAAAGCGCTTGCCACATTTCAGCCTTCCCTTTTCATGATGGCAAGTGTTCACCCCGATCGGGGGGTTGGAGATCTTTTTCCACTATCAACTGGAGTGATTGAAGCTCTACTGTCCATATGAGATCGTTTGGGCGTCCCTCCATATGGCTCTCCACATTCTCACATCCCCAATTTGCTAAGTAGTCTGCTGCTGAATTTCCTTTCCTTCTGATATGGTGAGGGATCAAGTATTGTATGCGTTTCACCAATTGGCTCAATTCCTCTATAAGAGCGGCTGTTCTCCAACTTTGCGAAATTTTTTCCCATTGTGTTCCCTGCTGAAGTTTTTGGAGGATCCCTGTGACCATAGCTGAGTCCCCTTCAACAATAATCCTTTGGTATTGTTCGCGAATTGCTATCTGTAGGCCTTGTTTAACTGCCATTAATTCTGCTTCGTTATTGGTTGCGTGGCCTAGATCTAGAGCATAGAATCTACAGACAGTCCCTCGTGAGTTTCTAAATATCCCTCCTGATCCTGCTTGGCCAGGATTACCTCTGGACGCCCCATCATAGTTTATTTTCAAAAATCCGGGTTGGGGAGGTCTCCATTGTTCTTCTATTGATTGTCTAGGCGGTCTAAATTTCCAAAGCCCTTGGCTTAGCATCTGAGGTTTAAGATTCAGTTGTTCCAAAATGATGGCTTCAATTCCCACTGCTTTCCAATCTTCGTCCGTCCATTTTTCCGTTAAAATGGTTTCCCGGATATTTTCTTTGGAACGCTGCCATATTGTTATCATAGGTTGTTCCAAATTTTGGAATACCCTCAGGTTTCTTTCCTTCCACATATTCCACAATAAGAATCCTAATGCGAGGGTCCACGCTCTATTTAGGACTTGATAGTTAAATTTACCTTTTCCCCATCTTTCTATGATGTCTGTCACTGTTTCATTGTTATTTATCGTCTGCCTAAATAGCTGTGATAGAGTCTCCCACATGGGCTGAACTTTTGTACAGTAGCCAAGCAAATGATCTATGGTTTCTTCATCACTTCGACAAAAGGGACAGCATGATGGCCCAAACATACCTCTTTTTCTAAGGTTTTCCCAGGTTAATATTCTCCGGTGGCCTACTAGCCAAATAAAATAAGTGATCTTTGGCCAATGCTTCATTTCCCAAATCCTTTTCCAAATTGGCCTTCCATTCCCAGCCCCTTGTTGAGTATGGATACAGTATCCCTCCTTGATAGTGAAAAGACCTCTTGTTTGGTGACCCCATCTCAGAATGTCCGGGCCTGTTGTGATTCTGAGTTTACGAGTATTTAGCTCCCTTGCAAAGTTATTCCACTGTTCCGTGTCAGGCGCTGCCTGCCACCCTTGTTTGTCTTTCCACTTCCTCCACATACCATCACTATTAGTGCACCAATATTGCTTTACTAGCCTGTTATTCGGGGTATTGGTAAATAAGAAGATTTCTCCTAATTCAAGTCTACTAAATAGTTTGTCCCTTTGCTGCCACGAGTCCTCCCAGAAGAGCGTTGTTTTTCCTTCCCTAACTTCCCAGAAGCTATGATTCCGAATTAAAAATCTATTCATCGCTGCTAGATTCCATATTGATGACCCTTTTGGGGTTCTATCGACTTTCATTTGGCCTGCAACTGTCTCTGGCATCTCATACTTGATTAGCCATATTCTCTTCCAGAAATCCTGTCCTCCTACGAGCCAGCGCCACCAGAGTTTTTCCCCCAGTACATTGTTTAGGCTGAAAGGATCTCTCAGACCCAAACCTCCTTCTGCCTTTGGTTTAATTAACTTATCCCAAGATAGTAGAGCCCACTTCCTATTTGGTTGACTCCCCTGCCATAAAAACCTTTTGAATATGTTTACCAGCTGTTCACATATTCCTTTAGGGCAAGCTCTTCCCGAGAGCTGGTAAATCAGTAAGGCTTGCAGTACTGGTTTTAAGAGGATAAGACGGCCTGGCGCATTCAGTGTTCTAAACGCCCAATTTTGTATTCTTGTCTCCACTCTGACTACAATATCCTTCCAGTCTGCTATCCGCGTAGGGCCTGGGTTTAGGAACATACCAAGATATTTTAGTGGAAAAGATCCTTGCTGGAAGCCCAAAGCTCTAGTTAGATGATGTTGCATCAGAACAGGGCAGTTGAAGAAATAAACATTAGACTTATCCTTATTAATTTCTGTTCCCGAGGCTTGCATAAACATTTCCATAATTTTAAGGATGCTCTTACACTCTTTCAGAGAGGCCATGAAAAATAATAAAATATCATCTACGAATTGTTGGTGTGTCAGAGACAATTGAGGTCCCCACAATTTCAAGCCGTTTAGCTTGCCTTCTGCTACATGGGCTTTAATTAATCGACCCAGACCCTCTGCTGCTATAATGAAGAGGAATGGTGATAGGGGGTCTCCTTGTCTAAGCCCCCGCGAACTGTTGAACGGCGTTGAAGGGCTTCCATTCAAGATTATGGAGAAAGTCGGGGAAGATATAAAAGAGTGTACCCAATGGATCCATCGTTCCTCAAACCCGAACGCTCTCAGCATCTCTACCAAATAATGCCAGCTTATATGGTCATACGCTTTGGAGAGATCTAATTTTATTAATAAACCTCTCTTTTTTTCCTTCTTGAGTGTATGTATTGCTTCCTGTGCAACCACTATTCCATCCAGAATTTGTCGACCTTTAACAAATTCTGTTTGTTCTGGGGAAATTATCTTCGTCAGTAATGGTTTTAAACGGTTGACCATGATAGTAGAGAGGATTTTATAAATGACATTGCAGAGGGCTATTGGTCGGAAACCTGTCGGGGTATCAGCATGCTGTTGTTTGGGGATAAGAGTCAAAAATGTAGCATTCAGTGCTGGTGACATCTTTTTCTGTATTCGGGATTCTTCAACTACTTCTAAAATATCTTGTCCAAGGAAAGACCATGCTGCTTTGAAAAATTCGCTGGTAAAACCATCAAGGCCCGGGGCCTTATTTATGGGTAATTGGAGGACCACCTCTTCTACTTATTTTATCATTACTGCTCATAAAAAAGCCAGATTTTGTTCTCTGGTGATCAATTGGGGAATGTGGTTGGTGATTTTCTGAATGGATTCTTGACGATTTGGATTAGGTTCAGTTAGGAGATTCTGAAAATGACTGGTCATTTCTTTTTCAACATCTTCATGTTTCACTAGCCTGTCTCCATTTGCTGCTTTAATAGAGAATA